>VZRL01001629.1:737379-767767 GCA_013397895.1 Origma solitaria | reverse complement strand
TTTCAAAACATCCCGCGCTGGCGGCAGAGCTCCCAGCTGCGGGACATAGTTAAAGCTACAGGACCATATTTCTGGTCAAGCATACAAAACGATAGGGAATACAAGATATCATTATGCCACCCCAGGACACGTGGGCATTCTTATCCGGGTCTCCCCAGTGAGCAACACACGCAGCTTTGGCTGCCTCATACTAGCAAGTAATGACAAAAGCAGGTAATTTGGCAGGAAATCAATACTAATTATTCTCACACCTACTTGCATGGCAATGCTCAGACAGGATGCTCTCTCCTTGCTCATGCTGTTACCTGGAGGAAAGAGAAATCTCCGTCCTTGCAGTAACCAGTGAGGGCCCTCTCTTTCTCGAAGCCGTGTGAGGAGTGGCTGAGGTCACTGGGTCTGTTCAGCCTGGAGGAGACTGAGGGGAGACCTCACTGCAGTTACAACTTCCTCATGAGGGGAGGAGGGGCAGACATTGATCTCTGTGGTGACGAGGGACAGGACACATGGAAATAGCCTGATGTTGTGGCAGAGGAGGGTTAGGTTGGATATCAGAAAAAGGTTCTTCACCCAGAGGGTGTCTGGGCACTGGAACAAGCTTCCCAGGGAAGTGGTCAGAGCACCAAACCCGAGAGAGCTAAAGAACCGTTCTGACAGCGCTCTCCGGCATATGGTGTGATTCGTGAGGTGTCCTGGCAGAGCCAGGAGTTGGACCGCTGCGACAAAGGCGAAGACGAGGGTGACCAGAGCTCCGCGGTCTGGCAGGCCGATGAGAGGGGCGGTAACGAATTGATTTGGCGCATTGCTGCCGGCGCTCGCTGAGGCGGGGGTGCCCCGGGGCGGGGGCAGCGGGAAACGGCGGGAAAAGGCACGCAGGGCGGACAGGCGAGAGGGCGCCGCGGGGGCCGATGGGTAACGGAGCGAGAAGGCGGCGGCGCCGCGCGCGCCCGGTGGCAGCGGGGAGAGCGCGTGCGCAGGCCGCGGCGGTTCCCGCCCCAGCCGCGGTCTCAGGGGCGCGGGAGCTGCGGCCATGAGGGGCCGCGGCGAGGCCGGGAGTGATCCCGCGGCGCCCCGCGCCCGCCGGGGGCCCCGAGCCTCGGCGTGAGGGCGTCTGTGCGCCCTCCCTCCTCCAGCGCCTCGCCTCCGGGCCGGCGGGGGCAAGGAGGAGGGGCCGGGCGGACATGGCCAGTCCCGACAAGTGGGAGCGCCTGCGGTCGCTGCAGCCGGACACGCTCCGTGTGAGTGAGGTACATGGCGGGCGGCACAGGGGGGTGGGTGCTGCTTGTGGATGGGGAGAGGGCGAGGCGGCGCTGCAGCTGCGCTCCTGCCGCGGAGCTTGTGAGGAGGCGGCCGCAAGCCTGTCCTACATCCCTGGGCGGGAAAGGTGCGGGGGGCCTGGCAGCGTGGTACTCGAAAGGAGCCTTGGGATGCTTCCCTCCCTCCTCGCATTGGAGCGGGCTTCCAGGGAAAAGTGCGAGAATGCAATGGGATCTTTTTTCTTGCCTTTGTTACCTATAGCTTCTTAATCGAGGTAAATATATTGTAGCTAAATATGAGAGAAAGGGGCTACAACTGTGTTTTCTACTCTGAGCATCTGTGATGTTGATGTAATCATTTTATATGCTACTGCCGCCACTACTTTTAGCAATGCTATGAAGTAGCTAACAAAAAAGCCTCTTCTGTAAAACTTTTTAAAATTTGTTACTTTTTTTTTAAACTAATCCTGATGGTGCGTACTGTTAATTTTGTGAACCTTCTTAAAATGTATTACTTTTTTAAAATTAATCTAAACAGTTGGGCTAAATGTTACTTGGTAGTATCTTCTTAAAGCCATGAAAGAGTTCACATATGTTTTTAGGTAGGTAATTGAAGTGATGATTGTAAAAAGCAAAGGGTGTTTGGCACAGCTTCCTTACTTATGTTTAGATGAGTTTATCTTGGGTGACACTTTCCTGAATCAGATTCTTAGAAACAGGGAAGTCAAAGATATGGTAATCATTAAGAGCTATGGCTGTGACTGCCATGGAATAGTAGATGTCGAGGAATAATTACTGGTAATCTGGTGCAGGTAGCTCAGTTTGCAGGCAGCAGATTGGTGGGAGCCTGAGACAGGCCATGAACTACCCAACCCTTGGAATGACAAAGGACATGAAGACGGGTGGTACTGACCACGAGTGGATACTGAGGGACACAAGCCATGAGCTGCCAAGCCTTTAGATAACAAAAGGGCACAGGTTGGTGGCACTGGCTAGGTGGATGAAGAGACACACATGGTGAGACACAGCTGGAGCAGAGGACTCGGGGAAGAGCAAAATTTACCTGGGCAGACTGTGAGGGTATAAAAATCCAGAGGGTCCTTTATTGTGGGTCCCTCTTCAGAGGGCTTGGGCTGTTTCTCTGTTGCTGCACCATGAATAAATTGCTTTATGGAGAGGCATCTGAGACTATGCCATGGGAAACCTGTGGTCAAACTAGTAAGAAAATATGGTCTGAGTAAGTGTAGTGTGTAGGGATTCAAGTGGGTCCCCCATTGGGTCACTGGGGGAGCCCACTGTGAAGGAGCTTTGGTCCCAGCAGTGAAAGCCTCTGTAATTGGGAGTATGACTGCCAGAGAGTGTCATGAATAGTCAGTCTGGGAGGTTTTCTTAACAGTAGAATATTCTAAATCCTGAGTATAGTAAGGAAGGCTTAGTAACACAGTGCAGAACCTGGACTCCGGCATATTCAGTCTTCAAGATTCCAGTTTATTCTGGCAAGAGGTAGTTGAGGTTTTTGGGAATGCAACTTTGAAAGCTGGAGGGGCTGAAGAGATGGAGATCAATAAGGAGAAATGCATTTCATCGTGACATTCATGGCTAAAAGGGCATACACACAACAGACTAAAAGGGCAGATTAAAGAACAAGGATAAAACTGTCTTGATATTATGCTTGGAAAGCCAAGTTGTAGTGTTGAAACTAGCAAGTGATGTCAAGGGTCACAATGCTAAAGAAATTTCCTTGTCTGACCATGCAGGAACTACTCTTGTCAGTCACTGTTGCACCACCTGAGCTCGGACTGAGGCCCCTTTGCAGCTGCAGACCCACACTCACAGAGTCAGGCAAGGTCCCCTCACCAGATTGACCCCAGGTTTCCCACAGCAGAGTCTCAGGCATTTGGATCCTTAAAATAACTTAATCTTGGTACAACAGCTCAAGCAGGGACCCCAGACAAAGGAAATCTTGGGCTTATATACCCTGTATTGGGTTTTTACAGTCAGGTTTGAATAGCAGGTGGGGGGCTACAGGGTGGCATCTGTGAGAAGCTGCCAGAAGTTGCCTCCATGTCCCGCAGAGCCAATGCCAGGCAGGTCCAGGATGGATCCATCACTGACAGAGTTAATCAGAGATGGTAGTAGTGCCTCTGTGATTTAGGAAGGGAAAAAAGTTATTGCATAGTTGTAATTGCAGCCAGGGAAGAGTGGAGTGAGAATATGTGAGAGGAACAACTCTGCAGACACCAAGGTGAGTGGAGAAAGAGGAGGAGGAGGTGCTCCAGGTGCTGGAGCAGAAACTCCCTGCAGCCTGTGGTGCAGACTATGGTGAAGCAGTTGCACCCCATGGAGGACCACAGGGATGCAGAGATCCACCTGCACCCCATGGAGGAGACCCAGGCTGGAGCAGACAGATGCCTGAAAGGAGGCTATGAATTTGTGAGAAGCCCATGCTGGGAGCAGGCTCGTAGTAGGGACCTGCTGACCCTTGGAGAGTAGAGCCCATGCTGGAGCAGGTTTTCTGGTAGGACTTGTGACCCTGTCCCTGTACAACTTGTGAGCCCTTACCCACACTGGAGCAGGCTGTGCCTGAAGGACTGCGCTCTGGGGAAGAGTGATCCACATTGAAGATGGTGGAGAACTGTTGCTGTGGGTTGCATTCACATTGGAGAACTTGAGGGAGGGCTGTCTCCCATTGGAGAGAACCACACACTGAAGCAGAGGAAGAACTCTTCTCCCTGATCAGCAGCAGGAACATTTGATGAACTGACCATAACCCCCATTCCTGCACTGCTGGTGTGGAGGAGGTGGAGCTTGGGAAGGAGGGAGGGGTGGGGGGAAGTTGTTTTTTTAAGGTATATTTTGCTTCTCATTATCCTGCTCTGATTTTATTGGTAATCAGTTCAGTTAATATTCCCAAGTTGAGTCTGTTTTGTCTCTGATGGTATTCGGTGAGTGATCCCTCCTGATCTTTCATTCAACTCATGAACTTTTTGTTATATCTCTCCCCATACCACTTGTGAAGGGGAGTGATAGAGCAGCTTTGGTGGGTGCCTGGCAGGGTTAACCACTACCTATCTTCAAAGTCTGAGCATGCCAAAATCTGGGAATCCTCAGCTCCTGCCATGTCTCTGAGTGTCCTGTGACCTGGCTGGCATCACAGGTTCCTGTGCCTGCAGTTCACGGCCTCTTGCCTGGGGCTCCCACCCTCCAAAGCTCAGCATCCAGCTCGCCGTGCAGCTTCACCCTGTGCTATCTGCACTGAGTGTATTGCTCGAGAGTTACATTAGCAGTGAAGGGGGTTGGTGGGAATGGTGAACCTGCTGCTAAATGGGGCATGTGATTTAGGAAGAAGAGTAAATACAGGTAAGGCTGCTATACTCCGTTGCCTTGCTTGGCTCTTCAGAACTGATGTCTCTTAAGGAATGATCAGCAACAGAAAAGTGGCAAGTTAGGAATCTTCTTGAGAAAACCCTAATAAATCGGTGAGATCCTCTTGGGGTACCTCCTGAGAGAGCTGGCTGATGTCATTGTGAAGTTGCTCACATGACTTTTGAGAGGTCATAGAAGTCAGCTACAGCTTAAATCAGTCTCACTTCAGTCTCTTTGAAAGCCACAAAGCAAATTCTCTTGGACGCTCCTAGGCACACAAAGGAGAATAACCAGCATAACTATACCTGCAAACTGATTACCTGTGGTGGTGAAATGATCAGATTTGTAAATCAAAGCCTTGGATGTCAACTACATTAGCTTTGGCAGGACTTACTGAAAGTTTTACCTTGAAGTTGGATTATTACAGGTGGTAAACTACCACATGAGTAAAAAATCCTTGACTGGACCATCACAATCAAAGAGGAGTGGTCAGTAGTTCATACATCACTCAAAAACAGATTATAAATTACATTCCTCAGAGGTCTATCCTAGGGCTTGTCCTATTGATAGATGATGTGAGATGCCCTCTCATGATGTTTGTGGGTTGGAGGAAGGGGGGGTCATCTAACACTTCATGAACATCAACCCAAGAAATTGAAAATAAGTGTCAAGGTCTACCTGGGCCTTCACCTTGCAGTGGTACAGGCTGGGGGACCACCCTGTTGAAAGAACCCAGGGTGATGGACAGTGCGCTGAACATGAACCTGTGCTGTGCCCTGACATGGAGGCATTTGATGCTGTCTTGGCAGGAGAATAAACAGTAAATTGAGGAAGTGATTCTTCTTCCTTTCTTGGCATGTATTAGGTTGCCGTTGGAATGCTGTGCCTGATTTAGGCCCACTAGTAAAGGAAGACTGTTCATAGACTCCTGAGGGAGGTTGTTAAGCCACAGCAGCCCTTCGGTAGACTCATCGAATATCCTGAGTTGGAAGAGACCCATCAGGATCATCAAGTCCAACTCCTTTCCCAGCACAGGACAATCCCAAGAGTCACACCATGTTCCTGAGAGCATTGTCCAAGTGCTTCTTGAACTCTGGCAGTCTTGGTGCTGTGACCGCTTCCTAAGGGAGCCTATTCCAGTGCCCAACCACCCTCTGGGGGAAGAACCTTTTTCAAATGTCTAACCCAAGCTTCCTCTGACAGAATTTCATGCTGTACTTGCAAGGCAGTTAAGAACTTTAAAAGCTGGCCAGACACTTCACAGTAATACCTGCTGAATTGTCAGAACTGCCAGTGCTGCAACATCTACAGTAGATTTGAGGATTTCTTCTGAAGATGCTCCCCTTGTCGATAGCATTTTATGACAGTTGTTTTTTTCCTTTTTTATTTCATCAGGCACCAATGATCAACCTGAATGTTAACAATGATGCACGGCTTGTGAAAAGTAAGTTGCTGCATTTCATGTGTGAAAATTAATCTTGCAGTATTTCATGCCTTTCTACAATGTGAGTACATACTGTAGGGAAATGAAAAACTGTAATGTATCTAATTCCAGCAGAGCAGGAGAAATGCTGAACACTGAATGAAGTAACAGATATGAAGTGATACATTCTCCATAGTTTTTTTCTCTTCAGATCTGCTGCAAATACACCTTCCCACTGCTATAAAGAAAACAATGCAGAGGAAGAGCTGAGTTAGAGAAAACTGGAACAACATACAACAACAACAAAATGTTGGCTTTCAAATGGTGTTAATAAATGTGAAAATAAGCTTGAGTGAATTTTTGGGTGTTGGGGTTTTTTTTTGTTTATTTTCTCACCAGTTGAATTGTTTCACACATTTCATAGTAACACAGTCCAAAACTGAGTTGTTGGGCCTGTCACTTTGTGTTAAAGAGTGCATGAACTTGCAGCCATGGAATGGGCGTGGTACATTACGAGTTAAAGTACAAGTCACATTCATCGTGAGAAAAATACTGATGTTTGAAGTAGAGTGTTTTCTAGGGAATTTGTTTACACACACACCACCTTTTCTTGAAGCCTTAGACTGGAATATTGCTGAGGGACACAGGTTGGTCAGATGAAATACCTCGTTTACGGGAGAAAGGACAAGTAACAGCAGAATTTGACAATCTTTTGTTGACTGTCATCAAATGAATGTGTGCAAACCATGATTTTTTTGTGCCTCAAAAATAGGTGGTTTTTTGTGCTTCTTGCATACATAAATAACAATCTCAAGATATTCATCAGTGACTTCTGTTTCTGCAAATATGTTGGTAATGGATACATGTAGCACAGGGATCTCTTAAACCAGGATGTCTGGGTATCTGTAGATCTTTGTTGCATTGGTGAATCAAAAAATGACCAGTTCTTTTGCCTAGACACCAAACAGTGCAAACTGTTCCATATACTAAATTCTTCAGCTCCAGAGCATATTGGTCATGTCCAGGCTGAAACAGTCCTGAAGCCAAGCTGACTCCTGAACCATTGTTACGTGGGAGGTCTGCTGGCTAAACTGGACCAAAAGGGTGTGAAAGGATATTTTAACAGTGTCATAGAGGAGAGATAGAGCTGCATTTCTGGCGGCACCCCAACACTATCTATAGTTAACCAAAGGTTTCATTGGTATTTATTCAGAGATCTGATCTCACATCCTATAGAACATACAGTTACTCAACTATTAATATCCATACTAGTGTGAAGTCATGAATGTCAAAAGCACAAGGATGCATGCTTGCTATTTAGATAAAACTATTGCAAGCAAATGAAGGTATGTGTAGTTAATATGCTTTATATGATGTCATTGCAATGTCAGCATTAAAAACTGTAGTGCTTCCAGACTTTTATCATCATTGTTACTTCATCACTCCCTTTTTTTAAAGGAACACTTCATGCTTATATAGTAGCTTATTCTAAGTATTCTGTCAAAACTTTACAGAAACTGTGGACATCACAAAGTCTCGATTCGATGCATCTTTGGTACTTTTGACACGAAGATTTATGGCTCTTCTCAAAAAAGCTCCAAATGGTGTCCTTGATTTAAATGAAGTAGCAAAAACACTTGGAGTGCGAAAAAGAAGAGTGTATGACATCACCAATGTGTTGGATGGAATCCACTTGATTCAGAAAAGATCTAAGAATCTTATCCAGTGGATGTGAGTTGGCTTTGAAACTTATAGTTTCTAAAACAGTAAATTCCAATAATCTTGAGTAATGTTTATAAATTTGAGAGTATTTTTAAGCATATTACTTCTCATAAATAATATTTTAAGTTCTATATCCTTAGACTGTGCGAATTACTTAATATGTTAACAAGTATCAAGTGCAAAAGTACATGGTGGCCTATTTCCGGAGAGTAGAGAATGCCGGAGTTCCTTACTGTTTTCTGTTAGTATACTTGATGTTTAATAAACAGGCTTTTATTTATGCAAACATACTAGATAACTTTCATATTCTTCTAGAGGTAATAATCTTGACCAAGTTGTTGGAAAAGCAGCAGAGCAGCAAAAACTTAAAGATGAACTTTCTGACTTATCAGCCATGGAAGAAGCCCTGGATGAATTAATCAAGAACTGTGCTCATCAGATATTTGAACTAACAGATGACAAAGAAAATGCAAAATATCCTTTCAATTCTTGTATTACTTTAACACATGATTTTGGATGCACGTACTCACATATCTATTAAAAAGTGTAGGCTGATACCACAGGTATGCAGTAATGCTTGATAATGAGTTCTATAATAGCAAACTTTTTGATTATTTTGTATTTGAGAATGCCAGTCGTGTGCCTTGTGTTGCAGTATCATGGACAGTCAAGCCTGTTCTCAGGGGAGTGCTGCTTGTGTGACCTTTCCACTGTCGAAGAATGAATTCTCTCAGTATCCTGACCATCACCTTGTTCTCTCCATTAAAGAGTTGTCTCCAGGACACATCTTGACCTACCAGTGAGACTGCTTAGACTCAAAATGGAATCCCGGTGGCCTGTTGCCAAGAACATATGATGGTGTGTTGGTTGTGTCCTAATACTGTTCTGTCTCTTGAAAGAGGTTCCAGTGCAGTTTTGACTTTTAGATGAGTTTTTACAATAGAAAAGAGACTTACTTTAATATATGGCATAAACACAGCTTTGGGTTTGGGTTACAATGAAGTATTATTTAGCTCCCTTGTTTGGGAGAGTGTTAAGGTGTGTGCTCAAATGAAATGTGCCTATTTTCTGTACACCTTACTGGTTAAGAGAATAGTTCTATGGTGTCCCAGAGAATTATTTTCATGCTATTACAAAATAGAAAGTAGTTTCTGAAGGACTGTATTCCCTCTGCTTGTTAGACTTATGACAGCATCTGTGAGAACCGTTCAGGTTTTTTTTAACATTGAATAAATTTTTAAAGGTTTTTTTTTCTTTCCTAGAAATACAAAAAAGCATTTTTCCATTTGGTAGCTGCTACTTTGTTTTACAAAGCTAGTATTAACCTCAGCTGAATTGTTGATCAATTTTCGTAAGTTGCTATTCTGCCTCAACATATCTTGACATCACACTCTCTGGTTCTGCCAGCAAATTACTTTACAGAATCCTTGACCAATGTATACACTAGCTTATGTGACATACCAAGATATCCGAAGCATTCAGGCATTTCAGGAACAGATTGTGATCGCAATCAAAGCTCCAGAGGAAACCAAATTGGAAATACCAGTTCCTAAAGATGTAAGTTTTATATATTTCTCCTAAACGAACAAAAGTTCTCTACTTTGACTTTTTGCAGCAGCAGTCAGTAATTGACTTCCAGGTTTTTTGTCATGCAGATATTGCACAAATCGCAGATTTGTGTTCTACTAAACAGTGCTGTAGGGATAATAGTCTTGGAAACTTATTTGCAGTATTTTCCTTTTTATGTAAATTATTCCATGCATCTGAGCTTTACTTACCTGGTTTTGTTAGAGAGAATGGAACAGCGGTAATAAAGTATGCATTGTACAGTATGGTTGGAAAAAAAAACCATTCTGTCATTCTGGTAGATCATATCTAGACGGATTTCTCATGGAGGTAGGGGTTATGCTCTGTCCTCACCCCACAGTGCAATACACAGGCTCCATTCTGGTCTCACGGAGGAGCTGGACCTTTTCCCCCTGCACCCAGCAGTGCTGCACCTATGTACTGGATCCTGTCTGCTGGGAGCCCACTGTAGTGCTCTTGGAAGGGGAAATCCTAGAAGTCAGCTTAAGATAACAAATGGAACTTTAATTCTACATTCTTTTTTGCATGAGCATTTTGGATAATCTTCTTAATTGTGTAGTCATCAAAGTTGCTTTGCTGTGTGCACAGAAAGGTGGTGATATCTTAGGAAAAGGGGATGAGTCAGTAGAACCAGAAGACTTAGATCCGCTGCATAAGAGCTGCAGTAGTTTCCCTGGTCAAAGGATCTCTCTCATCCGGTGGAGATGAAAAAGATAGATAAAATTCCAAAGGCCTCCTGAAGCAATGAAAAGGCAGGATTTTAAAAGTGGTGTATTAGAGAGAACAGAATCTTCTCTCCATTGTGCATTTAGATTTATTTGCTCTATGTTTTGCAATGTGTTGTCTGCTGAAGGAAAGCAGTAGAATGATAGGGATTAGTTGCTTTATCATGTTACTAAAGCTGCATGCTCCAATTTGCTTTTTGAACCATGGCACTGATCTGTCAAATTTTGTTACTTTTCCTAAGCACATAGTAAGTCTTGGTCATATATCAGTAGAAAGACTAAACAAATACCTATGTGCGCGTTCATCAAACATGAAAACTTGTTAGCTTCATTCTGCATAATAATTGTGTTACAGATGTATATAATAATCATAATTTATGTGGAAGTAGTAACATAGTTTTAACTGATTATGTCAGTCCTGTATTGTTAGGTTCTTAATCTATTGTCTTAAAAATATATGCAAAAATAGATAAAGGATGTCTAAGATTTGTTCTTTGGATTATGTGCAAGTTGCTGTTTTACAGGATCACATAGAAGTGCATGTGAAGAGCACAAAAGGACCCATTGATGTGTATCTATGTGAGGTGGAAAAAGAGAAGCCAGGTGCCAAAACTTGTGAAGATATGGATACTGTCACTTCTGAAACAGAGCCATCAGTTCATCCTGATAAAGGTAATGTCCTCCTTTTACTTTTTTATCCACATGTAGTTGGTTTTTTTTCAAGATGGTCATACCATTCTGATAAAGTTGTAAGCTGTACTGTTAAACAAGTATAATTTTCTTAGCATAGTTTGTGGGCCAAGATGTGTGGGAGTGTAGGAAATGCCTGAAGTCTCTGCTGTTGTGTTACCTCACAGCAGCAGGAGGTCAGAAAGTCAGGCATGTGCACACACAGCAAGGCACTCTTGTTCCCTGACCTTTTCCTTCCTTTGCTCTTTGCTGCTTTCCTGTCACAGCTGCACTCTGTGGCTGGAGCAATGTCTGTCAGTTCTCAGCTGCTGCACCACAGAGTCCAGCCCAGCTGAGATTGTTGCCGTGAGAGTTACGATGGCTGTTTCAAAAGAGACTGTGCTGCTAGTCATTCCTGCCCTACGGGAGGGCAGACAGAAGAGGGGATGTAGTATTCTAATGTCCTAAAACAAGATTGGATGGAATATAGACTCTGAAGAACCCTAGTGCTGCAGGATGTTGTGGGTTAAAAATAAATATGGCAGGAATTGCAGTAGCTCAGAACACAAAGGAGAAAGTATTTTTAGTAGTGCAGCTTTATAGTTGAAGGGAAGGGTTGACTTTTTCATCCTAGGCTTTTTTTTACTTTATTTTGCTTGTGAAATAATTCAGAATTGTATTTTCTACAGTATGGCAGTACTGAAGAAAATATGACAGTAATCATATTCTTTTTTTACTTTTCCTTTCAAAGTGGGATCTCGGATGAAAGAAGAAGAACCATTTGAGATACCAGATTAATTGCAACACAGAAATCTAATACAGAATGTAAACATCTGTGTTATAGGGCTTTTCCAAAGCTGCTTGGATCTGCAAACTTCATAATTGAAATGTTCCAAAGTGTTTTAAAAAGTAGCAGTGGATTTGGTTGAGTGCTTTCACAGGATTGCTTGTTTCCTGGAGTCAAAAGACAACAGTTTCTGGAGTTGCTTTTAGGAGCTTTGTTTTCTTAATTGCATGTGATCAACAGAACTTTGGGAAAATGGTATTTTTACCTTATAATTTCAATTATCAGAAAACAAAGATAATTAATTACTTCCAAAAAGGAAGGTTGGAAAACTATTTCTGGAACGGTCCACAATCTGTGTGACAATGTATAAAATGAAGAAATGCACTTTTCAGTTCTGAGGCTGCACTACTAAGCAGGATTGTCAAATACAAGTGTAACAAAGAACTGGTGTATCGGAAGCCTTTGCTATAAAGAACAAGATGTGATTATCCTGAGAGTTATGCCTTACACTGTGTAGGTGCTGTTTGCATCCAGCTCTACATGAACTATGGTATTAACACTGAAGTGAAATAGTTGGGCTTTGTGTACATACTTGTATCATTTCTAGGTAGTTACTGATGTAGATTTATTGAAATGTTTGCATTTCTGCCTTTGTACAGCAAAGAAATAAAATAAGCTTACAAAAATATGAATAGTCTAGTGAAACATGTTGGGTTACCTTTGCTGGAATTCACTGGGTAACTACAAAAATTTTAAATTATGTGAAAATTTAAAGTCTGTTTTACATGGTGCTGTCAGATAACACTTAAATCTGGATCTTGTGATGCCACAATACTGTAGCAGTTATCAGAAGAAACGTTATGATCAATAACTTAAATTGGTCCCTTCCAGTTTCTAGAGTTTACATACAGCAGAGCTTTAGCCAAGTATCGTGATGTCTTTGTGGCTCAGCTTGCAAAAATATGTAAAATACTTTAGGACTGCATCTGTATTCATCCACCTTTCGTATCCATGAAACAAAGCTACGGAATTTGAATACTGGATTTTCTAAGGGAGTGAACTGTTACTGTACAAATGCCATGCTCGGGATCACTTCATCCCAGTATCAAACAGTGGACACCAGAGGTTTCTGTAGGGGTGGGATGGATGGTGGGTAGGTTGCCTGGTTTGGCTTTAAATGGAAAGTCCAAGACCTTGTTTTCCTGATCACACAGTGTTGACAACTATACATCTACTCAGAAGTGAGAGTAGCAAAGCTAATTAACCTCTGAATGTTCTAGCAACTCTACAGCTGTTTTAGACAGATGCAGTGAAACTAAATGCCCTTTGTTCTACAACACAAATAAGCTGGGACGGGTGAAAATTGGGGAAAAAACACCAAGTGCAAGCTTGTGTCAGAAAGTAATCTTGACTTTTTATGTACTACCAACTTCCAGCTCCAGAGTACAGGTCTGGATGTATAGTAGGATAGTCTGCATATATAGCAGTATAGGATACTATTCTTCTGTCTCTATGAAATTTGAACTACAGTCTGAGCTGTTAAAATAATAAATAAAAGCAAAGTGACAGTACAGTTAATACATAGAACGCAGTAAAAATGAGGAAGGTGCTCCTCCAGTGAAGCTGAGAATGAGGGTTAAAACTAAGAAAGCATTCTTTTGCACAGGAAGATTGTTCTTTTCCTTCAGTAACTGGTTTCTTTTCAGATGGCAAACTGTCTATTTGATTTTTTACATCACTGTTCTATTATAGTGCGTGGGGAGGTCTCTGCCAAAGAGAAGCATTGATTCCCCATACACCAGATTAACAACTTGGGACAATGTTTGCCATAAAATGTGTAAAACTTTCATGTCCAACAACTAACAACTAATCCTGACTGCTGTGTGTTGGGCTGGGGTTTTGTTACACGATCATAAAATCCTCCAATGGTTTGGGTTGGAAGTGACCTTGAAGATCCTGTAGTTCCCATGCCTCTGCTTTGGGCAGGGACACCTTCCACTAGATCACAGGACTCACTTAAGTTGGAAAGACCTCCAAGACCATCAACTCCAACCTTTGACCAAACACCACACCATCAACTAGACCATTGCCCTGAGCATCATCTCCAGTCGTTCCTTGAACTCCTCCAGGGATGGTGACTCCACCACCTCTCTGGGCAGCCTGTTCCAATGCTTGACAATTCTTTCAGTGAAGAAATTCTTCCTGATGTCTGGCCTGAACCTCCTCTGGTGCCACTTAAGGCCATTTCCTCTCATCCTGGTTGCTCAAAGCCCATCCAGCTTGACCCTGAACACTTCCAGATGTCATAAGGCATCCACAGTTTCTCTTGGCAACCTGTTCCAGTGCCTCACCACCCTCGTAGTAAAGAATTTCTTCCTAATACTTAGTCTAAACCTACCCTCCTACCCATTACTTACTTTATGTGTAGAGTAAGGAAGTATATTTTTACAAAATAACCATCTTACAAATGTTAAGGAAGTTTGTCTTCAATAGCAGAACAGTTCATTTAAATTTAAATGAAACATTTAAGATTTTTCATTTTGAACAAACCTCTAGTGATCATTTTTCCTCACTCATTTGTACAGATTTTCTACCTGTATATTTTTTTAACTACACAATTGTCACCGTGAAATGGGAGAAGCTGTAATATGACAATTATACTATAATTACTTTATTAAATTCATCTGTTGTTTTAATAGTGCACCTTTAGTGGAACAAATGGACTTTTGAAGATTAAACCACTCTTGTTACATCCAGTATTACCCACTGGTGATGCTGGAAAACAATGTACAGTATAAGCTCCATGCACTAACTAGCTGAAAAGATTCAACCTGGACTTGAAAAATTCCTGAATGATGCTGAACTTACATACAAGTTACAAGCTCCCTTGTAAATGTGACAGGACCTTACTCTGAATTTGTATAATAATACTTGATTTTTTTCTGAAATATTATTATTGTTGAGTCTATATCTGTCCATTTTCAGTATATTTGTATGTGTAAGAAGCTCCCTTGGCTATTTGAGAACTCTAATAAATTAAAAGGCTCTAATACTCCTTTTGTCTTCTCTTCAATAAGAATGGCTAAGCATCTAAATGCATTAATAAGTAGTAGCAACAGCCAGGATCTATAATTATGAAATGTTTGCTTTTGCTGATGCAGTAGCTGGAACAAGCACTGCAGGGTGCCGGTTCAGTCCTTACTTGGTGTGGGAAATGGCTTGTCAGAATTTTCAGATGAGAACTGCAGTTTTAAATAATGTGATTTTTAAAGAAGAGAGAAGATTCCTGCAAATTATTGTTTGTTGGAAAAGCCAGCAAATTTCTTCATTTTGAATAATATTTTTGGTGTGTGTGAAGAGTCTCATTTATAAGCATAATTAAACACTGATTTCAAAAGTCACTTTAGCTCCTCATTGTCAGTGGCAAAGTTCACCTGCTGGCCAAGCCATGGGCTGCTGCCGGTGTGCTGGCTCTGACTGCAAGCTCTGAACCCTTGTGTTCCATGATCCTGATCCATGGCTGGCCCTGACACCCTGCTGGGACTTCAGTAACTGCTGAAGGGTTTATCTGGAACATGAATCTGCTCTTTTTGGGTCCACTTCTGATCTGCCAGCAGTAACTTGTGACAAGTGCGTTGAGGCTAAAATGACATAAACTACATTTGGTTGTGTAGGTTATGTAAATCTACATGAGGTTTCTCACATTGATGTTTACGGAAGGATTGGGATACTCGTTTGTCAGAAAGCATGATTTATGTTCCAAAGGAAATCTTAGTGATGTTTGTAGAGAAAAGGGAGCGTGGTTCTGTCCGTGTATGGCACCTGTGGTTCCTTCCCTCCCTGCCCTCCTGCAGGCAGACAGTGGGCGATCTGAGGGCCTGGAGCTGTGCTCTCTAGACACTCACCATGTGGACATGGGCTGATGGAAGCTTACCATGTGATCCAGGAGTGAGGGAGTGTTTGCAATTGCCTCTGTGTTAAGGGATGGGGTTATGGAAGACAATCCTAGAAGCTGTAACAGCAAATTCAAAGATTCAAGCTCAGCACATTGCAACTCTTACTCTTTTATTGACTTGTATTTGGCCACCATGGTGGTGCATTTTCCCCATCCCTGGCCACACTATGAACTCAGAAATGCTCATTGGGCCTCAGCCTTGACTAACAGCAGCTGGCTGAATTCCTCTTGAGTTAATCAGAAACGCTCTTCTCCCAGGAACTTGTGCTGTCTAACAAGCTCCTGTGTATTAATGAACAGCCTTGGAAACTTAATTTTCTTGCCTAAATAACAACCTAAGTGGAATAATATTTTTGTTATCAAACTTTCAAAGAAAAGTTACCAACCTGAATTGTGGCCAGGGTGGAAAATTACTGACTAAAGCCAGTTCTTGCGACTATGAACAGCAGGCCAAAGTGAGACCCTTTGAGCTCTCCTAGCCCACAGTGGGCTGTGACCACCATCTCCCTCTTGGGGACAGTGAGCTCTCAAGTTTGCTCTATTTGGAGGATCACTGAACCATGACGACGCTCGGCTGATACACCGATTCCTCAAGGCTCAACCCTTCACCTGTTGAGAAGATGCAAAGGCTTTCAAACTGAGTACTTCCCTGAACTTGTGTGGAATTTTTCACAGGTGTATACCTACTCCACTCTTCATCTTTGTGTGCAAACTGAGAGACTGAACTCTTAAGGGATAGTGACTCAAAACATTCCCCATTTGTGGAGTGCCAGGGTGCTTTGTTGAAGCCTGGTGTGGAGGTGGATGAGGTGAGCTTTTGGATGTGCAATGGTTGACCTCTGGTCTGGTAAGACTGAGGGTGAATGATGAGCTATGAGTGAGATGGGTCCTGTGCAGATGGGATGGTGCCTCCTGTCATGCTAAGGTACTCTCCCTTGCACAAACCACTAGGCTGTAGGGCTCACTCAGTGGGGCTCCCCCTCCTCTCCCCGGGGAAGTACTGGGACATTCATGTGTGGCCTGAGGGTGTTCATCCCTGGTGATAGGCCATAATTGACTCAGCTTCTGGTGTGATGGGCAGCAGTGTTGCCTTAGATGATTTCAAGGACTTCCGAAGTGTCCCATGATCCACCACATTACACCATCCCATGTGAAGCTCCCTGCCCTGGGGGAGGTACCTGGGCATTCCCACCTGAACCTGAGTGTATATAAACCAAATAGATGTGTTCTGCAGATTATCCCAGAGTTTTTCCCCCCACCACTTCTTCAGGACTTCCACCACCACCCAAAGAACCCAGCCTGCAATCACCACTTCTTCCAAGACTGCAGAACAACCAAGTCTCGTCACGGGACCTATGGGTGGTGAGATCTTCACACTCTTGTCCTCTCTCTCTCTTTTCCCTGTACATGTCCTTTGGTGAGATGTGCTTTCATGTTGCAATGCTATCATGTTGTTTTTATCACTATAGATAGTAACAACCAAAATGGCTACACCTGTTTTCCTTTGCAACCAAATTCTTCTACAATAGACCCTACATGTGTATATTTACAAACATTGATCAGTGTCATTTCACTCTAATCCACCCCAAGGAATCTATTAGCAAGAACCTGGGTTACCCTCTCCTTCTGCAGTGGGTCATAACACATGAGAGTGTGAATGTGACATGGCAAATGTACTAGGAATGTACTAGATTCTTAATTGCTTTAAATTTGTAGTAAGTCAGGCCTGTAAGTTGTTACCTAGTAAATTCTATATGAATATATTGCTAAATTCTTTAGCTTCAGTTACTGATTAAGTACTGTTTAGTTTAAGTGTTGTTAAACTTAAGTGCTGTTAAGTTTTGTTAAATTTAAGTTCTGTTGGGTGTTTAGGGATAAACTCTTGGTGAAGTCCAGGTTCAGTTTAGCTTGGGGGTCTACTCTGAACCTTGTAGCTCAACAAGAGAGTCTTCTGTATTCCTTTTTATCCTTGTTTTTTCCTATCCTTTTCCCCCTCCTCCTCCTAGACTCCATGTAGATATTCTTGGGTTTACTTTTGTTTGGACTGATTGATTTTGGATTTCTCCATCTGTTTTAAACATGTAGTTAGTAGTAGAGTGAACCTTGCCAACAAACTTTGTTGTGCTGTCACTTTTTTATATATTAAACCCGTTTTTGCTGAATCACTTTGCCAGTGATTCTTTTAGCAACCTTAAAACACTCATTGACAACATATTTCAGAGCATCCTTCAAAAAGAAAACTTGACGCTTCAAGAGAAAACCTCATGAAATAAAAATTTGCAAGAAGCTATTCATTTAAACAGTTAGCTATTTAGCTATTTAGCTAAACCATTTTGTTCTCAGTCTCTGGTAGATCCTAATGCAAATCCTGCACATATCTGCTTTTAGACAATACAGTATTCTTTTTCAAATAGATAAGCAATTTTGATGTTGCAGCTATCAATTCTCCCCCCCATTCATAATCATAAAAATGTCCCAAGCAGGTCACAACTGTAGTTATTGTTTCTCTAACATGCTGCCTAAGCACATATCATGAAAAATGAAGCAAGAATTGATAAAATTCTTGCAAATTAGGAAGGTGTCAGATCCTCTATAAGGTCTCATCAAGCTCAGAAAGGGAAAGGCTCTTTTTATATATATTTTAATTACAAGACACGCAAATTCTTAAGAGGCTTGCTGGCTCCTAAAGCTACGTTAACATTTGTGTGCACAAACTGTGACTTTGACATTAAAACAATTCAATTCCAAATGTAAAAAATAAAATGTTATCTGTCAGAAAAAAAGTCCAAAGTGCAGTAAAAATGTTTCAGAATTTATTTGGATAATAAAGTTTTAAAGGGGATTCTACCAAATATTGCAAGTGATAAAATTTTAGTGTGGCCTCTGGAATGAGGGAAGGCATTAATGCCACTTTGAAAAGGATATATGGTCAGTATCTCTCATGTTGTTATTGGTAAGATCCATCTTTGCAAACTATGATGAAATTGTTTTCTGCTAAATCTCATCTGCTAAGCTGTACTCTGCCTCTGCTCTTGTTCTGGCATATCCAGAAAATAAATTGTATGTAGAATGATTGGATGAACCAACAAATGAATAAACTTAATCCCATTTTCCTGTGATGAGAATCATGAACTTCAGACCATTTGTTCCTGACCATACTGCAGCTACTTGAATGCTGTGAGTGACCAGACACTCTGCTGCTAGCTGGGCACTGAAGGATCAAACCAAGCTTCCCAGAAGTTAGTTGTGATCTTTTCACAATCCCTAAAACACCAAAAAAAGCCAGGACAACATGCACACACTGCTTCCATCCTATACACTAAAGCAGGTTGCACAGAATTGATAGTCAGGAGCTGAGAACTGTGATTTACTTGATAACACTACTCCCCACAAATTGTCAAAGAACCTTTTTACCAAGCAATGTTTTCACCATCAATGCCAGTAATACTTTGGTCTTGTGTAAGAAACAATTTCTCAAGAAAAAATCTCCCTGGTCTTAGAAACAGCTTCAACCTTAACTGCCCAGCATTATGTGCAAGCCTTCTGGCTGACAAGAGGCTATTGGACGTGATGATTTCTGTGTTTATTCAGCTAAAGAGAAAACAAACGCAGTCGACATTATGCAAAATTATCGTGTCCTGGGAGCATATTCATGAGGGAAATACAGAGACAGGATTAATTCTTCCTGTGATTAGAGGTCAAAATAAAGCAAAGTAAAAGCTAAATACTGTGAAAACATTAGTATTGCCTTTGAGATTTAAAAAAAAAAGACTCAATTGCTGTTTTATCTTGAAGAACTGAATAAAGGGATAAATACAAATGGCAGTCTTTCAAATTGCCAAAGTTGACACATTGGCTGTCAGTCTCCACGCAGAGATAGTAGTTTTGATTTGCTTGGAAGGTATCAAAAACATTGACAACCCTGGGCCACTGAGCAGCACAAAAGGCAAATATGGATTAGTTTGTATTTATTGATTAATTATATGTTTCTACCAGTCTGAAATACTCTAAGACTGTATCAAAAATTTACTGCAGATTGAAGCTCAGAAATCTTACTTTTCAAAAAGGAATTAAATTTGTGACATTACATGATGATTAGACTCTTTAAAACAAGTATTTTTCCAATCAACATATACTTTATTCCCAATCTGTAAAATACTGTTCCTTTATACATAGAGAAAGTACAAACTGCTTGGACAGAAGGGGTTGGAAGTTTGTCCAGATATTATCTGTATTCTGTGTATGTGTCTCTGAGGATCTGTTGCCTGGAAATGAAAACAAGACAACAGCAATTGTTTACATAGATGTCGCCTAAAAACTTCTCAGGCATTTATGCTCTCTCTGCTGACTTTATGCCAATTGTCCATCTCTTAAACTGACACATGGAGCTATTTTTGGGGTGTAAGGAGGGAAATCTGCAAAACAGCATTTATGATTCAGAAGGAAAATGATACAGCACTAAAGGGAAGAAAAAATCTTTCTAATGCAACTTAAAAAGTTTTTTACCACCTTTGAAATCAAAACCTGATCAGGGTGGTGTGTGTGCTTCCAATCAGTTTAACAAAATCAAGGTTCAACTAGAAAGAGTTGTTCAGCCATGTGCTTTATTGACAGCAAATGGTGGCTTTGAAATGGGCCTGAGTTCAGGTCTAAGTGTAATTTACTTAATTGTTGCACTTTGATATTTTTGTGTAGGTAGTTCTTTGTTTAAAAGTAATAATGGATTCACAATAGTAATACTGGTAGTACAGGTGAATTACTGAGATACAGAGCTACCATTATCAGGATGAGATCTGTAGTTTCTGTTTCCATTTAGAGAAAATCTCAGTGTGGGCTGTCCTTTAAGGACAATTTTACTTATATATAAACCCATATCTCCTTTCAACACCACATCTTGCTGCTATCAGGCAGCTTGCTGCCTCTGGAACAAATCATTCATCTGTGCTGTGCCCATTTACAAAAAGGGGGGGACTGTCTTGATCTCCTTTGCAAACTCCAATCAGTTCTGCTCTGCAGTGACTCCTAGAGTGTATCATCTTTCCCAGGACCCTCCATAGGATGCTTGTCCAGCACCAACAAGGGCAGCCCCTGGACATGCTGCGCTAACATGAAGTAATCACAGTGGGTGCCCTGGGACAGCATCCTTTCTGAAGACAGAACTGGAGATCTCGCCATCTTTCAAGATGCTGTCTCAAGTCTCTAATTTTTAGTGCATGTCCTTAAAAAAATTAAAAAGCAAAATAAATTCAATGTTCCAAACATATAAATATAATTAGCATCTTATTGACAATTTCTTGAGAAGCCAAAGTGTACAGATGTACAAATAAATGTTCCTTATGTTTATTTTACATATACTTTGGGTTTTGGTTTTTTCCTTTGGTATTCTATCAGTCTTGTAATTAAAGAGACAAGAACATCTGAAACATTTGATTAATCTTGAAGTATAACTTGCCTTTTTTCCAGTGATGACAAAGTTGTTCTCCCTCTAGGTTAAATAAGCTGACATTTTAAAAAGCTTAGAGACAGGATTAACCCTTTTCTTCACATCACCTCCCAGACATCTGTTTCTTACAGTGGCCAGTGAAATGGGTTCATCCTTCCCATATCGTGGCTTGTGTGAAATAAACACCCTAAACACCCTGAACTGGTGTGGTGTTTCCAGGGAAACTGGTGAAATGGAAAAAGGCAGAAATTACCTGCCATTTCTCATCCATGTTTGTCAGGTAGTTCCCCAGCCCCGCAGAGGAGCCAGCTCCACAAAGGAGCACATCTGCCCCTGCTGAGCGCGGCGATGCCAAAGGTGCTCCAGGCTTCCCGCAGCCTGCGGGGCCACTAGAGGGATGTCTACAACCATCCTTGCACGGCTTCTCCAGCGGCGAACCACCACTTCGCATTCCTGAGCAGCTGCAAATCACGCACGGCATCAAACTGTCCATAGAAATGCAGCAACGAATGTATCAGAGGGCTGCTCGCCGCACCTAGGGCTGGAAGGATGAGATGCAATACTGGAGTGCTACAAGGTCCAAGAGAGCTGATCAAAAATCATACAGCCATGGATTCACAGAACGGTTTAGGTCAGAGAGGACCTTGATGATAATCTAGTTCCAACCCCCTCCTTGTTCTGGTTGAATAGTTTCAACACTATCAACAACTACATCTAGTTATATCCTTTTTTTTCTTCATTTGTTTCCCTTGTTTGCTACAAATTAAACTTGTACAAGTTTAGCTTCTATCTAGTGGAATGGCACAAGCTATTTAAACTATCAACAAGTTAGCACTATTCAATGCAAAGAGTATTTTATTTATTTATTAGTTCAAATTAGTTAACTAAAAAAGCATGAAAATGTAATAGAGAAGAGTTCCCTCTCCCATGGCAATCAACTGTTGGAACTGATAGGATGAAAGGGATTGCAAAGAAAGGAAAATATGGGTAAACTGAAGAAATAAACATTAGATGTAAGTACTATAAGGCACCTTGTGCACTCCAGAACAGCATAAGAAATGAGCCCTAATTTACTACCCTGTCTGGGTAGATGGGTCAAACTGTTATAATTAATTACATTTACTAAAAAAAAAAAAAAAAAAACCAACGTTTTATTTATGTGAAAAAGAAGCATAATGGATTTTAAAAGAGGTACTAGTTAAGAGTTGGATGATTTATTTATTTATTTTAATAGTTAATTCCCTGGAAAATGTGGTTTCAGTCATGTCTAAACTATTTGCTTCAAATTTGCTGAATAGTTTTGGCTAGAAAAAAAACAAAGAAGGGGATAAACTGTGTTGGAGGAAAATCCCCAATTATCCAACAGCTCAATGATCAGAGTATTTACTTAGGTAGCAGAGACCCCTTAGGAGAGGCTCTGTTGAGGCAGGCTACACTCAGTCCTTCCTGCGACCACTTTGATTTTGTCCCAACTGCGAGGGATGGGGACACACCTCCCGAGGGAGCAGGCTGGTTCCCAGGGTAGGAAGCCATGATTCTCATGCTCTCCCTCGCTGACCCAACAACCTTGGTGCCTTTGTGCAGGTCAGCAGCTTCAATATGAAAAAGAGCTTCCCCTTTCTCCTGCTTCACAGATACCAAGTCCTTGGACAACTTTCTAAGAAGTAAAATTCTGCTTCAAATTGCCTTGGAGAAAAGTAGGATTTCCTTACCCTAAGTATATCCATGCTATGACATTCTTTCAAGCATCCAAAACAAATATTCTACATCAGATTAAGCATAACATTTAATGGTTCACGCAAAGAAATAACCTTCAGGTTATTTTCTTTCAGTAAGGAAAAGCAGCCAGTTTGATTATGTCCAAACTGTGCTGACTTTTATTACATTCAGTACAGCTCTTGAACCAAAATGCAACTTCTACCAAATCTTTAACTGATCATTAAATAGTTTGATCACCTTCATCCAGGCTACCGTATGCTTCTTATAAACCCTTATGTCTGCAGCCACATGAAGAACTGAAAATGACATTGCGAGCTCCTGACTCCAGTCCCTGCCAGACAACACATCTTACAGCCCTTTCAAAGTGCACTGATTACACTGCAGGTATTTTCTTGCTGTGTTTACTTGGATGAAGGTTGTACCAACCTCCCCATTGTGAATAGCTAGAAACAGTATTATTTCCCATCTAAACTTATTCGTGGCCAGTTTACTTGCATACATACTCTTGGCAAGCATTGCTCTGTAATGTACAGTTCTTAAACTCCTTGGTTGCTGTCTTTGTTTATCTATAGACACCATCTATTCTCATTCACCTCTCTTCTGGATCCAGAAAAACTGAGTTATTCAGGCCGCCTCACATAAAACAGGCTGTTTTGTTCCTTTATCTCTACCAAATTCCCATTTTCAGTTCCTCTTCTCCAATACAAATGAATGGAACTATTTATGTCCCAGTGTTTTCACTTGATCTTGCCCTACCCTATCTCACTTGAGTATCTTTGTTAAATTTTACAATACCATTTATCCTTTTTAATTCCGCATTTTCATTAGCTAACGTAAACCTGAAGTACTTCTTCTCAGCTATTTCCAAATGATAAGTTCCCACATTACATCAGAATTTCTTACTAGTTCCCAAGGGCACATCTCTCTGACTGCAGCCTTTAATTACGTCCTGTTTCTATCATTCCCATCATTGAGCTGATCCAGATCTGAGCAATATCCCAACCCTCAGCTCTCTATTGATGTTGTCTTCTGACTCTGCAAAGAGCCAGCATCAGCAGCACACTCCTGGATTTCATGCTGGTAAACAAAAAGGTTCCAATTTCAAAAAGTTAAATAAGACAGACCAGGACTGGTCCTTGTAGTTCCTACCAATCCAAATCTTCAAGGATTCAACTAATACCTACCTCCCTATTTCACCCCACGAAGCATTGCTGTCCTACATGAAGTGAGTTATTTGTAGTTTGGGAATAGCGTGATACCCTTCAGCATGTTTTATTCTCCTACAAAGGATGTGCATGAAAAGGTCCCCTAATAACTCCCTCTAACTTCAGCTTTCTCACATCAAAATCTTCCACATTTTCTTCCAATTTCCTTCCTTCCTTCTTTCTTTCTTTCTTTCTTTCTTACTCTTTCTTTTCTTTCTTTTTGTTTCTTCCTTTCTTTCTTCCTTTCTTCTTCCTTCCTTCTTTCCTTTCTTCCTTTCTTCCTTCCTTTTTTCCTTTCTTCCCTTCCTTTTTTTCTTTCCTTTCTGCCTTCCTTCCTGCCTGCCTTCCTGCCTCTCCTTTCCTCTCTGTGCTGATTACTTTCCTGCTTGACTCTGATGCAGTTTAAATACAAAATGATGTAATTTCTCCACAACCGTAAACCCTTATATGCAAAACTATGTCTTCACTCATGCACTCCCAACTGTTCTTGTTCATGTCTTACAGCCCCTGCAAATTCTCTGAGAGCAGGCACAGCAGCCATAGTTGTTTACGCCCCAGTATCAGCTGGACTGGCTTGGTTTCCCCACAATTAACAGTAGCTAAGTCTTGATGAAAAGCAGATCCTAGGAATGACAGTGCTAATGCAGATACACATAATGTGGGTATTCAGAGATGCACACAGAACCACTGCACTAATCATCTTTTTTTAGCTTGTTCTATCCAAGTCATCTTCCACTGGCATTTCCCCCTAATTGCAGGGAGCATTCAGTGCCCAGGGTTTAACTGTCACTTTCCAAGGCAGTTCCTGCATACTTACGGCAAAAGGCCACATCAAAAGAAGGATTTTTTAGGTGCCTCCAGTGATTCTTAGACCAAAATCCAAGATCACAACCCAAAAATACTCTTCTCAATAGTTGTCTAACTGTGAAGGTCACCTGCCTCTTTGCCTCCATCCTGCTGAGTGCTCTCATCAAAAGGCTTTTCTTCCTCGTATCCCATTTCTTAATAATGCAATTTCCTGCAGAAATATTTCCTCAACAGAATGCATCCTTAAAGAGGCAAAACCACACACCAGCCTGCAAAACAGTGTCTAGGAACTTTATTTACGGGTGTACTATGTAACATGAATTGCCACAGGATGGAGAAAGGAGAGCAGGTATGTGGGTTCTTGCTTTGCTAAAGAATTCTGGATCAGATCAGGATGGACATGCTGGTTCAGATTATGTCTCATCTGAGAAAACATGGGGCTTTAGCCACATTTCTTAAAAGTCCCATTTGGTATTCAGTTGGGCTCCCTTTCTAACATGTCTGATTCTCCTCAGATTTTCTATAAGGAGCCTATTACCCCAATTCTGGATTTTGGATTCCATTTTGAGAAGCTAATGGTTAAATGTTTGATCTTAAATACAGAAAAAACTATCAGAAGTACTTTTGTTTTTACTGGAAGAGATTGTTACAGGCATGCAAGTGACTGGTCTGAATCAATCCTTAGTCCCTTTATCAAAATTTAAAGGAGGCAGAGACAACTTTGAGAAGCTCTGGCCAGCACTTTGAAAGGACCAGCAACTTTGTACTCCTGCACATTTCCAATTTTTCAGCCTTTACAATGTGTCATGTAACGGAAGTGCTGGAGATGAGGCTCACAGAAAGAAACCCTCCTCAGCTCCAAGGTACTGTTAGGTATAAACAGCAAGGATTTAATAAACTACAGCAGCCTCTCAAATTGCTGTGACTTATACCTATGGGCCACAGAGCCCTAAGCTTCACCTAAATGCACAAAGCAGTAAAGGAAAACTCGAGGTCACTTTGTTCTTACTCTCCAATCTACACTTATTGCAAGTTTCCTCGTGAGACGTACAGCAGAGAATCTGGCACATCATCATCACGTAAGCATTTCAATTAACCTAGATTCACAGCTTCACTTCTATCTTCCCAATGCATCCAAGAAAGGATGAAACTACCTTATTAATAAAAGCAATGTTAGTTAGCTGGGGAGAATTATGTAAGCAATTAAGATCCAGGCAGAGACCAAGTCCTGCATTATCAGGACACACCCAGGCATTATGCAGCCACTTTTGTTTCACACCTCTTTTTCTTGATTCTCTGGTATTTGTGCTTAAGACATTGAATTTAGCACAGCAACAGACAGCACCAGCAAATAGTTCTGTATTTATCAGCTATAAACGCTGTTTGAAAGAGTGGGAAGTGGCTACCTGGCACACCTTCAGAGACAAAGGTATATCCCTTCCCAAGCAGAGCAGTAGATAAAGGCCTTTACCTACAAAGCTTACCATATGAAGACATTTTCTTTAACATTTGCTTGATTACTTTGGTTTGCATTTAATTATACAGATGGCTAAGTGGTTTCGTAGTTTTATAGGTGGCCTGTGCTAGTAATTGATGTGGTAGTGTCAATCTTACTGAGGGCTGGTTTGGAAATGCACAGGGTTTGAAAAGCTGCTTGTATTTTCTAGTTACGATGTAACAGATGCTGTACTGTGAATTAAAGGAAAGAATGTTAAACAATGTTGGGAGGTTTTTTGTGGAGTTTGCATAACTATACAATTTGTACCAAGACAACCAGCAAGATTGTGGCTGACTTTGCACGTCCTTCAAAAACGTAACTCCTAGATACACAAGTTGTGTGCCTTTCTTCCTGTCTGTTTTCATTAACCTAAAATGAAGAAAAAGTTTATTTTTAATGCAGAAAAATAATTTATTAACCCTTAGGCTGATAGAACACTAGCATGTGAGAAAAAAAAATTAAAAACCAACCAAACAAAACCTACAATAAACTTATATTCCTTTTCACCCCTATTTCATATCTATGAATCTAAAAGTAAAGAAACCCCTGTGATAATGATATCTACATTATTTTGTGGAGGTAGAATGATGATCTTTAGCTATACCCTCCAAAGTGTCAAGACCTCATTATCTAAAAAATGACTTCTTGTCCTATTTCCATCATAATAACACTGATCCATGTCAGTGCAGCATCCTGGGCGAGTGATGATAGTAATGCACCTTTGTCTGTAGCAGTCTGACATGGTTTAATTTTGGCAGTTTTCAAAGACTGTATTTCCTTGGAATATTGACAGGTGTTTTTTCCTTCTTGCTCTGTTGTCACAATTTGGTTCTTATTTAGGATAGCGTTGATTTATGTCACTAGACAGAGATAGTCCATTATATCAATGGCAACTCAATTCTTCTATATATCTGTCCTCTCATATGCAAAACACAAAAACGGAGTAGATCCACATGAGATGCTAAACCTAAATTTTAGAGACCCCAGCTATTAGTAGAATCAGCTCCCCTGTCGGTAGTGCTCTTATGTTCTCCTCCAAATAGCTGCAGAGTGGAAGCCTAAAAAGAGGATTTGCAAAAGCCTTGCTTAGCCAGTAGCAAGTGCTAAAAGCACAGCCCCTTCTCCTAGAACAGATGCACACATGGGTAGTTTTGTCTCCTTTTTCTTCTTTTGCAATAGATATTACTGAAAGCATGCCTGAGGTCCAAAGCCAAATCCCTCTTCTCCCTGAATAGGCTTGAGCCCTATGGAAAACCCTAAAGGAACAACGTGAAGCTGATGACTTTTAACCAATAAGCCCCATTTACCAGCTTCTTACAAATCTGTTCCTATAAATGTAGCCAGTTCTGAAAATGGACAACAACAAATTCCCTACTGCCTCGGGACACCTAAAACATATTTGGACTGTGGATATCTAAAGAGTTCAATGGCATTTCAGGGAGCAGACAGAGAGATGAAGAATCCAAGTGTGGACTCAGGCTTAAAGCAGCAGCAGGCATGCTGGAAGGCTTGGACTTGGCCTTACAAAACATGGTAAACAGCATGTGACAATTCACTGCATGGCACTTCAAAACTAGCATACACAGAGTGAGTAGAAACAATTCTTCCTTAGATGGTCATTGTAGGAATACGTGATACCCTCACAGATTTACACCACTGAAGGCAGAAAATGTAGAACTGTAAGAAGACCACAGAAGGTGGTGTTATTTTTCCTTTAGGACATGTTAAAACAGTGGTTTTTGCAAATACTGAGAGAGTGATCTGACTGAGTACTTTTTTTTTGTCACTTAGTCACTTATAACCAGCAATAAATCTTCTGCTGATGATTTTGTTGAGGATTTGTGTCATACAAAGGAATTCAGATGACTGCCGTTGTCAATTTGTCCCTGTAACAGCATAAAACTTGTTTAGTCGGTAAAGAGATATGTCCTGAAGAGTGGAAGAACAGATCTATTGGGCAAGAATTTCAAGAAGGTACTGTTTCTACACACTTTCTTTTGAAGTCACAACCGCACATTTTTTTCTATGTAAAAAAGGCTGTCATGCTTATTTAAGAATTTCTTTGTTACCTTTGTTTAGATAACACCCTGAACAATGTCACTAAAACACATAAGCTAAAGATTAGTTTTTACAAAGCTTATAGATAAGAAAAACTGAAGAAAAGAGGAGCACCTTGTCTATAGCCAAGAGGAAACCAAGAGCTTAGATCATCACATCAGCTGGTGCCCAACCCCGTGCTCATTGAAGTCACCCCCAAAATTGTTGTTCACAGTAACAGAACTTAGCACAAGCTCCTTGTTGATCATTGGAGACACACTTCTCACATTTGGTCTGTTGTCCAAACCTATTTTAAATCCCTTAAAAAACCCAAAACCTTTCTGTTGTGCCAATTATAAAAATTAGCCAATGAATAGACTGTAAGTGAAGAAATCATGTTTATTTTTGGTAATTTAGAGCTTTGAACTGTTGTTTTGTCAGGCTGAGCAACTTCATGATCCAGCTAGTACCCACGAATAATCCTAGTAGCAACCCAACCTGTTGTCGCACTTCTTTCATCTCCTAGCAAAGTAAACTGCTTAAGGAGATGATATGATTTTTGTGGTGGTGTTGCAGTTAACCAGATTCTAATTTTTTTTTGAAGATGAAGTAGTCCTAAGATATAAATAACAAGTGCCTCTCCCAAACAGATTTCACCAATTCCTTCAGAAAACTCACCAACTCAATGTGGTTCACTGAAAAGCGTGAGTCATAACGCCCAATTTGACTTTTCAAAATGTTCATGCATGTGTGTGTTTCTGTCAGGCTTGAGGATTTTGACGCAGTGGACTGTAAAAACAGAATCCAGTTATGGGGTTTGGGTTGATATTCAGAGCAGACCTTCCCTCGAACTGGGAGTTGTTTGGCACCAGGGCCCTGACTCAGAATATCACTGAGAGTGATCTCGCTCAAAGCCATGCAAGTGACTCACATACTTACTTTTCTGACTCCCTCTCCTTTTCCTTTAAAGTTAAAATATTGGGTCATTTTTCTGACATCAGCTCACTGACATCCAGCTATCAGCTGAAAGTCAACACAGTAAAATGTTAACCTTTCCTCCCAGAGGTCCCTCCACCTCAGCAAATGACACTTCCATGGTCTTTGTTGTTCTGCTCTGTAACATCTGCCCAGCAGCCACATCTCAGGTCTGCTGGAACCATAGTTTGGCCACAACCTCACATGCCATTCCATGGAGCATCCCTTCCATCCAACCCACCACTTCCATCCCTGCAGCTGCAACTCGGGCATCAGTGACACCCTTCCTGCTGCAGCCTCTCTCACCTGGGTCTGACAAACAGCATCCTGTCCCCCTCAAAGTGCCCGCCGAGCGTGGCAAAGCGGCTGCACTCACCTCCAGCACGGTATAGAGACTCATCTTCCTCAGGGTGCATGAGGGTGGCCTGCACCTTCCCTACCGCCGCTCCTCACTGCCTAGTTCTCCATCCTCCCTCTCATACATGTAGGATATACACATAGGCTGACAAAAGGCTGAGAGAACTTGGATTGTTCAGCCTGGAAAAGAGAAACCTTTGGGGTGATCTTATTGTGACTTTTCAATATCTGAAGAGAATTTACAAAAAAGATGAGGCAAGACTATTTACAAGAGCATATAGTGACAAGGGGGAATGGTTTCAAATTCAAGGAGCGTAGGCTTAGATTAGATATCGGGGGGAAAATTCTTTACCGTGAGGGTGGTGAGGTAACTGGAATAGGTTGCCCAAGGAAGTTGTGGATGCCCCATCCCTGATGTGGACCAGCCAGGTTGGATGGAGCTCTGAGCAATCTGGCCTAGTGAAAGGTGCCCCTGCCCATTGCAGGCAGCTTGGAACTAGATGATCTTCAAGGTCCTTTCCAACCCAAACCATTCCATCATTCTGCGATTCACGCTGTGAGCACTGCTGCCCTATCTAAAATTCTGCTCGCCCACTTTCTCAAACATTTTCGGCTTTTTTTTCCTGTGTGCTTTACGCCATGCGGCAGAGTGAGGTCTCATGTGCCAAAACACGCACTGCCCTGTCTCCGAGCGGCTGCGCTTCCCAGGCCCGGCACGGCCCCGCCGAGCCCGGGGCTCCAGCCGGGCGCTGAGCGAGCGCCGAGCAATGCGCCGCTCGCAGCGGGGCCTTGTGGGTAGGGGAGGCGGCCTGCGCGGGGCTGGCGAGGGAGGCCGGGCCGGGCCGGGGGTGGGCGGAACG
>VZRL01001629.1:581473-737012 GCA_013397895.1 Origma solitaria | reverse complement strand
CGCCGCCCCCGCCCTTCCCGGGCTCGCCGCCGCGCTAGGCCCGCCGGGCGGCCCCACGCAGTGCCCTCCGCGGGCCCGGCACTAGGCGGGCCAGAGGATGAGCCAGCAGCCGGCGGGGAAGATGTCGGCGGCTCCCCTGGCGGCCGAGGCGCTGGAGCCGGCGGCGGGGATGCTCGAGGGCCGCCAGAGGAAGCTGGAGTCCATGATCCGCGACCCGCGCTCCCCGGTCAACGTGGAGAGCCTGCTGGTGAGGGGCGGCCGCGCCCGGGGGGAGCGCTCGGCGGGGGAACAAAGGGAGCGCTGCCCTCGCCTCAGGCGGGCGGGAGGGAACGGGAAGGAAGGAAAGGGCTCCCGCGTTCTGAAAGTGCTTTCCTGGGGGAGGACGAAGGATCCTCTCCACTCCCCCGGCCGGGCCACCGGCGGTGGGGAGGTGGCGGGAGCGGCCCTCGCCTCCAGGGCTGTGGTGGGCGAGGGGACGGGCTCGGCGCTCCCCGATTAGGTACATCTTATTTGGGGGAAAGTGAGAACTGCCCCTGTCAAGATCTGATCCGGGGAGAGGAAAGCGCCTTGTTTTCCCTCCCAGCATCGTTCACACAGTTCGCTTTCGCGCCTCGTAATCACAGCGTGTCTGTCCCCAAAGTACCTGCCTTTGTGTGCGCTGCCGGGCACCCATCGCTCACCCGCTGTGAAACCTCCTCTGGTGAGGCTGAGGTTGCTGTGTGATGTGGAAATAATTCAGGAAGAGGGGACACGCCTAAGGGAGAAATATAACTGGGGGGTCCAATAGGGTCACGTTTATTTTTCATTGGGGCAAGTTGATTCGTCTGTCTCCTGTTTCAAATAGCATTTTTCCGTGTGAGTGTATGAAATACAATTTACTTTAGTAAGAAATCTATGCCCTGGGGAGGAAGTGTGAAAGGAGTTAGATTTCCCCATTTAAAACATCTGAACTCTGGAAAGGCAGTAAGAGATAGATTATTATCGTTATTGTTATCACTATTGTTATCATTAGCATTATTGTCATTATTGGTATTGTAATAGTATTTTAACTAAACTTTAGGGTCTTCAAATCTTACATTTCCAGTCTGTCCCAAGAATCCCAATGTGCCCCAGTTACGAGGAGCAGAAAAAAGGGGAATAAATCCTAGTCCTTCCAAGAGTTGCTTAAGACACTTACACTATGTCTTTTTTGTGCTTTCAAATGACTCAGTTCTGTTTGGCCCAAAATACAGGAACTGACTGAACAGAATGTATGCCTGTGCTGTGTGGAGAATATAGGAATTTCCTATAACATCTGAAAAATGTTCTTCCCGAGGCTGTAGTGCTGTGTTAGTCTTCTCATAGATGTTCAGAGGCCTAATGACAACCATAGTCAATGGAGGGGAGTGGGAAGCAGTGCTACATATCTGACTGGATTCAGATCAGTTTTTGCCTAGGCCAAAGCAAAGAGAGCTGCCTCTGGGCTTCGCTCCCAGCATTTTCACTTTGGTATTTTGCTAGGAAAACTTTGACCTGTGGCCAAAAAAGAACAGTTAAAAATAGTACAGTCGTTCTGAAAAATGCATCAGGTTAATACTTAACCCCAGTAGACTTTTTCACGCTCTGCTTTTATACTCAACAGCATGATTCTTTTATTCTCTCACCTCCCATGTCTTGGACGTAGATTAAATACACTAAAATATGTTTATGTTTCTGAAGAGAAATTCTAGTTACAAAATTGAGACTGCGCTGCTTAGAGCTTGGTTTTTTTTTTTTTTTTAATATGCTAGCAATGTAGACTCCCTCATGTAATACACTGAGAAAGCAAACCATGGGAGAGTGTTAGCTGGATTGTAAATGCATTTTTTTTATAGTAAAGGTCATCACTGTTCTCTGCACTCTGTCAGTATTGTTTAAAAAATTAGCAGCAAGTAAAATATAATGCTAATCAATCAAATTTCCTGGCTTGTGCATTCTAGATATCTGTGTGTGAAATAATGAACTATTTATTATTCTTATTTAGGAAATTTGCAATGGATTTCCTGTAAAAGCTTTTGGGCTCTGGTGTTGTTGCTCTATGCAATTTGACATTAATTTTGCATTGGTGTGCTGCTAAGTAGTCTGAGTATGAAAACATCATATTCGTATTGAAAAATGTACTTGTTTACTAAACAGTTCACTTTCAGTGTAAATTGTCATAAGTGGAAATGTGTTTTCAGTTAAAAGCCGAAATACAGCAACACAAACTAAGAGTCAGGGAAAGCATCTTAAAAAAACTAGCTGGAATGCCACTATTTCATCCTCCAAAAATAACATAACCAAAACTAAAAATGTGGAATGGAATTCAAAATGGAATTCATTTCCTTACAGTGTAAAAAGTCGTAAACAGCTGCTATTCTGTATTTTGTGTGCATGCTTTATTTTTGGGAAGCCGCAAAAAGCGAAAAAGTAGCTGTTAATCTATAACACATGGTGTAAATTTGAAAGATGTGAGAAGTTGAGGTAATAAGCTGTCTTTCTCTAGATAGCAATTCCACTGTCATCAAGAGATGTTTTATTCAGTGGCTGTAAATGAAGAGACTTTCTTTGCGTACCTTCCTGACCACAGGATGGCTGACCACATCCATCTGTTTCTTCAGCAGGAGAATCTATGAAGCAAAATACATTGATTGATTATGTTCCTCCCATTCCCTATTGGGGCTCAAGAGAGACTGTTAGATTTTCTAATGTGATTTTTGCTATCTTGTGTGCATTAACACTTGTTGTTAATGCCTGTGTTGCGCATAATTATTTGTGTTTGATTAAAGCATATCTTCGAAAAGACATGATGCATTCTCAATTCAGAGGCATTAAGAGGGGGAGAACTCTGCATTGAGTTTGTCCTCACAGCTAGTTATGAAGGCAAAATAAATTAAAAAAACCCCAAAAAACAACTAACCAACTAAAATGTGTGGCATGGTTATTACCACCCTTTTTCTGCTAAATAAGAAAAAAAAAATTACGGAGGACTTTTTACTCATTAGCATAGGTTAGCTGCACAGCTAGCACTTGGTGGGGTTCTTCTGGTTTTGGTCTGATAAAGAGATGAAAAGAGGAATGCTAGACCTGTATACTCAGTGCCGTGATAGGTTTCAGCAAAGACATCCACAACGGGAAGTGGTTATTGCAATCTCATAGAAGTGTCAGCTGAGTGCTCCTTTTCTCATTGTATCTTGTTGAAAGCCCGTTGTTACATTGCCTATGCTAAGAAAAATAATTTGTTATTGTCACAGCTTTCTGTGGTATGGTCATACTCTTTTTGGTCGTGTAACAGTGCATTAGTGGTTATGAAAAGCTGTTTCCTGTATTACATTTAGAGCATACAGATTACTTTGTAAAGCTACCATATTCTTATTATTTGCTCTTCTGCCAGTTGTGTCATCCACTAATTTAATGAAGTGACATTTTTATGTGTACTGCATGTTCACATGGATGATAGCACTTAATGGCATTTGACCTTGGGTGATCCATAAGAAACCCTTCTATAAATACATTCCTACTGGATAGTTCCAAGTTGACAGCTAAATTTAAGGAGAGCTTAACGGTTTTTTAAATAGATTTGGGCATTTATGATTTTGCATATAAGCTCTATCTGCAGTATGAACTGAGTTATTTTTGATAGTATTTAATACACATTATCTAGGGGTGCATTTGCAAGTGTTATCTGCTTGCTCTAAAACTAGAGCAGATAGGTCACTGTAGGCTGTGTAAAACTAATCCAGACCTCCACTTCCTTGCCATGTGGAATTGTATCACTGCAGCACATGCTGAACTCAACTGTTGAGTTGTATGGTGGTGATGAACAGCTCTGGTAAATCTTACCATCCTCCTCCCTGCAAGTGGTGTGCCTGGGCTGGAGCTGCTTGAGTGCAGTTGCCTGGAGGAAGGCACTGCCCTTGGACTCACCCGTTCAGTGCAAGCCTCAGGATTTTAGCGTTAAGCTTGAAGTTTGATGTTACACTGGAGGTGTAAAATGTTGAGTATTTTCTGCCTGCTCTGCTATGATTGTGTGAGCCTTTGAAAGAAGGAGCTCTTAAAACTGTTAATTAGGCAGTGCAGCAGTGAAATTGTGAGCACAGTGCTGGGCTGTGGTGGAATGCAGGCATGGTGGACTGAGAAATGGAGCGATGATTAGGAGGAGAGTGCTCAAGTGTCTCAGACTACACTTGCCTTAGAACCTGAAAAATCCAAACCCACAAACCAAAACTGAACTAATTTTCCATTTATTTCTTTGTTAAATAAAGCTGACAGGTAAACTGTGTGTTTACACTAGTTTGAACATGAATGGATGTTCATCTGCGTGGATCGTTGCCATCGAGACCCTGGAATTTTACTCTTAATGAAAAGTGGGTTGCAGATACAGCTGTGACTCCCTTGCTTTCAGTAGGTGCATCTGTCCATAACGATCTCGTCAATTGAGTAGATGCCAACCTTACACCCAAGAGTGTTAATTGAGCAGATCGCTAGGCTGAGCTCTGTTAGTTCACAGTCTCCAGGTCATCATGGCTGATACAATGTATCCCTTTGCTGGATTTTAGCCTTAGGAATTTTCTAAGTATTTCATATTTAATATGAAAGTTGTTTCACTTTTCTGCATTTATTGCCACACATAATTTTGAATCGGCAAGAACAATCTGTTGTGTTAATTTGAGCGGCATCTCTACAGGGAGGAGATGCAAATGTAGCAGTTAGCAGGATCTGATCTAAAATTCATTGCCCACTAAGTAATCAGAAAGCCAGATGATTCTGTTCTTGAAGAAATAATCTTTTCTTGTTAGTTATATTTCTTTTGCTGTTATTTCTCTTAGTTTATAACTTTTTTTATGAATGTTCTATTTTTGATCTGTAATGTTAGAGCATCTACTGCAGAGTTGAAAAAGATGATCTTTAAGGAAACAGAATTGTCTTTTGTTCATTGTTCTGCTTTGATGGATTTATATATAGGAGTATAGTTAGCTGAAAAAAGATGGTTCTATTTTTCTGACAGTTTTACCTGGTTTTATATTCTGTCTTATTCCACACTAGGATTAAAGTATTTCACTTCTGGTTAAAGAAGGCAGAAAGAACGTTTTGCTCAGCTTTAGTCCTTTTACTGTCACACGAGATGCATGCAGATTTTGTGTGTTCACAATAGGAGTGTTCACTCCCAGTATTTGATCTGTGTTGGTCAGATTGCAGAATGTGTCATTTATATCCATTGATTGTTCAATCTTTGTAACAACTTAAAGAGAAAGAAAAATACACCTACACTATCTAATTAGCAGAGTTTTCTTCTGCTTTATATGTGCAGGAATAAAAATTTAGGAGCTGTTCACTTTTCCAAATGTTAGTAGTCTCAGTTTCAGTTGGAATGTGTGCAAACGCTCATTAGAACCTGTTTTTTAAAGTACATTTTTAATTCTAGCTAATGGCAGAGCAATGGCAAAGCATTTGGCTCTGTCTAATAATGCAGTCCATAACAAAAGCTGCCTAATTTAAAAAGAGAGAAAAGTGCTACCTCAGTAGCCAATCTCCACAGCTATCAGTTGATTTCTTGCCAGTGTTTGATCTACAAAATATGACTGGAATTGTGTCAATGTCACAGAGGAGCTGACTTTGGATTTTAAAGATGAAAGTGATTGAAACTTGGTAGTAGAGTTTTACATAACGAAAGATATTAAAAAAAGTAAATCTGTGTGTTTTTATAAACAGGAAGCATGGCGGGTTTTGGGGGAAAGAACGCTATATTAAGTCCAAGGTTTCTTCTGAACTGTTAGCGCTGAAAAGCAGAGAATGTTTCTGGTAACAGATTTATTTAAAATACTTGTTTTCTTGGTACATCCCATTGGTTAAGAACAAGAATACTATGTTTATATTGGCAGACTTGGCTAGTAATAAACTTATTTTAATGAGCTGTTCTCAATGTAAACACAATGTTGAATGTAGTGCTTGGTTCCCAAGCCATACCTACTGTGTGTGAAGCTTCTGCTGCTGCAGCAGTGCAATGTCCATGCAGCCCCGCGTTGCCAGGAGAGCACCCATGCCTGGCCACGCACCAGCTGTGTTAGTGCAGGTGAAGCGTCATGTGCATCCTTAACTGGGAATGTTGTATTTATTACCTGCTAACAGAGTTTTAAGAACATACACTTAATCCAGTGATTGGGCCCCTAATTGCAGAGGGGTTGGAATATATGGGAGATTGTAATTCTATGAATTAAGTCCAGATTTCAGTAGGTTGGACAGTCTCAGTCTGTAACAGGTGCTTTATGTGGTATGGACTTAGCTTTTTCTCTGTGTTCATCTGCTACAGTTACAGCTAGTGAGAGAGGGTCTTTTTTTTTTGTCTGTGAAGTATCACGGAGTTTAGTTGTTGGATGGACACAGATTTCTTCATTGTCATGTGAAACGTGCCTCCTGTTCAGTCTCTGCTTCATTTGTTGTAGGGTATGGAAGGTGATAGACATGACAAGAAAAAAAATCTGGGTGCCACATACAGTGGGTTTTTGATTATGCTTGTTTTCCATTACTTTTATTTCATGTAGAATGACTTACCTAAGTCAAATCTTTTGCAAAAAGTAACCAATTACATACTTTGTTTTCTGTATGCCCAGATGGAGACTAATGAGTTATGATGTTAGTGTGAAGCATTGTTACTTTAATTCCATAGTTATTTCATCATTCATTTTTGTTGGGATAGTGTCACTCAGATGGTACAGGCAGAGAATAGAAAGAATGGTGTGTGGGAGGGTCTGAACCCTAATCTGCTGCTGTCAGTTTATGGCTTCAGAAGAATCTTTCTTCATTTCCAACTATATGAAATGGAGATGATGAAGCTTTATTTTTAACATGTACTGGAGAATAATTTAATATTTAAAATGGACTAACATGATTAAAAAAGATGATCACAAGTAGCTATGCCCAAGTGTTTAATTCTGAACCTTGAGGATTAAGGTAACCAAGTGCTTACTTTATTACCTTTTGACTGTTATAAATCATGGGTACTGATTTTATTAGTCTGTATTTAAAGTATAGAATTACAGGATCCTACATAAAGTAAGATAAAGTTTGGGTGACTCATCCAAACACAAGAATTTTCTTGTACTTTTCTTCAAGAGGAAATGAAGAGGAGGTCACATACAGGCATGAAAGTAGGTTTGAAGAACTATGAAAGAAGATAAGTTAAGCTTTAGCAAATATTCTGATCTGATTTTAAACTCAAAACACTTAATGTTGACTGTTACTGTTACCAAAAAAATAAATAACTAGAAGAAAAAGTGCTGGAGTTCCGCACTTTCTTCCAAATGCTTTTTAAAGTTTAACTAAAATCTTTATTACTATTTAAAGGCTGTAACACATTATTGTTCCTTGTCCATGTCACTGCTGTTACAGGTAGTCATCCAAAGTCTGTGGCTTAATTTTTGATTAAATATCAAACATTGTTCTCTCAACAGCATAGATTTACCCCAGTATGGAATATACAGAGAGAAGAACCTTTGGGTGTTCTTTGGAAATTACTTTTTATTGAATGAGCTATGAATTTGGAAAAATTAACCTTCTTCTGTTTGTTGCTACTGTACAACTTGATTGACCCTCTTTATTTTTCTTATGTTTGAAATGAAGAGTGCTGCATTGATAAATACACAATAGTGTGCATGTGCATGCTTTCAAAGAGATTGTGCTCTAAAAACAATAATAGCACAGGTTTTAGCTGAGGGGTATACAAACATTTGGCTTGCCTATGCTATGAAAATGTTCTGTTTCACACAGAAAATAGTTTTAAACTGGTTTCCCTTGTGGTTTCTGAAACTGGTTTGTTCTAGTCTCTGTTTTCAGTTCAGTGCTGATTACATTAAGTGCAAGATTAGGGTGACAAGCCTTGTCATTTTTTGCGTGTTTGGGACACAGATTTTTATTTGTAAATGACTTTTAGCACCATCTGCTATATATGGAATGCTATGTTATGATAGGCTTCTAGAGTGTACAGCTAAAGTCTTCGGGAACAAGTTGCAGTAAATAGATATAAGATCTTATGGAGTTACTTGATATTTGTTCCACCCCTTCTTACACAATTTTATAACTATGCTTGACTTCTGAACTGTAGTTTTTTTGGGGGAATTTTTAAACTTTTGTGATAGAATAACCATGAAGTCTCTCAGTTTAGGAATGGAATTATTCCTTCTAATAGTTTAGGAAAATGGAGAAGAGCAGGAAATAGTACCATGTTGGAAGCTATTGGTTTAGTCAGTAATGAAAGCCTTTCTAATGCCAGGGGTATGCATGCATGATCTGTTGTCTTTAGTAAACATCTCAGGACCTCCTCCTCCAACAGTAAAAGTGAGTCCACTTAGGCGTTAAGCCACAGTTTTTATTTCTTGGCCTGTTCAATTTTATGATCTCTTTAGGGTGTATAAACGTGGATTATAAAATACCCCCCCTCCCCCTTTCTTTATGTTCTTTCATGTGAAAAGTGACTGAGAACGACTACTTGAATTACTCATCTGGCAAGGAGGTAGTGACAGTTTATTATTGTATTGCAGCTGCTGCTATTAATTTAAACATTATTCTATGCTAATTTTTTTTCTCTGTGAGCACAAAATAGTAATTCTGTTAAGACTTGCATCCATGCTGGTATTACAAGCACCTGAACTGAGCTATAGATCTGATAAGGAAAGCTAAAAATAGCCGCATTTAAAAAAAAATTCCTATTACTAAATTGTTTTGTAAAGCCCTGGTTTTTAAATCACTTTCAAGTTCATTGTTCAGTTTTACTATGAATACATTAGTTTAGTTATATGGAATGTGCTTCCTTTTTATTGTATTTTTAAGTTATTTTCCTTTTCCTCACTCATCATCTTCCCAGAACTGAAGGATTTGTCTTGACTCTGTTAATGTGGCATTATTGCCAGTGAGGGTGGGAAGCAGCAGAACTCCACTGTCAGAATTCTGCTGGTAAAACCTGAATGTAACAGCAAATAAGGCAGCACAAACACTGTTTTGTATGCATGTAGTGTTCTGTGTCAGGAATATTTTAGGCTTGAATTAGAAGGTAAATAATAAATACACTAATGTAAGCTACATCTCCTGGAAAAAGTACCATGCTGGCAATTCCTTTTAATCATAGACATCCATCTAGTTCTCTGTTTTAAAAATTATTTCTGTTAGGATTATGAAGAAAACCTCTAAATATGGATGCTGTGATGAAGAATGGTTCATGTGCGTAGAAGCCTGAAACAGTAGCACCATGAGGTGTGAATCACTTCATCTATTTTAATGGTTGGCTGCCTCTGAAGAAAGGCAATTTAAGTGTCAAAATAAACTATTTCAGTGCTCTCATTTTCTTAGAAGAAATACCAGTATTTGTTCTCACATGTGCCTTGCAGTGTTTCTCAAGTGCCAGAAGTCCCAGATGTCCCCCCCTCTACCTGTGATAACATCTCTGGCAAATTTTGACAGATATAAAATGGACAATGTAACTTTAAAAATTTAGTACAGTATGATATTGTTCATTATTAAAAAAGCTTCTAGATTTATTTTATATGACTCTACTGCAGGACTTCACTAAATCAGAAAATCAGAGGCAGTATTGTGCCCAACTGTAGAGTTTATTTTATGTTTTCTGTATAGGATGGACTGTTCTGCTTGTGCTGTATTACTGCAAGTATGTTTGGAATAGGTTGAGTAAAAGTATGTATGGTAATATAGCATCCATATTTTGAAATCACACTATCTAAATTAATGAGGGAGGATGTGCATTGTGTCTTACAGACAGATGTGAATTAATAAAATTGCAGTATACTTGCAATCTAAACATATTTTATTGAATCAAAACCAATACACTGAAGTTATTTCTGTTTATCAATGTGTTACATCAAATGGGTGTTGAATGTCACAGGGGAGAGGAATGGCTGGTTTGCCTTTTTTGGAGTATACAGGAAGCATGACTGAAGAAAAGTCTTAGACTCATTTTATTCCAAGGTAGAACTTTATAGTTCTATTTTGATTTCAAGCTTAATTTCTAGAGCATAACTACCCGAGGAGGTTGCCTTGTAATTGGACTCCTTTCTCAGCATATGGGAATTGTTCTTGGATTTATACACAGATTGATTTTCTGAATTGTGGAATTTGTATTGGTTTTACCAAATCATGCCATCGTGCCTTAATTTTTTTTCTTACATGTGAAATCTTAGTACTGTTGGACCAGTTTTCCTCTAAAATGGGATTAGGGGAGAAACAAATGTGCTTGAAGCTGTAATATCATAGGGTCACTGATGCTGAAAGCACATATGGATCGTGAGAGAAGCATAACATTTTTTTCTTCCTTGTGTTTGATTACATGTAAAAAAGTAATGAAAATGTCATTATTGTAAAATTTCACTGTAGTCTGTAAGTTTGTATCTAATAACAGTAACTCAGACTGTGCCAGGGTTTCTGCTCTGTAACTGATATGGTATTGCCCTGTCCGTAGTGGGAAGCTCCTGCCCCAAGGTTGTCCAGAAGCATTGCCCTGGTTACAGCGAGGGTAGTGGAGGCCTCACACAGGGGTTCTGGTGCTGCTGTTGTTTTGAAAGGATTCACAGTAGGATTCACGAAAGGATTCCCAGAATACCCTTTCAACTCAGAATATTCTGTGAATCCTTCTGTGAATCTGTGATTTAAGTCAAAACCAGCAGAATAATCAGTAATTTCGGCTTAAAATGAACCTTGCCAGTGCTCAGGGTGACTGATGGTTTCCAAGGCCACTTGTGTAGCAGCACCAATTATCTTATGTCATTCCTGAGTTATTTCTGAAAATGCTGGTTTTTGGGTAAGTGAATGTAGTCCTATTAAATAATCAATTTTTTGTATGTTTGAACTCCCTTTCACAGTGAGGTGTGTGTGGCTAGTTGCATGCCCGTTTTCCATGTAGGGTAATAAGCAATGACAAGAAACTCGAATCACTAGGGACACAACTTTGAAATGGCCTGAAACACCAGGGTCATGCTCTTACCTAGTTAATGTGCAGTAAAACTGTTAAACTGTTTTTTGTTGATACAAGGACTTTGTACCCCCAGATTTAAATTCTGCTTTAGTAGAGAGCTAGTATGATCTCTACGTGCTGTTGGGTAGTGCCATGCTGTTGTTGCTGTCCTGTTTCTGGTTAGGTCGTGGTTGTGTGCCCTCTACCTGTGTATATTCACATGGGATGTCTGCAGAAATACTCTTACAAGAGACCTATGTAAATTTTTTTCTTCCCCACAACCGTTAGCCAAGTGCATACACTTCTGTCCTTAGTGGTCTTGATGCACTAGTGTTTTCTTCAAATGTAAAAAATGTGATTCCTTGAGGAAGCAGCTGATGCAGATAGCTCTTGTGGGGATTAATCTGCTCAGGTCTTAGGCAAATATTTTCTTGCCTTTCCATATACGAATCACTTATTGCCAAAGCTGAAGGAAAATTTAGGAAACATTGAGTTATTGCCTGTGGGAAAACTATTTTCCACTTATAAAACCATGAGAAATTTAAAATCTGTTTTCTATTTTGCTTTGTTTTCCCAAGTAATTTAGGATATTCATTTAGCCATGAATTTCTTGCCATATTTTTATTTAACAGTGGTGAGGCTTTTTAATTCTTTGTATTGCAGAGATATATTTGCACAAAAAAAAGGAAGGTGATTGTGGTGGAATAAACAGAAGCTAAATAAATTGAAAAATATTATTCTGTTTTGAAATTTCTTTTTTCTACCATAATCTTAGCTGCTATTTTTAATATCAGTTTTAAAAAAAATTCTGATAGAATTTTAACTGTCTCAGTGAAAGCAGTCCTGCATATCTTCTGTTAAATGATAAGACAAGATTTCATTGTCTGCATATATGAAGATAATACCACTACCTTGCAAAGCTACTATCAATTGGAAAGAATATTTTATATCTGGTTCAAGTTTTACAGTGCCCAGGAGCCTTTCCTTGTAATACCTTTGCCTTGAAAAGGCTGTGAAATAGTCCTGCTGTTCTGGAGATACAAGGTGCTTGCTTCACTGTCAGATTGAGACCACACTTCCTGAGGGTGTGGGCTCCTTTATGAAGATCTCTATCAGCCAAAGATGTTAGAATGTCCATGGGTAGGGGGATGAGGGAAGCCTAAAAATGCTGTAGGATGCTGTATCTGTTTCTGAATTACATCTAGAAGCAGAAAGAGAAGAGATTTTGCAGACGCTAATTTAGTAAATAGGCGAGTACAGTGCTTGGGTCAGAGAGCTCTGGTCTGCAATGTGGACATAAATGTAGCAGTAATTAAGAAAAACCTAAATATTCTCAGGTTTAGTCTATAATGCTCTGAAGGACGATACAATAGAGAGGGTGGTCCTTGTATTTTGGAAAAGGTGGGCGCAGCAGAGAACAGATGTGTTCTCACATGTATGTGCAATAATTATTAATGGCGGAAATGTCACTTTTCTGCCTTAGGACTAGCACATTTAGAAGAGGAATAGACATGGTCTATTCTTGTCTTGATAACTGGAATAAGGTTTTCTGGTTTATTCTTCAGTAGTCTAAATTTTTTTTTTTTTTTTAAGTATGTATATTTTTGTATTTATTTAACGGCTCCAGTCATTAAGGGTAGTACCAAATAAAATTTTTATGTATTTAATAAAAAGACATCTATCTTGGAAGAATTTGTCAATGAACCAATGAAATTGTACAGTGTTAGATGAAGATACCAAGCATCTTTTAATATTAGAAAAATAAATGTTCAGAAATCTAAAAAACAGAGAAGTCTTTCAGTGTGAGAAACTGAGCCTCAGGGATCTCAGAAACTTTTAAACCCATGTCTTTCTTCCTTAGCAGTTGTATTAATCCATTTAAAAACAAATGGCTAACAGGGTTTCACAAATAGTTTCACTATCAGTTAAAGCAATAACTCCACCTACTTCGCTGGTGCACCACCTTGGTGGTGACACAGTATTTGTGCTGCTGTGTTGTGAATTGCCTTGAGTACCTAAACTGGATTAAAACTTGCTTGAATAATTTTCTTAGTTAATCCTGGCAGATTTGTGGAACAATCACCAACCATATTAAGTTTAACAAGGACAAATGCTGGATTCTGTAGCTGGGATGGAGCAACCCCAGTTGTGTGTATGGGCTGTGGAAAGGGACCTGGGGGTCCTGGTCAATGGCAAGGTGAACAGGAGTCAGCAGAGCCCTGGCAGCCAGGAGGGACAGCTCTGTCCTGGGGACATCAGGCACAACATTGCCAGCCAGGCAAGGGAGGGGATTGTCCTGCTCTGCTCTGACCTGCGGCGGCCTCGAGTGCTGGGGGCAGTCTTGAGTGTCACAATACAGGAAGGGTATTGAACTATTATATGTGTGCTAAGGAGGGCAATGAGGATGGTGAAGGGCCTCGAGGGGAAGCTGTTTGAAGAGTGGCTGAGGTCACTTGGTCTGTTCAGCCTGGAGAAGAGGAACTGAGGGGAGACCTCATTGCAGTTACAACTTCCTTGTCAGTGGAAGAGGAGGGATGGACACTGATCTTTTCACTCTCATGGCCAGTGACAAGACTTGAGGAAACAGTATGAAGCTGAGTCAGGGGAGGTTTAGGTTGGATATCAGGAAGAGGTTCTTCACCCAGAGAGTGTTTGGGCACTAGAACGGGCTCCCCAGGGAAGTGGTCACAGCACCAGCCTGACAGAGCTGAAGAAATGCGTGAACAATGCACTCAGGCACATGGTGGGTTTCTTGGGGTATCCTGTGCAGGGCCAGGAGTTGGACAAAACAATCCTTGTGGGTCCCTTCCAACTGAGCATATTCTGTGATTCTGTGAACTATCACAATAACAAAAAACCCCCTCCAAACAACCCACAATCCTGAACCTGTCCAAAGCAAACTAAAAAATCCACAGCATATCTCCTTTCTTCAAAAAGCTAGGTTCCAAACAGATGGTGTGTTTATTGATTAAAATATGCAGCCTACTTGTTCTGAATGCAGGCCATCATCTGCGTGCCCTACCACAGTGTTGGTAATGAAATTTTGAGGAGAGCGTGGGGCCAAGAGAAAATTTTGTATACTGCTCTGCAAATACTGTAGCTACTTTCAGATTGCAGAGAACTTCAGCTAGAATATGCTAATACAAACTTAGGAGAAACAAGAATGAGAATAAAAGAATAAAATAAATTCTGCTCTCACATTCAAGGGTGATACCATACTGTGATACATAAATACATAGTCTGTGTACAGAGAAAATTGTAGAAACTGGAAAGGATTTCTTTTCCAAAAAAACTAGTAAAAAGTCAATTCCTGACTACTTGCCTGTGTTTGAATTTAGGCAGCTTAAATGGGTTTTTTTGTGTTTTAGTCTATTACTCTCATCTGTTCGTTTAGGAAAAAGCAGGATTCTGTGAGTAAACCAGCTTGTTTTAAAGATAAATACTGGCTCCTGTTTTCTTCTGGAGGTAGTGGAACCCATCAACATAAGAAATGCCAAAATGACTAATTTCAGTTGCTAACTGCCAGTGATTAGTTAAACGTTGTTCTTAGTACCATGTTACTATTTCTCGGTCTCTAATATGTAGGTTCTGTTACACCAGCACAAAGCAGACTGATACCACTTCAGCCTGCTTTGATACCTGACTGGATTAAATTATATAAATAGTGATTTGACCTTACACTTATGCAGTGTTTTCTGATTTCATACTCTTGCATCAGGGCAACATCATCAACTACATCAGTAGTGTTAGCATTGAGACAAGGTTGTTTAAAGAAAAAAGGTTTTATTTCTAGGTGTTTGATGAGAGAATGGGTGTATTTATAATAGATAAAGTTATTCTGAAGATTCTACAGAAAATAAATGTATAATTTTACAGTTGGTAAAAGAAAAAAGTATTTTTAATGATGAGTACCATTTACAAATTAAGAAAATAGCTAGTTATTGATGTATCATTTTTAGTATTGATTACAAAGGTCTTTTAGAATCACAGAACGGTTTGACTTGTAAGGGACTTTTAAAATCATGTAGTTCCACCCCACCTGCCATGGGCAGGGACCTTGTCCATTAAACCAGATTGATCAAAGCCCCATCCAAACTGACCTTGAACTTTTCCAGAGACAGGCCATCCACAACCTCTCTGGATAACCTGAACCTGAACTTGTCTCAGCACCCTCACTGTAAAGAATTTCTCCGTGTGTCCATTACAAACCTTCTATCTTTGAGTTTAAAAATGTTTCCCCTTGTCCTGTCACTACAGGCGCTGCTAAAAGGTCTCTTAGTCTTTCCAGTTAGCCCCCTTTAAGTATTAAAAAAGTTGCAGTAAGGTCTCCCTGAAGCCTCCTCTCCAGGCTGAACAACACTAATTTTCTCAGTCTTTCCTTATGGGAGAAGTGCTCCATGCTTCTGATAATATTGGTGCCCTTTCTCTTGACCTGCTTCAACAGGTCCATGTCCTTCCTGTGCTGGGACCCCAGAGCTGATGCAGCACTGCAGGTGGGGTCTCACCAGAGCAGAGCAGAGGGGCAGAATCCCCTCCCTCCTCTGCTGCCCACGGGGCTTTGGATGCAGCCCAGGACACGTTTGGCTTTCTGGGCTGCAAGGGCACATGGATGGGTCGTGTCCAGCCTCTCATCCACCAGCACCCCGAAGTTCATCTGCTCTCAATTCCTTCATCCTCCAGCCTGTCTTGGTAGTGGGGATTACCCCAGCCCACGTGCATGACTTGGCACTTGGCCTTGCTGAGCTTTGTAAGGTTCTCATGAAGAAGCAGGCCAGTAGTTTACTGCAGTAACTGGAATTTGTATTCTTGATTTTTTTGCCTGAAAATGTTAGAAAACTGTGTCAAACACAATTTATGAGGAGCACAGCCACTTGCGGTGTCACCACATTCAGTTTTTCATTCAATTTGTTTCCTATTTGTAGCCTGATACTAAGCAATTCAGAGCCCTGTTTTGGTAACACAACAAATTGAGGGTGGTACAAAGAAGTATTTTTTAACCATTAGAGTGCAGGAACCATGACAGGATGAATTTCTGTAGATACTGGATCTCCTGGTCAGAGAAACTAGAGGAAATTTTCTTTCAGAGAAGTGGGAGGCCCAGGGAATAGCATGAGCCAGTTTTTTTCATACAGTTTCCTTTTTTTGATAATACTAATGTAAAAAATAAAAAATCTGTATTGTTACACTTGTTCAGATATTTACAAAATGTGAATATATCATCCATTCCCCCCAAAAAATTACACAGATTTCTCTGTCATAGTGGGAAGCTTCTTCGGCTGTTTGAATTCTTTTTCCCTGGATAAACAGATTAGATAGCCAGACATGGATTTTTAAAATTATTACTTGACAAATCATGAAAGTGAAATGGATCCTAGAGAGATGGATTCCTGAAAGTCTTTTGAAAGGCACTTTGGGGTAGGGGGAGGGTTTTTCAGAAATATTATTAGAGTGCAGTTTTGCAAGCCCTTACATGCATGTTTAGCTTAAAACATTTTAGTAAATACAATTAAGTGGGTAGGACTACTTACAGGCCCAGAATTAGACATAAGGTTGTTTCAGTCCAGAGGGCCATGGATTGGGTGGTTGTTGCCAGGACTGTGTAATTTTTCCTTGTCATCTCTTTGATATGTAAGATACTTGTTGTACCCACTTCATTCTAATCTCTCTTCTCATCTTAGAGAAACATGGAGCCATTTCAGTGGAGGCTAACAAATGAAGTCTATTTCCTAATAAAAATATGCTCTGTTTAAGTGGATTCCTGACATCTAAGAGCTAATGTTTGAATGTGTGTTCTGTTAGCATATAGTTCTGTGTGCTTAGTCGTTACTGCTTTGAAGCCGAATGGCTTACTTTATGTGAAATTAGTAGTGCGTTCAGTAATTCAGTAATACATTCAACTCATTTCTGTGGAATTCCACCCCTTCTTGCTCAGGTATTTCACTGTGTTTTTGGAGTGAATTTTGTATGCTTTATGGAGGAATAATTGGAGGAAGAGGAAAGGGCACATGTTCCAGCCCCAGTGATAATTTTATTTTTTTCAGACTCCAGATGTGGTTTTTTGTTTCTAGAATATCCAGGTGAAATTTGAAATGTAACTGGAATATTTGGAACTCTGCCACTGCAATGAAAATCACAGAATTAAAATTACTGATTTATCACATCTTTAAATATGAACAGGTTGAGAAAACCTTTTTATTTTTCTAAAAGACAATGTCTAACAAACATGGAATGTTTTCCATGCTGCTGTCAACTTTTCGTTGAGATCATTGGTAGGAGTCTACAATATTTCTTGTTGCGTATTTGTATGTGTACTTGGAAGGCGGTATTTCTTTATGTTCCTGAAAGTGAGTTTTGGCCAGGGATTTGTTTCATGTGCCGTAGTTGAGTAGTTACAAAAATGTGTTACTCTTAATTTCTTCTATGATTATTTAAGTGTTTATTTTCTGAGTTTTCAGCCTTTTTGACAAACATGAATATGTAACACTGGAAATAATAATAAGTATTTTTTGTATATAATACATATATTACCTGTCTTTTCTGTCCCCTGTTTCAATAAGTTTAATCCGGTGATACGGGCTGACAGATGTTGTCTCATGTTCATCTTATTTTGCCAAGAGTTTAGTGCAATTTGCTTGGATTTTATACACACTTTGCTCATCTTGGTACAAGATGCACTACCGTTACTAGGCTAGTCTTTGAAAAGCAGTTTCAACACAAACTGTCAAAAAATAAGCAGCTATCATATTTTTCTCCCCTTTTCTCCAACCACACACGTATAATTTTAGAAAGAATAAATATGTTTCAAAATTTTGGGGTAAATTGCTGTATTTCCTAACCACTAATTTTATAAGTGATTGTGATAACTGCTAACCTCTTTATTGTTTCTAGGGGTAGCTTTCTGCAACAAACTTCAAATGTTGTTGAAAGAACACACTTCACTGTTATGAAATGCATTTAAAAAGTGAGTTTGATGTAAATGAAGAAAACTACAGTCTCTCAGACCTGTGGCACTGCCTGCCCCCAGAGCTGCAAGCTCTCTTTGTGTTTGGAGTTTGGGGAATTGCGTTCGCTTTTCCCTAAGCTGTTAGGCTGGCTTCCTCTACTGTGATACTTGGAGACAAATCCTATAGGAAAAATGTAACACCTGACTAGGAAAGACAGCTGGTGCTGAAAAAGATGGTGAGCTTTTCTGTGGTCCTTAATTGTGTGGAATTTCATTGCCTAGTTTTGGACCCATCTCTCACAATCTTAGGCTTCCAGATAGAGATGATAAAACTCATCTCTGTTTTGCAAAACGTCTTTGCTCAAGAGGAACATAATGATACACCACAGTCTTCAGGTAAGAGATTTCACTGGTGTGGTGACTCTGTAAGGGCCACTTGATGAACTCGGCATTCCTCCAGGAATGCAGAGATCTCTTTGCAAAGTCTGAATCTACTATATGAGCCAAAAGCAAATGTATTGAAACAGCTGGTCTGGCGGTGGAGTAACACTGCAGTGTTTGGTACAGCAGGACTAGGCTCCAGGAATCTTCGTGTCCATAAAATTGTATGGCAGTACTCCAGCAAGATTTAAGATAAGTGAATAAGTAAGGCTTATCTGCAGTATGGGATAGGAAGTTGAGGAGGAAAAACGTTATTCAGATTTTTGCAGGGTGGGTTTTTTTTTTTTTAAGAGTAGGGAGGAAAGAGATTTTCAAGTTGACAGCGCGGATACATGAAACTCGGGATAAACATTCTTTCAAATTACTTGATATAAATCCAAACAACACTTTTATGAGCGAGGTCATGACCATTGTCTGAAATAGAATGAGAAAGGAAAATTACTTGAAGAGGTGAAGTGATGTTACTGTTTCTCTGTGGAGGACAATTGTTTGTTATTAATCTTCTCCCAAAATACATGCTTATTGATATAGCTCTGTGTGTTTACAGCTGTAGGGGACCCTTGTGCAGTTTGTCAATATGATTTTCTTACAAACAGTCTTCCACCTTTTCACTCGCTACATTTATGGCTTTATTTCCTAAGCAAAAAAGGTACTATTTGCATGTAAGAAGAGATTTATATATAATTATATAAGTAGTCACTGTTTTGACATTTTGACTTTCTTTTTATGTTTGGGAGGAAGTGAAAAATGAACTTACTGGATTACTCTAAAATATGTAGGGAGTGTTTTGTTCTTGAGACATTTATCTGTCCATTTGGATGTGAACCATAACTTAGTGAAATAGAAAAGATTTTCTGTGGTTAAACAAATAGCTATTGATAGTATGCTTAGCATATTTTTCTTACACAATTATGCAAGTATTTTCTATTCTTAAAATAGACTGATTAGTATGCCAAGAAACAGTCAGTTTTAAGGATTTGATACATCTTCTTTTCAAATGAAGTGGTATTGGTAGAATAAAAAAAAAAAGTTCTTTACAGTTTTTTTGTTGTTTTGTTGGTGTTTTTTCCTCTTCTCTCAGTTTTTCAGGTTTGAATGAAATGACATTTTCTCAGGAGTAATTCCCCATGCATGGGACTGATCTGTCTTGGTTGCTGTATTTTTTCTGCTGCCTTTTCACTGATTATTTTACTTCTCTGACCCTGCAGTGAGCAGGTTTACGAAGCTAAATGGCCAAAAACGAAAACAGCAGAAGACCTGTCCAGTTTAGCTCCCTAAACTGGCTTGCTCAGGGTGACAAAGACATCTCTGCTGAGGCAAAGGCGGGGTGGGGATTTTTGTTTAGGGGATAGGGAGACTGGTTTAGACTGTCCTGGAACTTCATCCTCAGACCTTGAATAGATCACTTCTGTATGCAAACATATGCTGCTTGACTGGTTAATCTGCAGCCCTGAAAATTACTGTGGGTTGCTGTAATTTATTTACTCATTGTTAGGTGTCTGCAACACACACAGGTTTGGAAGCAAACGTAAGTGTTAACCTGCTTTCGAAGTTTGTTTTGAGAAGAGTTGGGTGGAGTAAGTTCTTGAGACATCCATCCTGACTGCTGTGGATATCACCGATAGTGTAGGCTCGAGCTTCCAATTTCTCTGTGGTTTTTATTCAGCTGCTTCTTGGTAGGGTCAACAACATAATGGCTGTCTTCTGCAGTCTGGGGCAAATGAAAAGAAACAAGCTTCAAAGGGTTCTTTTACACTTGTCCTTGATATAACGTGTATTACAATGTCATATAATGATAATTATTTTATATAAAAATTATCAGTATTGGTCACTCTTAATGAAAATACAAGTTGTCCAGTAATTCCATCTCAGAACCCCTCCCAAAGAGCTATTTTTGATTGCTTTTCTTCAGTGAATTGAAACAGCAATTACCAACATGTTTTACAATTTCAACATTTCAACACTTATTATTTGTGGAAGTCCTTCAGGCTTTGTTAGCGAATGCAGCAAAAGATGTAGCAAATAACTACTTCATCATGTATTCCAAGGTTCACTCACTACAACTAGGCTTTTTCTGATTTTACCTTTAAGACAATCCTGTTTAAATTATTTTAATTGACTATAGTATGTTTAGGCATGAGTTTCAGACTTACTAACTTTATATTTTAAAACTGTCATTATAAAATATTTTTATACATTCTGTATAGTTAATGTTTGCAGTACCTGTGACAATTTGTTTTGTGTAAGCCAGATATTTTGAGATGTTGAGACATGGAGGTAGGCGATGTAGGAGGCATAGAGTGCATAGAGTTTATTTATAAATCTAGTAGGTGCATTATTATTAATGTCATGGAAGGAACGTATTAATGTTCTCATTTACATAACCTTTTTAATGGAGATTTTAATTGTCTGAAAGTTGTATCTTGTTAAAGAGATGAAATGACATCACAGAGCTAAAACGAAAAGATTGGACAGATTTCTGTGTTAAACTATAAACTGCATTCCAAGAAATTACATAAAATACAAACTATGAATGTAAGGCTCCAACTTCATATGGCCACCCAGGTGGTCTGTTATGTTCTGAAACCCCAGGGGTTTATGCAGTGGTGTGTGCCTTCTTAGAAAATGGTGCCAGGCTAGATCCTCTTTTGCTCCCCAGTCAAGTTTTTGAAGTGCTGTTAAATAATATGTCTATCAAACATTTGATAATTTACTGGCAGCATTTTTCAGTTACATTGCATACTCCTGTCAAATTCCACTGTGCAGTTGTGCTCACTCAGAAATTCTCTTTGAAGCATACAGAAGTTAAATGTTTATAACAGAGCTACAACTTAACTGAAATTGTGTGGTAAATGTAATACTTTCACAGAAAATGCTGAGATAGTATCATTTCATACAACAGATCTACAGAACTCCTTTCTAGTTACTGATAGTAGTTATTTGGAATTTCTCTGCCTTTGTGAACTTGGTGCAGTGCCATTGTTTAGCTGTGAAGTAGAACTGGACTATTGTTTTTTGCCATTGAGTAGACTGAAAACCAACAAACCTTGAGAGAGCAATGTAAAAAAGGCACTAAGTTCAAGGAGAAGCTCCTGGTGTCCTCCACAAGGCCTGTGCATATAGAGGAAAAATTAACAACTGTACTGTTGTAATGGAAAGAGAAGAATTCTGCAAAGTATTATTTAAAAGCGTGACTTTGCTAGAAAAAGGTCCATAATATTGAAATGTTTGTGGTCTTTTCAGTCTGAAGGTTTGAAAAGGTTTTTCACTGTGTGATCTGATGAGCAGAGCAGCAAGCATTGCTGCAGATCTCTTTACATGTAATGAAAGAAAAATAATTAATTGTATGAAAAATGACATGGCAACCTGGACTGGGTAGATAAGATTAATTTAAAGAGCTGCAAATGAGTAAGACATTGCAACTCTGAAAAAGAGATACAACCATGGTCAAACATTTCATATTGAGAGCAGTTAATGACAAATCATGGAAATAATGCAAGATCAGTTTTGAGAAAATGAAATTTCGTCTGAGAATCCAACTGATATGGAGCTATAGCAAGGAAAGAAACCCAAAGAAGAAAAAATCAGGAGACAAGAGGAGCACAGGAGCATGGCTTTGTTAAAAATCTACTTCTGACATTATATTACTGGCTCAGCTAAAGCACCACTTCTTAAAAAGCCTTAACATTAAAATAAGACAGTTCTGCTGACTTCAGTAGAAATAAAGTGGATCTTGACTGAGGTGCCGTATTGCAGCACAAAGTAGTAAGCTTTTGGCTTTTTCTTCCTATTTCTGTAGCATAAAGAGTTGATGCAGCTTGGTTTGCAAGTAGAAGTTGTGACAGCACTTACCTTGTTTTTCTGCCTGCTGCTCAGAATGGCTTACCTCTGCATTTACAGGGACAGTACTTCATGTTCCTCTGAGCTGCTCAAAAAATTACAGCATAAATTTCCATTGATTTTGGTTCCTCTGTAATGCTTTTAAATGTGCATGCACTCCATTTCTATCCAGGGAAGGACCTAGATCTTTTAGTCGAACGTGATGTCAGTGGGAAGGTTGTGCAGCTGGAAGGCAGCTGTGTCATAGGGCTTTTGGAAGGGTTGATGAAGGTCACTGAATGCTTCCTCAGTTTTGATTTGGTGAGAAAATTTAAAAGGAGGGAGTTGGTTTACTAAGATCATGACTGGTTGGAAGAATGTTCATAATTACAGCATGCCATAGTTACACAGTCAGTCAGGAAGGAAGTTTTCATAGAGCGTCATGATTTACATTGTCACAGCTGCACTGAGTGTTGCTTTAGTTTTTTCTCTTTCGAATGTCAGTTTAGCAAAGTATGGTATCACACTTCGAGTTTTAAGTTTGACATATGCATTATTTGGATAAATTGCAAGTTGTAATATAGTTAAAAATTCATGCTTTTCACAGAGAGATTCACACAGTAGCTCATGCAGATGGTTCTGGGTTACATAGCACTTTAAATTGGAGGTTGATCAGGAAATTAAATAACTTCCCATCTAATCATGTACTTACTAGAGGGTAGTATTTGAGCAGCTGTTCCTAGGGGTGGGCAGGGGCCCTATTCTGTTTTTGTTCAACTACTTCCTGGTGAGTGGGAGATTTTAAAAATGAAGTAAAGTATGATGATAATTTCTTAAACATTTTAGAAGATGAAAATGTCATACTGTTAACTTTGCACATATAATTTTAATTGAGGTAACTGAGGGGGTTGAAATCAATATATAGCAAAGCATGGTTGCAAATTTATAGGTGGCTTCAGAACTTGGGAGACTTTTGGAAATATCAGCTCAGAATGATTTCTACTTGCTTATTGCTAATTTTCCCATAGTAGATTTTTTCCTAGCACTTCTTTAAATACAGAAAATCTAGAATTGTGCTAGTAAGAGGTTTCATATTTAAAATATTCCTGCATGACAAAGGGGGTGAATTAGTATCTTTATTAACATTCTTGTTAACTGAATATCACAACTGTAAGTGTAAAATTGATATCCAAAACACGATGTCCTAGCAAACAACCCTGATTTCTCGTAAACCGCATTCTGGTAAAGAAGGGTTTGTACAGCTAGAATAGAACTCCATGTCAGAGATAAGGATAAGGCTGTTGCTCTGATGGCAGCATTGGCTTTCATATGTAGCTGAAGGACAGTCTCCTAGTTTTAAAAATGTCTGCAGGGCTGCTTTGGGGATGTGGGTTTTTTCCTTCCCCTTTAGAATTTTGAAACAGAGAGAAGGTGCCATGATGTAGCAGGGAAGAGCCAGCCAATACTGGTGGCGAAGCAGCTCTGAAGGCTTCTTGGCATAAGGGGGGAATTCTGGTTCTTATGTGTAGAGTGACATAAAGCCCCTGCTCCCAACCATAGCTGTAAGTGTGGAGGACAGGACCAGAATGGCTCTACTGCCCTGGCCATCTTTGCTGCACTGCACTTAGCAATGCACTGTGGGCTGCACAGCCCCCTCTGCGAGGGACAGGATGCCTAGGAAAGGGATGGTAAGGTTAAACTGATCCTATTGCCCAGCAAAGCATGTTGGTTGCTTAGCTGAGTGTTGAGTTTGCAGAATGGGTGAGATATGAGCTGTGACATTGGTAGAGTGAAAATTCATAAGCGGGAGGGGAAAGGAATTGCATCACTAATCTGGTGTGGTTGTGCACCAGAAGTCTCCGCCTAGAAATCTGTCTGTATTTCAAGTTACAATGGGAAGTGCAAGTAACAGTTGTTGAGATCACCCACCTTTTGTTTTGCAGTGCAAGGTTAAGGCTGAGCTGGACTCTGGGCATGCTCTTCACTGCTGGTGTTGCTCAGAAACAGCCATAGCCATAAAATACAGCTCTGTAGTCTGCATGGGGCTCAGCCACTGCTTTGGGTATCTGCGCAGAGAAGACTGCATTGGCTTGTAAAATATCTTTCTTTGGGGACTCAGGGCACAACTCAGGCTGTCTTCTTGGCCGAAGGCTGTACTCTTAGTGTTGGGGCTTTTTTTCTTTGACCTGTACCCATTTTTTGTTGTTGTTGTTGTTTGACCTGTGCCCTACTCAGCCTGTGCTGTCTACCTGAAAGTCTTCCCGTTTATCTGTGCTGGCACGTTGGAGGTGCTGGCATCCCCCACTCTTGCTTTGTAAATCTACTGGATTGCTTTTCTTAGAATCAGTGAGGCTGGAAAAGACCCTGAAGATCATCAAGTCCAACCACTAACCTAACATTAAAAAGACAGTAAACTTCCATTTTCAGATTATTTTCCCCTGCATTATTCCCATGGATGTATTGTGGGGGACTCTGGAAACAATTTACAAATTATGAATCGTATTTTGTGTTGATGTACATGTACTGGTGAATGACCTGAAAGTCATCTATCTTGCTGGCTCAACAAGCAACTTCAAGGCACATGTTTTTCCACTTTTTTTACATATGCATGTGGGAGTACCTGCAAAAAAACTACATGGTCCTTTTACTAAAGAAATTTATGAACCAAGGTTGGAAAAGTCTAGAACTAGTTCTAGAATTGTAACACTAATTCTAGAATTCTAGCACTAGTTTGTGTTAATAATATTTTAGAATTTTACAGGAAAGATAATTTTAGAAATAAGTGGCTTCAGTTTCTCCAACATTATGGATCAATGGTGTTGCTAGGGAGTTAAATTTCCATTTAACTAATTTTGCTTACTTTTAAAAAGAATTTAATACCTAATTTATCATATAGTTTAGTAGCTAATGAGAATTAAATGCAGAAACATTGGTTTATAATTGGAATAAAGCCATTCAGATTGAAAAAGCCATAATAATTTTAACTGCTCCTTTCTTCCTTTTGCTCAAGTCTAAGTGATAATATTTAGAATTCCTTTAAAAATGTGTTTGGAATGATCTTTGGCATTTCCCTGTGTAATTCTTTTCTATCTTTTCATCTTTTTAGCTATTGACCGCCTTTCTTGTCTGCATTATGTCTGCTAAAACTCTGGCCTGTTTTTTCTTCATTTTACTACTAACTTGGATTTTCAGTATCATTATTTACTGTAGAAACCTGTCTGGATTTTCATTCTTTTAAATCCTTTGCATGAGCAAATGTGATCTAGTTTTCATGCCATACTTTTACCAATATTTGATGATTAATGCTTCAGGCCTTAAATATCTTCTAATTTGATGACTGCAGTATTTCTTAGCCTAACACTTCTTTGCCTTTCCCTTGTAGAAGAAGTTTTGAGTTGCTGCTATTAGACAAATACAGTCATACGTAGTTTTCAAACAGGTTTCCATGTCAGGTTTGTTATTCAGATGTATTAAAGTCACTGTGGGATCAGACAGAATAGTAGGGATTAGCTGTATATTAATGAATTTTCACAAATTGTTGTTGTGGTAACTGTAATTCAGTGTTTTTGAAAAGTATACATAAACATGGGTGATTTGAGCACATGATGAAGTTAGGTATATGCTTTCGAAGAACTGAAATTATATTTTCAGATAAATGAGTCAGCATAAAGGATTACTGCTTCTAGGAGTTCTATTTTGGTATCTAACTAAAGTATTTCCACTGAGAGTGATGGCATTCTGAGTGAAGAGATGGATTAAATATAGAATTGCATAGTGTGTAGGATAGGGTGATACCAAACTTTAGAAATAAGTATTAGAAGATAAGCTGCATGGTGGGTCATTGCACCTAAAAGTGATTAAAATTAAAACGGGGATCTTCTTATCTCTCACTGGTGTACCTCCATCTTCCTGATTTGTGTTAAATCAGGGAAGTTAGGGACCAGGAACTCTCTTAAGAGTAAAAGACAGTAAAGGTGCATACTGAATTCAAAATGTAGTGGGTTTGATTAAGATATTTTTCTTGAGAGCTTGGAAACTTTTACATCCATCTGAAAATTGCATTACTCATGGATGAAAGAACAAGTGTGCATATGTAGAAAAACCTTTGATTTTACTCCATCCATAATAAACAGAAGAGTGAGTTTACAATACCTCAAGAATATCGTCTTTACTGTGAAAAGAAGTATATTTGCTCTAATTCCAGAATTTCGCAACAGTGCTTGTGTTAGTAGATAAGTCTTTTTTTAAAATTTGATTTGAAAATAATAATTTACTAGGTTGGTAAAATTGTGCAAATAACACTAAATTCAAAATTCAGATACTGAGAATTGAGATGTCTGGGAAAAAAAGACTCTGGAGTTCTCTTAAAGATAAATCTTATATTTAAAGTATCGCTACAACTTAAAGTTTCAACTTATTTTCACTCTTAGCAGTAAAAGTCTAAGGAATTTCATTATGATTTTGAGTCTATTCTTAAAAGACTACAGTTTCCTTTGCCAATTTGATGTTATTCCTTTTCAGAAATGCAAACAAAAAGATCTTGTATACATAAGCACACCCAATTGTTTGATTTGCACCTACAGCTGGAACATTGGGAAGAGGGGTGTTCTGGGAACTTGTTATGCAAATGCCAGACCAAGTGTCCCACTTTATTTCAGAGTTACCATCTAGAGTATTACCACAACAAATGGCCTTTTTAAACTAGAATGAGGTTTAACCAGCTGTAAAATTGATAATCAGTCATGGTATTTCAGAAACTGCAGTGTGAGTGGTTTTAACATTGTCTGTGCAGTAATGAAAATCAAGTTCCTAGAACGTTGAATGTACCTGAAACTAGTTTTTAAACTACCCATGAGAAATTTTATACACTTAATTCTGTTGGTTTCGTTTTCACTGAGCAAAAGGTGCATCCAGGAAAGAGTACACAAAGCAGTATTGCACAGCCACCCATTCCATGCTGGATTATCATGTGGAAGGGGAAGTGAAATAAGGTTGGGTAGTCAACTTTTGTTCTATTTTATCCTCTAAGTTTTGAAATTTTTTTCCCTCTAATACATCCTGTATGTGTATGTAGTTGTACTGCCTCTCTCAAGTTATATAAGTTAGCTTAAAATAGATGCAGTATGACTTTAAAACATTTCTAAATGATAAATAGTTTTCTTGATGTATATTGCAAAGATTAGAAAAATTGTTCTATTGTACCGGGCTGATGCTAAGTCCTGTCAAATGTTTTCTGCAAGCTCATGGTCTACTTTGTAGCAATAGTACTTGATTTGGCTGTTGCCAGAGCTGGCACTTGAATCCAGCCTCTGTTTTCTTGCATTTCACAGAATTATTTAGATTGGAAAAGACCTCCAAGATCATCAGACTCCAACCTTTCACCAATCCCTGCCTCATCCACAAATTACTCCTCTAGCCCCAAATTTCAAGGCTCTTCTTGCAGGTTGGAAAGATGACAGGCAAGATACCATGTACTACTGGTTTCAGAATGGTTTATCTTAATCTCTGTTGTTGAAGCTCTTAACTTTTTCCATGTATATTTTTGAGTTTGGCACTTGATGTTCTCTTTTGTCCAGCGCATGTAATACTGAGGCTGAAAGAAATTTGTCTTATTTCCATGTAATTATTTGTAGAGATTAAAGCAGCTTGTGTGGGCATGAAAAGACAGTTTCCCAAAGTAGTAACATGAAAGGGGACCATTAGATTGAATTAGGAGTTTTTCTAGCCTAACTATGCTGTTCCTAGCAATAGTCAATAGCTCAGAAGTGCCTGGGACAGAGTGCAGAAGAAGGACTCTGCCTATTCAATTCCACTCTCCCAGCCTGGGGAGACAGGGCAGCTCAGGGAGTCTCTGAGGTAGATGAGGTGGTTTTCTGTCTCACAGCTCCTGACAGCTTTATCTCCCTTGAATTGAATAGCCTTGAGCCCAATGTAAACTCCTTGGCAGCAGAAACATCCCGTGGCAATAAGTTCTATGATGTGAATAAACCCTTCCATTCTGTTTTAAGTCTCTTGCATGCTGGCTTCATTTGCCTGCAATGTTGCTATTAATGGGGATCCAGCTAGCCAGGAAGTCTGAGTCACTACATACATAGGAGACCAGGTTCCAGCTGAATGCCTGCGATACTGTCTGATGTTGTCTCTGCTTATTTCAATTTGTGCTTATCCATCAGCGTCTCTTATCTTAGATTTGACTGCAGTGCAAAACAAAACAGAGTCATGATCTTCCACAGACAGGCCCTGGTCCATGATCGATGACACTGGGATAACACAATTCACGATGAAATATTGTTTCACAAAATATCCTGTCAGCTTTTCTAACAGCAATGTCTAGCCAAATAATTTGTGGTATCTCTGGAGATGTACATGGCACCCTGTCAGTAATTGAGCTCTGGTTGAAGCTGTTTTCAGAACTGAATACAAATACTCATCATAGGATAATTTAGTATGCAAGGGACCTATGGAGGTCTTCTGGTCCAAACTGCTGACATACTCATAATCAGCTTCAGTTAGATGATGTTTAAGAATTTAGTTTGGAAAATATCTAAATGTGGAGATGCCATATCATCTCTGGGCTACCTTTTCCAACATTTGACAATGGTGGAGAAAATATTTCCATATAGCCAATTTCAGTTTCCCAAACGGCAACCTGTGTCTGTTGCCGCTTGTCATACTCCTCTGCCTTAGGGCCCACTGCGGACTTGTGACCAGCTTTTTGTTCACCAGTACCCTCAGATCTTTTTCCTCAAAATCACTGTCTAGCCAGCAAATGCCAGCCTTTCTTGGTGTGTGGTGGTATTCCATCTCACATGTGGGGCTCTGTGTGTGTCACTGAACTGCATAAGGCTCCTCTCAGCCCATTTTCCCAACCTTTCTGAGTCCCTCTGAATAGGCAGCTCTGCCCTCCAGTGTATCAGGCACTGCCCTGGTTGTGTTATCCATGAGGTTGCTGAAGGTACACTGTGTCCTCCCTTTTGGGTCATTAGTTAAAACAAACAGTTTTAGTTCCAATATCGGCCCCATTATTAGTCCCTGGGGAATGCCAGTGGTCACCAGCTGCCAAGTTGGACTTGATTCCGCTGATCACAATGATACTTTGAGCGGGATGGCCCAGCCAGGTTTCCACCCAACTGATTGTTTGTGTACCCAAATGGCGTGGGATGATCACTGTAGGAATCTCTGTTGAATACATTGCTGAAGTCTAGATAAACAACACTGCTCACTGCTTGGGCACTGAAACAGTCATCTCATTAGAGATGACAGGTTGATTATGTACGATTAACTTGTGATCAGTTTATTCAAGTATCTTATTCTTCATTATTTGGTAATGGTGTTCAGGGGGCTGAACTTGACTGGAATTTTGGCCTGTTTTTCTGCAGGTCCTTCTTGTTGAAGATGGGCAGGACACTTGCCCTTTTCCACTTAACAGGAGCTTCCCTCCGTTGTTGTGACCTCTCAGAGGAGGTAGAGAGCAGCCTGGTAGTGGTTTTGACTGGGTCCTTCACGCCCCTCAGATGGATTCTGTGAGGATTCCTGGAGTGGAGCTGTGTATGTCCCAGGGAACAACAGCAAAAAAGGCATGAAGTGCACATCTTCTGTCCCCAGGTCTCCTGCTCCACCATTTACTTTCTTTTGCTGCTGATTTAGTCAGAGAAGCCTTTGTTCTTGTCCTTCATACCCTTTCTGAGCCAGGACTTGAGCATGTCACTGTATGTGAGGGTGAGTGTGTATGTGTGTATATTCTGGTTTTCTAGGGGCAGAAATACTGAATGCTTCCCAGTTTAAGAGAAACAGGTTTAATCACAGTCATTCTGTGTCATGCTCTAATTCATGCTCTCTTACGTGTGGCACAGGATGTTTTACACTATCCAAAGTGACATAATGTGTTTATTTTATTATGGGCTTACATAACATTTGAATATCTCACAGACACTGATAAGGTGATATTTTTCCTGACTGAGGCAAAACTGAGGTGCTGTCTACAAATACAGTTTAAGTATTTATTGCTTATGTTTGTCTCTTCAAGGTGCAAGAGTTTGGAGTTTTTTCTTGGGTGTCTTAATATTATGTAATGTTTATTTTTAAATACAGTTCCTTCTGATATAACTTGCAATTAGCATTAAAAGCTTCTGCAAACTGATTCATAAAGCAGAGGATATAACAACACCCACTGAGTAGAATTTATGGCTGTAGATAAGAGGTAAGAAATCAAGAGCTGTTATTTTCCCCAGTTTGTGGTCAAGTCTGATAGAAATTTTCAATTTTGTAAAGAATTCACATGTTAGCAGCTTCTAAAACAAGGTTCTGCAGTTGCCTTGATGTCTTTTAAACTTTATATGATTGGATTTTATTGACTAAAGAAATAAAAGTTTTCCATAACTAAACTAATTTATTGATGAAGTAGTTGAAAAAATCCTTCACAAAAAATTTTCTGCTCTCTTCTGTGGCCCTTTGTGTTACCTCCTCTTCAATGAAAGAAGCCTAAAGATCTTGATAAAGGCTACCCACAACCTTGGGGTGCTGTTGTTTGCAATGTGAAGGTCCTAACTAATCTTGTAGGAGAAATAGCAAATTAATATAGATTTGTGCACAGGACAAACTTCTTGCTCAGAGACTTGGGGAATGAGTAGTTACAGCAGCAGATTGCACTAGGCATTCACTTCACCAGACTTGCTGAAGTAGGTCTTTCAAAAGCTGCAGATAGCAAGTTCTTGTCAACACTTCTTTTCTGCTGCTTTACTTCATGCTTTTGTACAGTAAAGAAATTCCTTATTTAAAGACTGTCTTCATCTTCATAAGAACAGAAGTTTTTGGACTTGTTGATACAAAAACTGATTTTAATGTTGCTGACCTGCCATATGCTCAGGTCAAATGTAATTGTAGCATCACAGAATAACTCAGCTTTGAAGACCTCCGGAGGTCATCTGGGTTCAACCCCTGCTCAAAGTGGCTGCTTAATGTCTGTCCCGACTGTGAATCTGGTCTTTTTTATACAGGACAACCATTTATATGGTGGGACGGGGTTAGTTTTTTCTCCCTATTTTTGGGGGCAGTTTTCAAACACTTTTAGTTGGGCTTGTCAGGAGAGACAAGCTCTGTTCCAGTCCTAGAGGCTGAGGCTATTGACCTCTTAAATATCTTTTTGTTATTGAAGTTGATGAGAAGACTTCAGTTTTTGATACCTCATCATCATGGATTTTAGAAATGATGGAAGTATTACTGTAGTCAGTCTCTAGAAGAACATGTATTGAGTTTCAGCAGAAAACATCCAGAAAAATTCCCGTTCTGCTTTAAAATCTATTTAAAATATTTATTTACATCTATTTAAAATCTAGAATGTTGTATTAGGAGTCCTGACACGGGAATTGGAATTGAAGTGTTATTGCTGCTATTTTATATGTTTAAACATTTGAAATATTTAGGCATTTCAACATATTTACATGTAGGTTTTTCCATACTGCATCCAAATTCTGTACTCCAAAGGTAGATGTGATTTTGATTACGTCAGTTTTATTTATCACTTCAAATGGAAATCTGGGCTCATGGAATTACAGTGGAGTACAGCACTTACATTTTAAGAAATATGTGGTGCAGCTAATTAGAATATGCTGCTGACATCAAATTTGAAGTTAGGCAGGAGATAATAATATGATGGGCAGGCCATTATTTATTAGGTTAAAAGTGTTTTAAAGAGCGATTTGAAACAGTTGCTGGTATTTTTAGTACAGGGAAATTTTATAATCATTTGTTCTGAATCAGTGACTATGAAAAAACCAAGTCTTTTTATAACTTCTAATTAATCATGCTTTTAAGGGAGGAGGGTGCTAGGTTTTTTCTTGATGTTCTTTTCAAGCTGTGTTGTTTGCAGCTCCAGTTACTGTATTAGAGATAGTTATAATTTTTATTATTTACCCTAATAAATATCCTTTTTAGTTATTAGATTGTGTACTTACATCTTATTTATCCAGGACCGCTAAATAGATTAGTAAAAACACATAATATAATACAATCATTCACATTGTATGAAGGAATATATCAGAAATACATTTATCCAAAAACAAGATTGTGGTGGAATTGAAGGGTGGGTGATTCTGATGGTATTACATGTAATGGATAGTTGCTGACAGTAGCTTCACAGACTGAACTGTCTGAGGTTATGAAAAGATAAATAGAATAATTTTCATGAGGAAGAAGTGGGATTCTTAGTTAATATGGAACAAAGATGACCTTCTGGTCAAAACATGATTTTAAGAATAGGCTGTACATCTGTCTCCTTCCTCAAGCACCGATGAGCCCCCTGACCTTTTTCTGTCTTCCTGATGTTACCTTTTAGTCCAGCAGCTGTAGCCTTTGGGAGCCCTGTTTGGGAAAAGAGGAATGAATAAAAGGCTGTGTATTCCATTTGGATTTTCTTGAAACAGTAGGTAATTCCATTTTTCAGGGTGTCAACGAAACAATTCCAGGCACGGGTTTATTTTTTGCGCATTTTTAGGTAATCTTTTCGCAGTTCTAGTACTTGTACTGTTCTGCTTGATTGCTTGGGCAAACTCCATCTGAGCTGGTGCATAAATGACTGCAGGAAAGTGACAGTCAAAATTACCAGCCCGCTCTTGTTCTCTTGTTAAGAAGCAAAGATTGCTAATAAAGACCTTGGAGGTTTCCAGTGAATAGGAAATTATCTCTAGTGTCATTTTAACAGGTTTGCAGTTCTGGGCTTTGGTGCACATTAATGTTTTGAAAGCATTAGTGTAGTGAATTCTAAAATGAAAAGTAGCTAAAGAACCTGGAAATGTACAGTGACTTCAGATGAAAGCAGATTATACTGAACTATTGAATTTTCCATGGCTACAGTGATTATCAACAACACATGCAAGACCAGGTTTTTTTTATTAAAGCTTAAGGAGAAAATAGCAACAAGCAATTTGGAGGAGAAAATGTGCATTTTTGTAATGTTTAAGTTTTTTTGTTTTTTAAAAAAGTGGATAATGTTAAGCTGTATCTTCAGAGCTGCTGGTTTACTCCTGTTTTCAGCCCTCTTTTTTTGGCTTAATTTACTGTGTTTGGTATTTCTTCCAGTAATTTCTGAAGAGATTCTAGGTAGGCTTGGAAGGAATTTTAGAGATCACTTGTTAAGGATCCACAACTGGATCTACTGTAATAAATATTTCTCTAGCTTGTGAATTTCTTATGAAGGTGATTTCTCAACTTCCTTGAGGAGCTATATTGTGTCAGTTTATCATTACTGCTATTAAGAACATTTTTCCATAATCTGCCACCTAACCTTCAAGCCTAATTCAGCTTTTTATGCTGTTTCTGGGAATGTGAGGAGTTGTCTATCATCATCATCATCGCTCATAACAGCTTTTTCTGTTCTGTGAGAACTTGTCCTGTCTCCTTAGGCTAACCTTTTTAAAGACTGAGTCTCTAGTCCTGACAACCTACCTTAGCACAAATTGTTTATCATTACCCTGCTCTTGTTAACTTCCGTTCTTTTCCAGTGTGTTTTTTGCAGTCCTCTGTATAGGGATTCACAAAACTGGACACAAAATTCTGGCTTAGGCTGTACAAATGATTTCTGATCTTTATTTATGAAAGAATCTTAGCTCTCTCTGAGGTCTTATACAATGCACCTCCTGTGTATGCATCCTAGACTGGACTTCTAGTCTGCTATAACCGTGTGTCATTTTCCATTATCTTCCTTCTTGGTCATTATTCCAATTTTTATGTTCTTTGCATTTAACTTCTTTCAAAAGCATATGTTAGTGGGGATTTTCCCCCTCTTTTTTGTACTTGTCTTTGAGTTGCATCTGATTATATTTTTTCAGGGGTTTTTTTCCTTTTCTTTGAGGTAATTTTGAATGCAGTAAAAAGCTTGTGCTCAAAACTCCAAGCTTGGTATCATTTGCTGGATTTATTTATTTTATTTTTAGTTCTTAATAGATCTGTTTCTAATTCTGTTGGTTTGTTGTGGTAATAAAAATATTCTGTAAAACTGAAACAGGACAAACCCAAGGGAATTTCTTTTTGACACACTTTTCCAAGTCCTGATGATTACCTAACCCCTAATAATTACCATTTGGACCTTTGCTCCATGATTTCCTATACCATATTTTTTTACTGTGCCAGTGCGAATGGCGAGTCTTGCATTTTATTCCTATGTTAAGATGCTTTGCTTTATTGATTACTCCATAGATTCTGCCAGAAATCATTTACATGGCACTGTTTTATCTTTGCAAAGAATACAAAAAACCTTAAATCCTGGATCTCACATTCAGGTTAATCTTCTAGGTGTTTACAAGATGATTAATGTCGTGTTCTAACTCCCCATCCCCAAATATTCTGATCTGTGGTTTGGAAAACCCTCTGCCTTTTAATAGGAGTGCTTTGATTTACCCCTTTCAGTCCTGCTGACCTCTCCTGTTCTCCTGAGTTCTCAATGTAAATTGATTAAGACAGTCTCCTTAAATACTGTGAGTGAATTTTAGTGGATCTTGCTGTCCTCAGCACATTTCTTCATGTATATAATGATTTTCTTTAGGATTTGTTTTCATTCTTATCCCAGAAAGCACAGAAAACTTAAACCTTCTGTGCATTCTTTGTTTTTTGTAACTCTTAATGGTTTTTTTATCATTCTTAATATAAAGTGTCTTCCAATATTTTCTCTTGTCTCTTGTAAACTACAACTCATTATACCCCTTTGCCTTCCCTGATCATTATCTATGTGCTTTTAGTGTTCCATAGTGGTGTTCCTTAAAGTCCTTCTTGCATCTTGGACGATTTTGTGATTATACTTTTGTAGGAGGAAGCTATTTTTGAGCTGTTACCATCCTATGGTTATCGTTACACTTTCACACTGTGCCTTTCAAATAGCAAGGGAAAATGTATAAAACCATTAAAATATGCACGTAGGATGCAGCACATAAGAAGACATGTCTTGAGTATTGTTTGCATGATGAAGAAAAAATTGCCTGTATTCAATAGTAGACAACATTAAAGCCATTTCAGTATTTGGTTACCTTCATGTACAGAAATCAGATTGTAAGTAAAGCCTGTTGTTAACTATTTACACACTTATTTGTGGACAGTAGCTGCTTTTAGGTTTCTAAACTGTACGTACTCAATACTGTTAAATACTGTTAAATCTGTTAATTTAACTGTTAATACTGTTAAATCTGTTAATTAATGTAAAACTGTTAAAGAACTAGAATAGCAAGACCTCCCAACAGTAAATGTTGGCTGCATTATCATGGCCCAGATCATTCCTTCACATACTAATTACTAATGCTTAAGTAAAAGAAAAGTGAATTGCAACATATCCTAGAGATTGCTGAATAGGACAAGCTTGGGAAGAGGCTGTATTTGCCTTGCATATGACCTTTCTGTTGTTTTTCATATTGTATGCTGTTACTGAGCTGTTTGCCTTTCTTCCAAAGGTAGCTTTGTGGTATGGAAAGAAGTAATCACTAGGAAAGACCAGAATTATTTAAGGCTCCCATTGGCATGTAGAAGAACGTAGGGGGGGTTTAATCCTGGTGAACAATCATTAGATGCTCACTTCCTGTGTTCATAGATTTGGGAACTTCTGCCTTAAAATGCATTTAGGCCAAGTTAGAAAAATGTAATCTGAAGCTACAAGACCTTTTCTATCCTTACATTTTGCTGCAGCACATTTTATTAAATTTTACTGGAGGATTTGGAAGAGGAAAGGAATATTGTTTCGGTTTTCTTATGAGTAACAGTTTAGTGAAGTTTTCGTATGATCTCATGGGTGTAGGTTGGAAGAGAACCTTGAAGGATCGTCTAGTCCAACCCCTTGTCTGTGGGCTGGGGCATCTTTTGCTAGATGGGTTTTTTACGGTTTGCAGTTATTGAAGGATTATGAATTGTTTAGTGAAGTAACCAATACCCTTTTTGTTGAATCATCTTATTTTTTCACATCATGAAAGTGAGGAATAAAAGTAGCCAAAGCTGCGTTTGACAGTGGAGTTTACATGTACATATAAATGTTAGACAGGTTAAAACAGTTGCTTTAACATCAGAAACTCTTAGCAGCACAGCATGGTTTTAATTTGATGGGGGCTTCTTTGGGATTGCCTGGAATTAATATGAAGCTCATTATTGAGAAGCTACTAATATTTTTGCATGTTACTGACGCTTTTGTCAGAGAAGAACACAAACATTTAGTTCCTGTATCTCCTGAACTTTTCCTGCTCTTTTTCTTTGGTTCGTTCAGGTCTGTAAACAATACAAACTGCTTGCTGGGAAAGCCAAGCTCCATGTTGTCCACAGAGGGTGACTGCTGTCGGAGTGGCCAGGAACTCTCCTCCTCGTGTAGTAGGAGGGTGTTGCAAAATTTATCCAGTTTGGTCTCTTCTCTTGAAAAACATTTTAGCATGTTTGCTATGAGCAAAAGGCTTTTGATGGGGGCAGATCCGTCTTTGCCAGTGATGCATTTGTTTGGAAGCTGCTATTTTTGGCCTGTTAGCTTCTGAGTCTTTTGTAATAGCAGAAAGAGGAAGTGAACAGTGAAATCCCTTTAATAGCATATTTCCTGGTTGAAGTGACTTATCTGTGAGGCCTAGACAGAGGAGACGTCATTTCCTGCATTACTTCTCTTCAGTCTCAATGGTCTGTTTTACTGCATAATCTTTTGACCCTGCTTCTTAATTTTAGTGAATTTTTCTGTTAAGTGATATAAACTAGGTCTTTCAATGAAAATGTAAAACTTTAAGGAAACAACTTTTGACAAAATGCTAACGTGCAAGACAAGTCTTTCATAAACAACATGTCGATATGAACTTGAAATCTCTTTCATTAAAATTTTGTTTAAAAGCTTAAAATCTTGTCTTTGAAAGAGTATGATAAGGTTTGTTCACAGGGATAAAAAAAAATTGACACACTTTCATGATGATACTGATTCCCTCTCTTTGACACCAGCTATATCTGGCTGTCTTCAAGAGTTAGGACACTTCCAAATAGCTAAAACAGTCAGTTGCACTGTTCTCAAATTTCCATTCATTAATAACTACTTGTGAAAATTGTTACCGGGAGCCCATGAAAAAGACTCAGAGCTAATAAAAAATTAGCTGCAAATGTGGTTCTCAGTTTGTATAACCCACAAAAAAGCCCTGGAATCAGAATGACACAGGGGAAAAAAAAGGGACATCTGACGTTATAATATACAGTTCAGTTTAAATTAGAAGTTATGGCTTGTTTGGACCTTGCAATCCAACTTCACTATAATTTTTGTTGGGGTGATAACTTTGTTATTTCCCCTCATGTTTTGCATAAGATAGAAGTTGATCACACCATAAATGGGTTTCTTGGTCAACCACTAAAATATCTTTGCATGAAAAGCATTAAGACATCAGGTGACCTCACCTCTCTGCCGCTCCAAAACAGGAAGAACAAAAATACACCTTGCTGATTTTTGTTAGCACAGTCTGCTTTTACATCTCCCTTAAAATATGTACCCAGTTGTTAGTGAGCATGAGAATATTGTGTCAGTAGCAGTGAAAGTAGAATGTTGGAGTTCAGTGTTGTGTGTAGACTGCCATCTACTTGGAATTGATACTTCATTGAGCTAGGCAAAATCCTAAAAGGTGGCCCAGTTGTTCCCATCAGGGCGTTCAGCACGGTCCTTCTCTACATGTTGCAGGGTGAGGACTCATATTTCTGCTGACCCACTGTGTTGCAGAATGAGATACCCTTTTTTTGAAGGTGGTGTTTGCCAAATAAAGAGTAGTACAGATTCTATTATGTTATTTTGCAGGAAGTCATCTCAAATTAGTACTTTCTGTTGGATTTGTCCAGATTATTGGGCAATTCATGTAGTGACTAATCAATAAGCATATAACAACTTGGTTCCTTTGGCTTGGTTTTATTGTATCTTCTGTAAAAGTGTCATATAAATTAAGAATAGGTAATAAGTCTTCTGTCCCTCTGAAAGATGAGTATGATGTCCTGGTGCATCACTCCTTTTTCCTTAATGTGTCTTGCAGGAACAGTTATGGTCAAGGCTGAAATAATTCCTATATATACTGTTATTAAGCAATTACTGTGCCTTCTTAACTTCCCATTTACTTATTTACACTGTTTCATACTTCTTTCTCTTAGGAAGTTCTAAAATTTGATGTGTCAGACCTTCATAATAATTCAGGTTACATAGAGCCAAGAGTAAAATTCCACCTTTTCTCTGTTCAGCAGTGGAAATATTATAGGTGTTACATCACTGAATGTTTGAGGTTGGCAAGGACCTCTTGATATCATCTAGTCCAACAGCCTGCTCATTGCAGGGCCAGCCAAAGTAGGTTGTCCAGGACCATGTCCCATCAGGTTTTGAATATCTCCACTCCTGGAGACTCCACAACCTCTCTGAGCAATTTGTTCCAGTACGTGACCACTCTCTCAGGAAAATGAGTGTGATGTTCAAGTAGAATTTCATGTGTTTTACCTTGTGTCCATTGTCTCTTGTCCTGTCAATGAGCACTGCCTTTTCTTCAGTCCTTTCCCTCGGGTACTTACAGACATTGATGAGCTCCCCTGCCTTGAGTCTTCCCATCTCAGGCTGCAGAGTTGCAGCTCTTTGAGCCTTTCCTCTTTGAGGAATTGAGTTAAGTCTTATAACAGGCATTTAAAATACTATTTTTAGTTAGTGCCTTAATCTTCATGGCCCATTGCTGGACTCACTCCAGCAGGTCCCTGCCTGTTGTGGTTTGGGAGCCCAGGAGTGAACATTGCACTCCAGGTGTGACCTCATCAGTGCAGAGTAGAGAGGAACCTGTTGTTCACCAGGTCCCTCGGGTGCTTCTTTGCAAAGCTGCTCTCCTGCTTGTCAGGCCACAGCCTATACCTGGTGCCTGGGGCTTTTCCTCCCCAGCAGCAGGACTTGGCTTTTCCCCTTACTGATCTTTGTGATAACCTTCTCTGTCTAGAGAATTGCCAGTGCAGGGGTGCACTGCTGGTGACTGGCTCCAACTGGACATTGTGCCACTGATCAGTCTTCTGCACTGAGTCTTTCAGTCAGCTTTTAATCATTTGTCTAACCTGTACTCCATCAGCCTGTCTGTGACACTTCCCAAGACACTTTCATTTGTTAGGGGGTAAAAATAAATAAATAAATAAAACCTCTTCATTTTGAAAATGGTCTTAACCATTACTGTGTTTCGTGGTGAAAAGTGACATCTCCACAGGTGAGGTAGTCTTACTTCATGTGTGTGCTTATTTAGGACAAAATGGCATTCAAAATGTATTTAATAATCTTGGGCCTTGCCTTTGAGTTTCTCCAGGTAGATATGTTATTAAAATGAATACACAAATTTTAGTAATATTTGCAATAAATTATACCTCCCCAGATATATTAGTAAAAATATAAAATCAGCATGTTGTTAGCTATATTCTCAGTTATTAAGAAGACTGAAAAGCTGTCTAGTTCTGTTGGCTGCTTATTAATAAGCATTAATGGTCTCTGACTTAAATCTCTATGATGTCCTGTCAAGGCTCAAAAACCTGAAAAAGCAGTCTCAGGATTTTGTTCTTAGGCCAATGAATAAAGCTGCCAGTTCAGGCTGAACATTGGAGTTGCCGACAATGAATGGTATCTCTGACTCCTCTTAGTATCTGAAACTAATTTTAGTTTTATTTGTCCCTATGTAACTGGAAAGGTCTCTGTGTCTGAAGAATAATTTTCTAAAGTTTTTCCAGGTTTCAGAAAGGTGGAATTGAGTTAAGTCTTGTAACAGGCATTTGAAATACTATTTTTAGTTTAGTTTTGGTGATCTCATCCCTTGCCATTTTAAGAGTCTCAATTGTTTTCTGCTGAGGCATTGATAATGGGTAGCAGAACGGCATGTAGAGTTCTGACTTGTCTTCTGTTGAGTCACGTAGAAAAAGTGCTGTAGTCTTGTGAGCCGAATTACATGGTGAATTGTCTTCTTAAGTTTAGGTCACGTCTTGCTTCCAAGAAAAATGTGTGGTTGGTTTTTGAGTGTCCAGAATGAGAAGGTAGAGAGACTTTGATCAAAGCAATAATATGGTTATACAAACATAAAGTCTTTGCAGGAAAAATGTAACGGAAGTAAGAAAAATGGATTGACTGAACTCAGTATCTTAAATCAGTGTTTAATGAGTAAGATTACTTACTGATTAAGATTGAAACTGCTACTCCAGTTTAAGTCCCAGTGCCACTAATCAGTGGTAATATAGCTGTACTGTTTATAGAACCTGGAGCCAGTCAGTATGTGTTGGCTCCTGTGCTGGTTTATAAACATACTTTAGAGCTTGTTTGATTTGCCTACTAGGAATGTAATGCATGCTTGAATAATATATAATCAGTCTCAGTGTAGTAATTTTAGGAAAGTTGTTAATTAAGATTTTGGAACTCAATTAACTTACTTTTTTTTTTTTTTCAGGATGGCTTGAATTCTTTGGTCCTTGATCTGGATTATCCAGCGCTGAGGAAGAACAAGAACATTGATAATTTTTTAAATAGATGTAAGTTGCAAGTGTGCCTTAAATAATGACATTGCTGTGATCTCAATCATAAGGAGTTGAGTGGTCAGAAATGCATTGCCCATGGATATTGTACTGATTTTTATAGCTCTGAGCTCCAGAAGGCTTTGGAGGACCATTTATTACAAGAGAAATTTCATTTTAGGGAGTTGTTATATTGTGAAAATATTTTGGAAAATACCAGCTGTTGATTTTTATTTTCCTAAATACGGTTGGAAAAATCCTTTTATGTTATTTTCTTATGTATGTGTAGCTACATAACTTGCTAAGTATATCCTAGTTATTATTCAGGAATTCATTACATTGAACGTCAACATTGTTTATATAGTCATATTTAATCTAAAAGAGAAGCCTTCTGTGGGTTTTTAAGACTAAATTGTTGTACCTTAAAATCTGTTGTTTCATTTTGAACCTTTGCATAAATGTTTTTGATTCTCCCCAAATTATTTGTAGACAGGATCTTGGAGTTTATTAAGCATATGATTCTACATCAGAGTAGCTGTATTTTGTGGTTTGGAAGTGTTTTCTATCCATGTATATAAGCAGAATCTTTTTTCTTGTAAAAACAGCAGAATTTTTTTTTAATGTAATTTGCAGTGAGTAAGCCTTCTTACAACAATTATGCTTTGTAGTGAGTTTATTTTGAGATATGTATTTTTTTAAAAAAACCTTTTCTGTTGCATATGTCAAGGTTACTGCAGATGCAGTCTTATCAGCAACTCCTTTTTAAATTCTTAACTGGTAAGAGCTGTGTCTGCCCTCCATTGCCCTGGGACTCCTTGGAATATCCACTCACACTCCTCACTTAAATGGTGTCTGGTGTAGTAATTTGTGGTGAGTTCTTTGTTTGGAATTCAGTGCTTCTCCAGAGCCCCATAGATGGACACACAGCTTTTACAGTTGCCAGTAAAGTCTCATTTGGAGAAATCACTTAAAATACAGTAAATAAGAAACAGCGGATTAGGATGCAGAGGCATACCTTGGGATTATTTTCAGTTTGAGTTCAAAGGAATTCAAGCAGGTATTTGTGAAAGAAAGGGTCTGTTACACCATTTTAAGTATCTTTGTAACTTGCAACTGAGCATTGTATGTGTAAAGTGAGGGGAAGGCCCTATGAAAATGTCATAAATAACATTTATCAGCAACTGCAATGAGCTGGTCATATTTGCTTTTACATTACTGGTTTTGCAGTACGACAAATTTAGAAACCTTTCTCTGATCAGAAGACCAGTGTCTTTTGACTACTGGAAATAGCAACTGTGGGAAAGCAATTTAACCTCAGGAGAACAGGTTGGGGTTTTGTTTGTTATTTGATTGGCTGGGTTTTGTTTGTTGGTTTGTTTGTTTTCTGCAGCCTCTGAACATTCTTGCTGTCTGTTTTCCCTTTTTTTTGAAGGCTGTTGCTCCTTCTCCTCCTCTAGGTTCTCTCTCATTGTTGTAATAAATACTTTTAAGTATCTCTTGTGGGCTGGAGGCTACCAGCAATGTCAGAAACATGAAAATATGCTTTTGTTCGCAATTTTATTGCTGCCTATTTTTTTGTTAAATCAGCTGACAGTATACTGTTGAAATAGCTACATATTAGTTACAAAAAAAAATTCACAGAAGTTAATAAAGAATTTTCAAAGATGCACTTCATACTGGTTGAACTTTAAAAGAAGTATGTAACAGTGCATGTCTTAAGAATCATGCACGTAATTTCTCTCCTGTTTCTGGACTGACTGGGAGAGAACGAAAAATAGTGCTGCATATCTTTTGTGATTTACACTTTAAGAAAAAATAAATTCTGAAAGGAGAATTTTGTAAACATTTGAGGCTGGTAATATTTTGATATTGCAACAGAAAGAATCAGTTCTGCCACAGTGATTAATTTCAAAGTCCTTTCTGATACAGGTGTTTGTATGGTTTGTTATGTACCACACAGGGGAACTGAGCAGAATTAATGCAGAAAGTGGGGTGGTTCGTTTTTCCTTTTTGTTAAAAGTAGTCAGGCAAAAGAAAAGCAAAGACCAGTTTCTGATTTTCATTTCACTTCACTGATACTTGTGCTAGCACAAAATGAGCCACTCGGACACAGGAGAAAACAGGACAACAACTGGGTTCTTACTAGCATTGCCATTTTATGCAGTTTCAAATTGCTGAACCCATAGCTCAGGTCTTCTTGGGAACTGTTCTGAGGGTAGCAAGTATCAGTGGAAAGAGTGTGGCACGTGCTTGCTGAAGTCTCTTGCTACCTTGGCCTTGGAAGAAAAGTTGGGAACTGTATTAAGAATTTACAGAACTGTAAGTTGTTGCTTTCTGAGGGTAAGGAACAGGGAGTTCTTGTCTCTTGTGATTTTTCTCAGCTTCTGAAGAACTGTCACAAATGCCCAGCTGAGAACTACAGTGAAAAGGTTCTGACAGGCTCTGATGAGCAGTCTGGAGCCTGCATCCCTGCTCAAGGCTTCCTGAGGCAACCACGGAGACGTGGCAGGGCCTCCTGTGAGTTACACGGTGGTGCACAGTGAGCCAGCTGAGGCAGAGTCACTGTGATTGTTTTAATCCATATTACACAAGTCTTCAAAAATTATGGAGAACACTAAATAATCATCACACAGTCAGTTTAATCATTAATTCTTCCACAATAACACTTTGAGAAAGAAATTTTTTTTCCCACCACATTCCTAGGGGTTTGCATACACCCTGCTTCCAATCTGCATCAAGTCATTATTGTTCAGGTTAATGTTTTATTAATAGCTTATTTTAATTTAAAAATGAAATAGTTTGCACTTCAGGTGAGACATTAATATATGTTCAGCTCACCTCATAGTTTCAAGCTGAAACTCAAATGTTTCAACTAATTTCACAAAGGCAATTTATTAATTGTCCATATTATAGGAATTTGGTGTATTCTGTTTCTGTGACTGCTTTGCAGAAGCAGCCTCTTCATTTGTTTAATATGCAAGAAATTCTATAATTACTTGCTTTCCCTTACTTTTCTGATTTCTTACCACTTTCTCTAAGGTATTCAACCAAGTGGAGCCTGTATTTGTTATAAGAGGCACATTAAATATTTAATTTAATACAACCATTCCTTTTCAGTCTTCTATGTTGCTTTAATCAACTCTTGGGTTTCTGATTTAAATTTAAGTGTGTTTTTTAGAGTATTCATGAAACAGGAAAGCATAATGCAATATTTAATTCCCAAAACAATGAGAGGAATCTCATAGTCCTCTGAGAGCAAAAACTAATTTGCTTATTTTAGAAAAGAAGGCTGAGTTTTCCATCATGGGCTTGGTGTAAAAAATCTTTTTTGGTCTTTTCTGTCATTAAAGACAATAGATTGAGTAAATTCTTCCAAGTCAATTTTTCTGCCATCTGAGATTTGCCGAGTGTTGAATCATGTCTTAGTGGCTTGTGCGTTTGTTGCTGGTCTCCCATTCAGGTGTGACTTAGCCTTAAATATAGAAATAACAGGTTTAAGCAACAGTTTAAAATATTTAATAATTTATAATCTTATCATCATGAATAGAAGGGCACGAAGAATGGATTTTGAGTAAGTCCAAACAGCAGCACAGAGAGTGGTGCTATCAACAGGCCTGGTACAATCCAGAAACTTGACTCCCTAAATGGATCAGTGATTTTTTGTGCAGTATTCAGCATCACTCAAGAGTTGGAAACTTGTGTTGCTAAAATTATTTGCTGATGTTATGTAGGTTGGCAGACTTGTAGAGTGTGGTGACAATGGACATATTTACAGTAGAAGGCACTTCTAGGACAGATGTGGCACTTGTGTAGCAGTTTTTCTAGACTCCCTGAATAAACTACCTGGAAAGTGGCCATTTTCCTCTCCAAGCAGACACTGCTTACTTGCAGGATTTTTCTGTTAAGATTATTTTCTTGCAAAATTAACAGTTCTGGTTCCTTCCCTTACATTTTGTTGTGTCATTTGAAGTTGCTGAATCCTGCCCAGCCATGTGGTTACCGCCAGGAATGCGTTATCTGGTGTGGTGTGAGCGCCTCCCAGGGCTGCAGCTCTGTGTACTCCAGTCTTCCTGTCAGTGGCACTGGTGAAATGTCCGATGCCAAGAAGAATCTTAGAAATTTAGTGCACTGTAGAACTTCCACTGAGTTAAGGAGCTAATTGCTCCTCTGGTTTTCTCTTGGCTTCTCTAAGGCAGCTCCCTGCCAGGTTCTTGCAGTTGCCTCAGCAGGTTGGGCTCCAGTTCCATTCTTAATGATATTGTTTTGGTAAGAGTAGGGATGGGAGAGGTATCAAATAACCAACATTCACAAGCAGAGCGTGGAAGCCGCAGTGTGTAAGGCAGAATGTCTTAGATGTATAAACAAGTTATATGTCAGTGTCATTAACCACATTCCCTTTTGGGTACTTGGTAGATACAAAGCAATTCAGTCCTGCCATCAGGCTTGTTTTCAGTATGTTAGGGCTGTGTTCTCTACAAGCCAGAGGGCTGCTGCTTTCTGTTTCCCTGTGCTCTGCTCTTTTCTGTCTGTTCAAGAGAACGTACTTCTCATGTTCCCCTTTCATATCTGAGGGAGGAAGCATTGCCCTGTCTGGAGCTGTGCCTTCTAGTTTCTCCTGCTTCTGCAAGGTCCCCAGCAGCTTCTTGTTCTTCACGCACCTTTGGCCAGTACTATGTATGCACCCCTAATTACTTCAGTCTTTCTGTTGTGCTTTCTGTTTGGTTTGGTCTGCTGTGGGATTGCAGCACATCCTGGCTGTACTGCAGTTTAACTTCTGGCTGGACTTTTGCCTAGGGCAGCAACTTTTGACTTAATGTACTCCATAGCAGCACTCATTGATGGTCTGTGTCTGATCTGTGGGGTAAAATTGCACTCCTTGCAATTTATTCCTCATGTATACACACCCCAGAACTGCTTGATACACTTTTTTTTTTTTTTTTAAATTTAAAGAAAATAGCCTGCATATTATCTCTTTTTGCCTTAAAAGGCAGAAAAGTGTGGGTTTTTCCCTCCTCCCCACCCCCCTTTACAGTCCTAGACAGGTATTTTTTTCATTTTCACAAGCATTTGCAACCTTCAGCCACATTCTTGCTGCCAGCTGTCAGTGACTGATCCAAACACTCTGCCCTTTCAGAAAGTGAAACTTCATTTATTTAAAGGTAATAGTGCCATTTTCAAATAGTAAATCAAAAACTGTCTTTAAACACTCTTTGTATCTAGCATTCCTGGTCCTTCCTGTGTTAAAGAAGAAAACGGAGTCTTAGGTGATGATATTCTCACGTTTTAGGACTTTTACTCAAATGTCACAATATTTTTATAAGATTCCATTGTATCCTGGGGCTGGGGAGTTCATCTAATGCCTTCCTTTAAACATAACATTTTTCTTCTGCTGGGCTTAGTGCTGTTGCAAATTCATGAAATGTGCATACAGATCCAAAATTTGCAAACTCATCTGTGTGAAACCTGAAAATTCAGACTACTGCTTGAAGGCTACTGTTGGAAAGGTCTCCTGCACTCTGAATTAGATCACATTATGTGATTCATGAACTAAATCTTATGATCCAGTGTGTTGCAGTTATGACATGACTTCAAGGTTAATCTAAGATTGCTTCCTTGCACCCCGCCTTTTTGTTTGAGATTAGTTTCATGTATTGATTATCTTGTTCCATATCTGAAAGATTTTGTGCCAAAATAGACAATCCATCTGTCCTTTCCATCTGAAAGGGCTCTATTCTATTCTATTCTATTCTATTCTAATCTTTTAGCATAGCAAGTAGGATTTCTCCATTCTCAGTTTTTCACAGGGATGATCAAACTAGTAACTCCTCAGTTAGTTGTTTCATGTTTTTGTATTTTTGTTGCTTATTTGCAGTATTTAATGCTTGAAGAGTTTCACTGGAGCTGTAGTAACTTTACACTACTTTTTCAGTCCTTGTGTTGAAATCCTTGCTGTCTCATTTCACATATCTGAAAACAGTTGCACATCTCAGAAACATTTAAAATAAACTCATGTCATTCCTGTATCCCATGAGATGTAACATTGTACTCAAACATGTAATTGCAAATCCTCTGTGACTTGAAGTTTGCTGATATTTTTTCTCTACTGCTGCTTCCAGTGAATTTGTATTTATCCTCCTTGTCTTGTGCCAGAGCTTCTGATCTGCAGTTAGCTTTCAAACACAGTATGCCCTTCGCAATATGCAAAATTAATTCACGTGATTAACAAAAATAGTAAACTTGGTGTGTGTGAAGCACTGTTGCTTTCCTATGCTTTTGGTCTAGGCTTTCATGATCCAGTATAGAATCAATTCTCTCAACTCCTTTTCCTGTTGACATACTGAATTACTTTGGTCTTATTAGTACACTGAATGTGGCAAATTTGTTTGCTTTTGGAGGTTTTAATTGCCTGTGTCCTTACCACTTTACTAGAAGACTATTCCCTCATTATTAACATTAATCTTTCCCCTTCCCTGTCACATCCAGTCTTTTCCTCAGAAGAAGACACTTATAGTTGCATTTTTGTGTTCCACAGGTTAGGAAGGATCTCTGGATGCCAACTGGTCCAACTCTCTGCTCAGAGTCGTCAAACCAGTGTTAATGTTATATCAGATTGTTCAGTTCCTTGTGCAGTTGAATTTTGAGACTTTCCAAAGATGGAGATTGTGCAACTCCACTTGATAGTCTGCACCATTCCCCAATTCTTACTATTCTTTTCCTACGAAATAGAATTTCCAGTATTTCATCTTGTCTGTTCACTCTTGTCCTTTCACTTTGTACCCCTTAGAAGTAAAGCCTCATTCCAACTTCTTTTGAGGCCTACCATTTGTCCATCCCTAACCTGAACAATTCTAGTTCTCTCAGCTTCTCTTGTGAATCATGTGAATCATGTGAGCATCATGAAGCATGTTGGTGGCCTTCCATGAAGATAGAAAATGTTTTGGTATTTTTTGTGCACTGAGGACCCCGAAGTTAGTCATAACATTCCACATATGGTTTCACAAATGACAAATAGAGGAGGAAATCTACTTCCCTCAAACTACTGGCCGTGCATTTACCAACACATACTTGTATAGTCAGTGCAAAGGCTGGCTCCTCGTTCCTCTCTGCCTGGCTTGTCCACCAGGGCTGTCAGGCCCTCTTTCTTATGGTGCCTTCTCGCTGGTGAGTGCATCCTGTTCTGTCGTGTGGTGCTGTTCTATCCCAGCTACAGGACTCTGCACTTGCTGTTGCTGAACTCTGAGCTTTCTGTCAGCTCATTACTCATCCTGTCTGGGTCACACATAGAAGCCACCCTGCCCTCCAGGATATCAGCTTTGAACTTAAAAACACTGGCTGTGACTCCAGCAACTTTTCCACTCACCTGGTAATTCCTCTGTGCAATCCATGTCAGCCTGCTTGGGCTACAAAGATACTTTGAGATGCTGTGTTGGAAGTCTTGCTACAGTCAAAGAAACGTACTGCTTTCCCTTTGCGAAGACGGACATCTCATCATAGTAGGAAATCAGATTAGTCAAACACAGTTTGTCCTTTTTTAGATCTATTCTGGCTGTCCTTATCCTTCCATGTGCGTCGTGTGCTTGGAAGTGGATTCCTGAAGGATTTGCTCCATGATCATCTTGGGCAGTGTGGTCAGGCTGCTGTTCCAGCCGGTAGCCCCCTTGTTCCCCTTTAAGAACATGGATATGACATTTGCCCTTTAGCAATCATCTTCCCAAGGTGCCATGACCTTTCAAAGGTGATAGAGAACAGCCTGGTAATGGTCTCGACTGGTTTCTTCAGCACACTTGGATGCATCCTTCTTGTCTCATGACGTGGTGTATGCCAAGTTTGCTCTACTGGTCTTTAACTCTTAACTTCCTCTTCTGTGATACTTCACTGCCCCACACTGCTGTTGGCTTCAAGGAGCTAGAGGCCTCTGAGCAGAGCTTGAGAGTGGAGTGAGGCAAAAAAGGCATCAACTGCCTTAATCTTCTCCATGTCCATGGCACTAGATCACCTCCCTTGCTGAGAGCAGTGGGACCATATTTGCTTCATCCTTTCTTTTTTGCCAATGTATTTATAGAATCGCTTGTTTCCCTTCATAATCCTGGCTAGTTTCAGTTCCAACTGAGCTTGGCTTTCCCAGTTCCATCTTTGCGTTTTTGGGAGGTTCCTGCTGGGTAACCCATCTCAACTTCCATGTTCCAAACCTTTACCTTTTGTGCTTGAGTTGAGGCAGAGGTTGCCCATTTAGCTGGGACTGGCTCTGCGCCATTCCTGCTTGGTTTCTAGCTAACTAGAACAGACTGTGCTTGTGCTATGAACATGTCATCTTTGAAGATCAACCCACTCCTCTGCCCTTCACAGCAGCTTTTTACAGGATCCTGCCAGTGAGTTTTCCAAACAAGCTATTGTCTGTTCTCCTGAAGTCCAAGGTCTGCTATTTTGCTTCTTCAGGTCTGTTCGAATCTTAAATTCCACCATCTCACAGTTGTTACTGCCAAGTCTGCCACAGACTTTCTTTTCCTGAGTCAGTTTGTTCTTTGTGCGTAATAGATCAGAGTGCCTGTAGCTTGTTTTGAAGAAATGTTCCTGATGGTCAGGCATCTCCTGGATTGCTTGTGGCCTGCCAAGCTGCTCTTCATGAATATGTAGGAATGGTTAAGCTATTTACTAGATGTTTGTTATCATTAACTCCCTTAGACCATGTCATCTTTAATGTCATACTGGATTAACTGTATCTTGGATCCTTTTTTCCCCTGTATTCAGATATTAGATCCTCTTTAAGTCCTTTCTAGGGATAAAATTCCATGGTATTTGACCCTAAACAGGGATCTTACAATATACACCTGTACCCCTCTCTGAATATAAGCATCCACAGCTTTTCATACAATTTCATGCTCTTACTTGCTCAAGAGGTCTTGCTCCAGCCACCTGTTTTGCTTTGTTTTGTTCTTCCTCTAAGCGTGTGCAGGGGCTTGTCATGCCTGAGATTACCTCCAGTATTATGGGTTCCATTCATTGATTCCATTATCTTTTGTCCTCGTAATAAGAATAGATGTAAAAAAATGCATTTAACTTGGAATGCATTTATAGCATGCTTCGTTTACAGAATTAAAGAGTCTAGGATCTTGTGTGTTCTTAGAACTTGTCAGAGATCAGAGTTTCATGTTTTCCCTTTTACAGATTCTCACAACTGCCAGTAAGACACATACAAACAGGCAGAGCTTATCTGCTCAATTAATAATGATTGAGCATTGTAGACATAATTTTAAGAAGTGTAGGACTACGCATGTGGTGAACACCAAAAAAGCGCTGTGAGATGGCCAGCAGTTCCATACACATAGGTAAAATTGAATCAATGTTTCATATGGAATGGATGAGTGGATCTGCAGTCAGATCTGTGTACGATCTGCAGTTGCACATGAAGGTTACCGAGTTACATTCCTCACCATATGAGTGCTGTTGAGCCCTCCAGGTGTGTTAGGAGCGTGTTGCACCTACAGTGCTCTTTGTGTACCAGGTACTGCGTCTCAGCATTATCAGTGGTGTGCCAGTGGATCCTGAGAGCACAGCAGGTAGCAACAAATGATTGTCTGAAAATTCCAGATAGGCATCTCTGGCTCTCCTCATTACCAGAGTCTTCCCATAAGCTTGTGAGTGATTATTAGAGGTGTGAAATGAGAGTCAGCAAAATGTGAAAGACATTTCAGTTTCTACAGCTAAAGGTAAAGGGTTAATGGTTTCCATAGACTAATGAAAGGGAATATTAGCAGTGGCTGCTGATATCAAGAATTACCAAGAAGGCTCTAGACATTCAAATAAAAATAGCGTATTTTTACTGTAAATGAAAATTGTTAAGAGAAAATTCTTGTATTCTGTTAATATATGTATTATCACAACTTCTGTTTGATTTGTTTTAGATGAGAAGATTGTGGAAAAAATCCGAGCTTTACAAATGAAAGCTGAAGACTATGATGTTGTTAAAGTGATTGGAAGAGGGGCTTTTGGAGAAGTGCAGCTGGTAAGAATGTAATGATTTAATATTTAGACATATTAACAGCTTTACCCAAAACCTCCCTCAATCTTCATGCTTTACATTTAAGAATACATTCTTATAAAGAACAAGTGTAATTTTCATTGTATTGTGAGGTCTTTTCTGTGCATAGTAAACAGTAAATCTGAGTTTCAAACATGATGGATAGGAAGGGAAGAACTCAGGAATCAGTTTGCTCTCCTTTGATCAAAATCAAAAAGGCAGTTCATGGCAATTCTAAATCTTTTTGGCCACAAGTGTCACTGTATAATAATTCCTGAAACCTTCTCTGAAAGAGCAAGCGAACAGTGTGAGAAAAGATTTTTGTTTTGTTTTTGTAATTGTGATGTTTGTATTGTATTTAAGTGACATGACTCACAGGCTTTTTAAAAGATTTTTTTCTTAACATTGTTCCCTCTATATGCATGCTGTATAGTATCTAAAGTACGAATGGGATTACTTTTAAAATTTCTATTGCAGAGAAATTGGGTTGTAAAAAATACATAATCAAACTACAAAAAGTAAATTGGTGTATCAGACATAGTCTGATTTTTATTTAATTTTGATTTTTTCCAGTACTTCCAAGTCCTGCTGTGTGATAAATGGGACAAAAATGTGAACATATGTATAAGATGGATTGGTATGTCAGTTTTGAAATAAGCGCTGGATGTTAGTGCCAGATAGAATCTAGAATGCAAACCTTAGGGACAAGTTATCATGTGCTAACAGATAACTGTGCACCAGCTGATCCTTGGTGATTTTCTGTGTGAGCATTTTTGGAGGAAGAGAGATGTGAAGCAAGTCAATGAAAAGGGGAACAACTAATTTGCTGCAATTGGAGTCTGTTATCTTGTTACAACAAGGTAACAGAAATTACCCTTTTGCTTGTGCTTTTTGACTTGGAACTGACATTTTGCTGCTCTGTGGTGATTTTGCGCTAGGAAGCTGGGAAAATCAGATTGTCTTGTAATATGTAACCATTTTGGAAAATACAAAGATGTGTTGGAGTTTTGTTGAATAATGTAGTAAGATCTAAGCTGTGAAGGGCTTATAGGAGGTACACAGCGTATAATGGCAATAAATTCATGATCAATTTATTAAATTCTTTGTATTTTCCGTATTAGTGTTTGTGAAATTTGTTGGAACTGGAAAAAACCCCCTGTGACTAGCCTATTATTATTTGCATGACTCATGGGTAATTTGCAAATTTAGATGTGATTAATGTGGCAGATAGCAATATCTAATCAGCAGTTTTTATTCATCTATGTAATTTTTTAAGACGCCTTCATCCAAGTCTGGTAACATGAGAATGTAGCACCCTCTTCCCTGTTTTATCAGGGTCCTGTACTCTTTGTTTTTGTCCAGAAGAGTATGGAGTGGAGTATTTCCAAAAATCCTCGTTTTCCAAGAAGACTTTAAAGAACTATTGTGTATCTTTATATGATTTTATGTCCTTGTTGGCAAGAAATTTAAAACAAAAGCAAAACCTTCAGCAGAACCTTGCCTTCTTGTGAAGGGGCTGCTGCAGGGTGTTTGAAAGAAAGCAGTCTACTCTTTGTCTTTTCAATGACAGTCACATCAAATGGTTTATTTTAAAGTCTGTTAGACGTTTGTATCTTTACATATATCCACGTGTTGCAGTGAATAGAGACGCTCCTTGTGCACTTGCATGTGAAGTCAATGAAAAATCAAGTTATAGGGAGCTGAGTTCCTCGTCCATTCTTTGAGGGGGTGGGAGATGAAAAAGAGAAAATCCCAACAACAGAAGTCATGTGCCATTTTTAGATGTCACACTCACAGTTGCTGAAAGCATCCAATAGAATTATGTTTTTATGTGCTTCAAAAATGAAAATACATTGTTTTCATATGTGTATTTCTTAAGAACAGAAGGGTTTTTCTAAATTATTTTCATTTTCTTTTTCACATTTCATTTCAAATAAAAGTTCCTGATCTGGAAACTCTTTTTCTTAATTCACCATGTCATGCACAATTTGAATTTTTAAGAAGAAATGATTTTTTGTAGTATGCCTACTGCAGTTGGGCACTTTGAGGGACCTGAAGACAAACTTTGTTTTTTATTTGCCCGATTATTAAAATGTAATGACAAAATGCCTAGTAACCTAATCATATGATGATGGGATTTGGGTTTTTTGTTGTTACAGGGGGTTTTTTTAAAGTCTTTAATAAGCCCTTCAAAAAAAGCAAGAATCCTTGTTTTTGGAAGGGAACTTCTGTATGTTCATATATAGTTCTTCTGTACTTCATGTCAATTTAAAAGAACACTTTTTCTGGAATGTAAAAATACAAATAGAAATCATAATGTTATGCAGTCGTACAGCTGATAAGCAGTGGCCTAGTAAATACAACTGCAGATCTGAACTAATATTAGCTGGTGATGTGGACATACATACCTCAATTTATTGCCTCACAAGGTATGATACAAGTTTAAACTATTGAGCTAAGCTATATCTATTTCTACTCCATTCAGAATGTTAACACCACTGTTGCAGATGATGGATTTGCAGTAATGAAAGTATTTTGCAACACTTTCTGTGATCAAAATAGAAATTTGCTTCAGTGAGGATTAAATACAGAAAGAACCATAAATAAAACATGATTAAGTACATCAGTTAAATAAATGAATGTTTTGTTATCAGTATGTGTTGTTGTACATAGGTATTGTAGCACAAATATTTATTAAATATTTATTAAATATTTGTTATCTGTTTCTAACAATTATAATAATATGGTCATTTTTTTGTTTGTAATATTTGCAGCATAAAATATTCAGCTATGACCTCCTTCATTTAATTTTGTTTTCCCTGAGTCTTCTGCTCCGGTATAGCATTTTATTGCCAAAGAAGTGGTGTCGAACAGTCAGCTTTCCAGATTCTGTCAAGAAAGTGAAACACATTCTCTACTGTTGTGCCTTACAGCTAGATTTTTTCTTTTAAAGCCTCGCTTTTTCCTCTTCCTCTCCCCTCCAAAAATTTTTAAAAAATAGTCCAGTAAAGAGAGATCAGATGACTCTGGTCTGAGCATCTGACTTTGGTGGAGAAACAATTTCCTTATAAATCCAAAAGTACTAAACTCTACACTTGAGCTCTGGTCTCTGGTTTTGCTGCGTCTGTAGTGATGGGGAAAGCTAAGGAAATAATTACCAGCTGCAGATCACTTCTCTTACGCAGTGCCGTGAATAAAAGCGACTGGTGTCTAGGGCAGACAGAAAAATTGAATTATGGTGCTTAATATGTTACTTCTGGTTTTTGCAGAAGCAGTAATTTATGAAAGCACATCCTGAGTACCTCTTGTTTGTTTTCACTTGTGGAAAAATCCTCCTGATTTGAAATTGAAAGTTATCCTTAGTTCCTTCTCCCAGGTTTAACCATGAAGGACTGTAACGTTGTAGTGACACAGCAGACTGACCTGGTCATGTACTGGAAGAGAAAACTAAAGCCAAATTAGCACTTTCTTGTATTTGAGTACTATAGGATGGTCTGGGTGACAGTCTTTAGTGTCTGATTTCTTAATGTTGCAAACCAGTGGTTGTCATGGCCTGCATAAACAGATGATGGTTTATTTTTCTTCATTAAGTGCTTTGTTTATTAGGTTTAGTTCCCCATCCACTGCTGATGTACAGTTCTGTAGTAAAGCAGATAAGCTAGTCATGTTTTATTATCTGAAAATTTGTCAGGACTTGAGCTTTGATACCTTATTTCTAGTAATTTCTTACGGCTTTATTAAGTATTTTAGGATACCTGTAATTACTTCAAGGACTAGAGTTTGTTTCAAAACTCTGCTCTAGAATCTTAATTTTTTTTAAATCATAAAAGAGACAGTACCATTACCAATAATATGTACTCAATCTGATAACTTCAAATGGATGTGTTATTTTCTTTGCCTGCAGATTGTCGTCCCATGTGAATGCTGTGGAAATTATGGATGCATTTGTTTATTGAAATTATTAGATTATTGAAGCAGACTAGAGTGAAATTCTTTTTTCTTAATGCATTTTCATGAGTTAAATGAGGGCGTGTTACTCAGTGCTAATGGCATGAAGGGATTTTCCTACCTATTTTGAGAGTTACTCTGGTGAGCTGCAGTTTAAATTTGGCTGTTCGTTTTAACAGTTGGAAGAAATTGAAACATCATGACAGTTTAATACATGAATAATCTGCTGTATGAGCCAATATCTGTATGTACAAATATAGCTCTGGGTAAAGAGCACAGTGACTAGCAGCTAAAAAGGCTGTCCCCAGGGGCCATGGTGGTGATAGGAGGAGGAATGTCAGTGGTAGGTCTGCTCACCTGCAGGGTGTGCCAACACACATTCAGTCTCTGGGTGTGCCAGCATACTTCTTATTGCTTTGGTTTTGTGATTTTTATACAGAGAAAGAACCTATCCTGAAATTTTCTCAAGAAATAATTTAGATAATAACCTATTGGCACTATTTAGAGAGGTGCATAGACTCTGATTTTGGGCCCCCCATTCCTCTTTACTTTGCCTCTTCTGTACGTGTGCTTCCTTCAGACTGTGCTGACTTAGAAAAATTTTTTTTCCTAAGTAGTGGGAGACAGTTGTTCTTTTACATGAGGGCAGCTACTCTAACTGCACCTAAGCAAAAGTACACAGCAACTTTAGGAATTATAAACTACTAAACACATTGCAGAGCTTCAATGTGAACTTTCACAGAAAATGCATCTTCAATTGATCAATATCTTTTTGAGGTTTCTGGTCTTTGTGTTTCTTCTGGTTTTGGGCAGAATTACAAAAGCTCGACTTAGTGGAGTATAGTTTGTGGTGTACCACCAAGTCTTTGTAAATAATCCCATGTGGGATTAGTAAATGGGAAGAAGTTAGTTTTCAAGATACCTTCTTAGGACACCTTCACTAACTGACTAATTAATGTCTTAAAATATGCTTACAGAGTTGTTAATGCACACAGATACCACATTTCTCTTCTGGTGTTAGGTTGGAGGTTTTTTGATCTAACTGTGCAGAAGGTTGGTTGTTAGTGCTAAACTATGCAAGATACTAATAATGAAACCTTTGCACCTATATCTTGAAGACAAAAAGCCCCAATTTCAAGAACAGCAAGTTCTTAAATAATCCTGTTTCTGTTCATGTTTTTGCTCTTTCCAAGATTACCCCTTCCACCTGATGCTTCTTCTATTCCTTCAGCAATATTAATTTTTACAGCTCCTCAGGAGCAGGAGGAGACTGATGCTGCCGGATTTGTAGACCAAATAGGTACCCCTCTGAAGCTTTGCACTGCAGATGTCATGGACCTGAAACAGCTGTTGAGAAAAGCCTATTAAACATTCTTTCAAGTAACATAATTAAACTCAGACATTGTGCAAAACTTAGAAGTTAGGATATCTGCTTTATTTACTAGATATGAGGGTTTTTTAATGCACCAGAAAATCATAACTTCAGTTTCTATTGCATTTCACAATTTTCACAAATCAATTTCACAAACTAGTCCACTGAATTTTTTATTTTTACAGGAAAAAAATATGCAAGAATTTAAGATCCTGATGACTCAGACTTTTAACAGCAGAATACTTCTCACCTTGATTTCTTTAAGAAACACTCAAGAATGTTAAAAACCTGTTCCTTTAATAGTTGTTCATAAACTAGGATGTCTCATGTTGTTTAATTAGCTGAGTAAAGACTGCAGGGTTCAATTTTAGGATTTGGTTTCATGTCTGCATTCAAAAGAAGTTTTCAAAAATATTTTCATATTTTGTAATGAAGGCCTTAATTCTGGTTTTCCAACAAGATTTATTGCATTTATTTTCCACCTTTTAAAGTGAATTTAAGAACTAGTTTGGAAAATAAATAGGAGCAATAATTTTTTGGCATAAAATAAAAATTGGCAGATGCTGAGGCAGACTGCTTGCCCAGTTTCTAGCATGAATGAGTTCAATGGCTATACAGTGTTCAGAATATGAAAATAAAAGAAGAGTTAAAATTTATTTTCTGCTGTGGTAGGTCTTTTGAGCAGCTGTTAAGCTTTTCTTTTTAAGTTTGAAATCCTCAAATCTTTGCTGTGTAGAAAATTTGGCATATGAAGATCTGGAGGCATCGCATTTCAGCAGTTTGCACATAGCAGAAGTACACTAGGCTGGTACTCAGGTTTTTAATGAGGCATTTTAAAAAGATTGCTTCTCTTTCTCAACCAACAGGTTCGCCATAAAATGACACAGAAGGTTTATGCAATGAAGCTACTTAGTAAATTTGAAATGATCAAGAGATCAGATTCAGCCTTTTTCTGGGAAGAAAGAGATATCATGGCCTTCGCCAACAGCCCATGGGTGGTTCAGGTAAGGAAGATGTGTAAAAGTAAAATAATAATAACAACAACAGCAATAGTAATAATGCTGATGCCATAAATACTTCCCAGGCTTGAGCTGGTTTTGAATTTACATTGAAACTCAAATCAAGGTTTAGGTTCAGATTTTCATATTTTAAAAATACATTTTTACAGCAATTTCACTAAGTTCTATGTATTTGACTCTGTTAGAAAGTAGATTAATTTACATTTTTGTCACTACAAATGCATCATGAAACAGAATTAAACAGATTTTTGAAATACATAATTATTTGGAATAATAGGGAAGTTACCTTTCCAACTATGAAAAATTCTGTATAGAAATGTAGAAACAAATGTGATTGGTAATTCCAGTCTTCTCTCATGATACAGTCAGTTGATCACAGGCAATTGGTATTAAGAGTGCTTTAAATAGTCACTGTCTTTTCAGCTGCAGTTTGATATATGGTTGAGTGTGCAGGCCTGGTCTCCTGCAAGACAGGAGGCTGTAGCAGTGGTTTCCTTGAAACCATCTTCTCTTAGTGGTCAGTTACAGCATCAGCACTTGGAATATCCAAGTAATGGAGAGTTGACTGCTTCAGCTGGGCTTGAGCACTGTCACTCGCAGCTGTCTCATGACATCTGTCATCAAGATGCTGTAATGTGAATTATGCCTTTGGGAACAATCAGTACTGATTATTGCCATTTGTTGTAACCGGTAAATTGCACCAGTTAACAAAAGGAGTGATGAAAGCGTGTGCTCAGAGAAATTGTTAGTACTTAATTTTGTTAAATAATTAATTTAAATGCTCTCATATATATTGCCATACTCCTGTATATTTAATAAGACTGGCTTTAAGCTTTCCTTTTATTTTTCGTAACACTTTACATTAAGTATACAAAGTTTTTTATTTGGATGTTTTGCTCTTTGAGCATGTTCTGTTCTCTTGCCTGTATTCAGCAGAAATACTTAAACATAGATGATTTTTTTTTTTTAGTTCTTTGTTCTAGTAACAGTAATTGTCAGGAACTATTTTTCACATGCAGTTGAAAGTAATGAGAAATGCATGATGTGGATTTTCAAAGGAAACTGTCACAAGCAGGATGTAAATGTGTGCCTGCATTGTAAATAGCAAATGAACTAAAGTGTAGTTGTAAGTGTGCCTTCTATGATTAAGTGTATTAGTGTGATATATTTAGGTCCAGTGGAGTAGGACATTGAGCTGGTTTGAAGAAAATGTAGGTCCTGTTCTGATCTAGAAACTGGGACAGATCACACTGCATCTCTGTGTCTACTTTTTAATGTGAAAAACAAATGAAGCAAGAGCCCTAGATAGTTTTATTTTTTTTTTTAAATGAAATTCATTGAGAGAAATAACAGAAGTGCTGTATAAAGACATAATGCTGTTATTTATTATTATGTTACATTAATATCTCTATTATATTTTGATTATTTTGAATCTTAATTAAGATTTTAATCACCCAATGCATTATTGTGCTATATATTGCATATCTTATCCATTTGTGAAAACAAATACAGTGCAATATATATGTAGTAAAATATATATTTCTCATCTAGAGAATATATTTCTATTAGTTATAGAATTAATTTTAATCTAAAGGTCAAATCTCCGTAATAACATACATGCCTTTCATGGTTCCTCATCCCCCATGGTCTCCCTAATTCTGATTTTGTCCTTTACACACATCCTATTTTTCAACTGCCTTTAAATTTTGTGTGTGTAATTTAAATGTGTGAATGATTTTAGTTTTTAAGGTAAGGTAGTATACCCTGAGAAATAAGGTGAGACTTTCAGAGATTTCTTCACACCAGTCATTGAACATTTGATAGTAATGCTTTTTGCTGGACTGGGCTATTTTCAGACCTGGTAATCACTGGGTGGGATCTCTAAAACTTCAGCACTGAAGATCTGAAATACATTCTATAGAGACTGAACTTACTTCACTATCATGCCAGTAGGAAACATACTGACTGCAGCCTATACCAGACCAGTATTTTATTGCTAAGGACAGTTTCTTTGTATTGTGTTATAATTGTCTTCAGGAACATTTTGTTTTTCTTTCTTATTTCAACCTCTGTTGATTTAGGACAAATTCAGTAGTGACTTTGCAAATATGTACAAAGATAAGGAATTTATAATATAGAAAATTTAGGAACAGTCTAAGATGCTGCTCACTGTGAGCTATTTTCAAATTGGAGCATGATGCGCTCTTTCACAGAGTTGATACTTTGCATTTTGACTCATTGACGCATTTTAATGCCAAGAAGCATGGAGATGGATGAATGGATGGATAGATAGACAGATAGATAGATAGATACATAGATAGATAGATAGATAAAAACCTATAGTATTAAAATAATCAGGAAATCTTTTCCACTTTCTATAAAATTATAATGAGGGAGTTTTGAAGTTCAATAAATTTCAAGGTACTGTCATAATTAATAGAAAATGTGGATTTTATGAACATTAAAAATAATCTTGAAAAGATATTCTCAAGTTAAATGAAACTTCAAGATAAAGGGCTTCATTCTTTTCCCTAGCTGTCTTTGAAAAGTAATTGCATTTTTTCCTTTCCTTTTTTTAATGTTGCAGCTATTTTGTGCCTTTCAAGATGACAAGTATTTGTACATGGTAATGGAATACATGCCAGGTGGAGATCTTGTAAACCTTATGAGCAATTACGATGTGCCTGAGAAATGGGCCAAGTTCTACACAGCCGAAGTTGTTCTTGCTCTTGATGCAATTCACTCCATGGGCTTGATACACAGAGATGTGAAGCCTGACAATATGCTTTTAGATAAATATGGGCATCTGAAGCTGGCAGATTTTGGCACTTGCATGAAAATGGATGAAGTAAGTATGCAACTGAATAATGTGTCATCTATAAAATTGTAATTCTAAATTACATCTAAATCTAAGGTTATCTTCTTATGAATTATAATACCCAAAGGAATATTCATCAAATTATCTACTTGGTTAGAAAGCTGTTTTTTGTTTTCTACTTTTAGATATAAGAGTGCTTTAAATAGTGTAACCTTTTCTGTGATCTGTTCTATCACACAGAAGAAGGATGTAAACTTACTCTTTGCTATTTTTGAAAGCACGTGTGTTTATGAATATCTGAGGTACTTTTTTTGCCAAATGTCTGAAAAGCTTGCAAGATAACTCTGAGTTTCAACATTAATAACCTTGGAATAGTTCATAAGATGGCATTTTTTGGTAAATGAAATTATTTTATAGGCAAGATACATTCCATGTGGTTTTTTCCTGTATCTAATTGTTCTCATAGCATCCTCTAGTGGTCATTCAAATGAGGTCACAGTAAGGCAGCAGTGGCAGGTGATATATTGATCAAAATGTGTTAGTTATTTGTCAGGATGCCAAGATGTCAATTAAAATTATTTCATTGTCCAGATTTTACCATGTACAGCCAACTGCATTTTTCTAATGGATTGTATAAGAGTATTTTTAACAAGATACGTCATATTATCGAAGAAACTTATCTTTTATAGTTTGCACTCTTAGAATCTTCCCTGATAGACAATGTTATGTTGTAATTTCCAGAATACATTCTTCCTGTGAAAAATTATAACAGATTCTAAAAAAATTTTATATGAATGTGTGTTATGATTTGCCTGATCTTTGAAAGTTTTCTGTAGTAGTGTTGGCAAGGGTGATCCTTTTAAGCTTGCTTTTATGTTTTGGGGTTTTTTCTGTATTGTTTAGGCAGTGCTAGATATAATTTCTGCAATCTACTTAATTTGTATTTGCATCATTAAGTTGATGTCTCTTCAGCAGTATCTAGAAGTACTGTCTCCAGTTAGGGTTATCTTTTTTCCACATGATAATATATTAACTTCATCATTGTACAACTGCAGCTCTTCATTGAAGTTCAGTCTGTTTAATTTTGTTGATATTGTAGTTGTTATTCTAAAGGCAGAGATAATATTTGCCTCCATTTTATTGATTTACTTGACTGTATTTTAGAAGACAGTATTTACTTTAAAAAATCAAAAGTAGTACTTGGTCTCTTAAAGCAGTGCTTAAAAATATTAATATTTATTTTAAGTCAGTAGATTGTAATGTCTTTAGGGAATCTATTGTTCATTGGTATTGACAACAAAAGGCATCAAAAAAGCTCATAAGATAAATCTACAAAATATAAAAGTGATCCTCTGTGCTGTTTTAGGGACCTCAGAAATGGCGGACCTACACCTTTTACTTTTTTCTTCTTTTGTTGCTGTTGTTAAAAGAATGGAATACTAAAATGTGGATGATGATACTGTAAATGTGACAAATGCATCCACGTTTCTCATAAAAAGTTAGAGTGAGCTCCGCTTTAGACTGGGCATCATCAATGGACCAGTGATCTCCTAGAGAAGTTAATTTTTTTAAAGATTGCATTTTAAGTTATTCGTGTTTCTCAGACTCAGTGGAATGGCAAAAATTTTTTCTACAGGAAGCTTTAGAAGTTGAGAGGTTCTGGATTGTCTCCAAATCTCATGCTACTTCTTACAAAACATGAACACATCCCAGCTGTGTAAATACAATATTGGTGTTGGCAGACTGATTTGTAGAAAACGTATGCTCACCCAATACTTATTTATTTTTTTGGATTTGGATCTCTGTTAGCAGTTGAGAGCATTAGCATCTTTCTTATGCTGTTGAGAGCCCCGGAAAATTTTGCTGCAGTTTATTGAGAGATTTTTCTGACCTTTGCTGTGGAATTGTGTTCAGTGTTTGCTTAAGTCTGCCAGGCCAGGCCAGAATAGACACTTGCAGCAGAGTTCCTCCTTATCACTTTGTGAAAAGAGTTGCTAAGTGTTTTAGTGATTTTTTTCAGCATAAAAGGAACTGTTATGTTTATGGAACTCAGTTGTGATAATTGGGGGTTTGTTTTTTGCTGGGCTTTTTAAATTTTTTTTTAATTAGCTGTCTATTTAAAAATCTGCAACAAAGTGAGTATTTCCATTGTTGAATAAAGAATGGAGTTAGACTCAAAAATTTAGTAGGAATTGTGGCTCTCTTTTTGATATTTATGTAATATATATTATGGTAAAATACCATATATTGGTATGGTAAGGTAGTCCAGGGCAGGTTTCACCAGGCTCTGTCTAATCCTCAGGTGTTCTGTAACTAACTGCCCTTGGAGGGCCAGGAGCTCCCAGTGTTGCCATGCACAGCACGGTCCTGTGCTAGCTGAGCTTTCAGCAGAGCACAGATTCAGAGGGTATCTGTTGAAAAAGGTGTGACAGAAAGAAGGGATATTTTGGGATTATTGCCTCAGCCCAGGCAGTTCAGCTAAAGGAAGCAGCATGTTCTTCTCTTTAGAACCCAGCTTCTTTCTCACTGGAGCTTGTCCAATGAAGAAGACTGCTGGATCCTTCCTGCCTCAGTCCATTGTCTGCAGCACGCTGCACGAGCTGCCTGCAGTGTTAGCTCCTGATGTGTGCTCTCCTAATGTTAGCACCTGATGTGTCCTTTCCTAACTCAGCTCTTGTTTACTGGAAGGAACTTCATGAGGGAGTGAAAGCCTGATTATCAGCTTTGGTACAAGACAGCAAGTCCTTCAGGTCTTAAAGAGATCCTGCTGAAGATGAAAACTGAATTGCTTTGTCTTCAGCAATATAATACTGCTGAATGGTGCTGGGAAACACTGCAGCCTCACTGCCAAGTTGTGAGGAGCTGCAAGAACATTATTGTGTCTCCTGGACAGCCTATTTCTATAAACTGTGCACAGTAAATCTCTCACATAGCTGCAGGAGATGAGGTCCACTTTGATCTTTTGAGGTGATGAGAAAAGTTTCAGGTAAAACATTGGCCTGAGACTCCGACAGAAAGCTTTGTATGAGGACTATTATAGTAAGTGTGCTACTCAGGCATAAACAGAGGCTTTGTGTTTGGAACACAGGAGTAACACATTGCCCAGAGAAAACAGCACCATTTAAGTCTCTTCAGAATGTAGGGACTGCCAAGGTGTGCTCTGTACTGGACAGAGAGCATGTCACTCTTTACTCAGCTTTGATTCCAGAGATCACAGAAGTGAATCTGACTGTGGTACTAAAGGTGCCCAGTACTTAAAAATACACACAGAGCAACACCAAAGTTCTTTGAAAGAAGAAGTGTGTAAAGGAGCGGAACAGAAATCTGGGAATTTTATATTCAGGTGATAATGGGCCAGCCATCCCAGGGTTGTGCTACAATCCTCATTGCTGGAGTTTTTTGTGATGCACTTGGACAGCATGCTAGATAATCTTATATAGACTCCTTTTCCTGTGACAGGTTGGGTCAGATGATCTTTCAAGGTCCCTTGCAAGCTAGGCTGTTCGGTGATCTGTAAATGCATTTCTAGCTTAGTTCCTGTGACAGAAGGTAGAGTTTTATGGGGAATAAGTACAGCTAGCTCCATGTGCTTCAGAGAGCTGTGGTCCATTGAACCTGGTGTTGGCATGCAAGGCCCTTTTTTACTGTAGAAATTTTTTGTTTTACTGTTCAATTCTTTGGCATCTTGTCTGAAAACTTAAGGTCTTATTACATGGTGTTCTTTAGCATCTGTAACATTGTTGAAAAGTTGCCTTGTTGCTGTATACCAGCCATCAGACTTGTGTAGGTCTGGCTTGTTTTTGGCATAGCCTTTGCTTTGTTTAAGACTTCAAAAAATATCAACATGTGTAACATATTAAAAAGTATTCTTGCTTTGGTGTATTAATTATAGAGGGATGGGAAATGGGGTGTTATTAAGGGCTTAGGTGTCAAGGTGGTAAGGCTGTGACTGAAGCTGCAGACTTCGGAGAACTCTTTCAGAACAGTTTCGGTGACTTTGATTTTAAAGAATCTCCTTACCCGGGGAGGGATTCAGGTGGCTTCAACCAGGCTCAACTGAGCAAAAATTCAGACTTTCCCTTGTTGTAATTTTGTGTTTGGATAAAGAAGAGAGACGCATACCAGTGTTGGAGGCCTCATTTAGTTGCTGCAGTCCTAGTGGATGAGCAGAATTGCATAACCCTACAGCAATTCCTCCTGTGCTCAAAGTAAAGAGAGGCTTAGGCTTCAGGGAAGACATATAGGTTAGTGTCCAGAGGGCTGTGACAAACAGGATATTCAAACAGTGGTTCCTGCCATGTGCTAGATCCATTGTCAAATGGTCTCAGCTTTAGAATTCTGGAGCCTTTGACCCTTAGTTTATTTTGCAGTTAAGATGTGTTTGTCTGTATTTTTCCTTGTCCAATGAATGCATTGGGTCTTCTGGAAAGAGTTATTTTCATTTTCTTATCCCACTATGAATAAGCTATGTTCTCATTCAGTATGGAATGCAAAATTTTACCTGCTCTTCATTCTGGAACTGAGACGTTAAAATTTTTTAGGTTTCAGTTTTAGCATGGAGACATAGAAGATGGTAGGTGTTTTCCAGGAGGACATTTGAAGTACTCCATAGGTCTCGACAGTATTTAGTCATCCCTGTGGTTTTTGCCTGTTGGTTCATGACTTTCTGGATTCTGTTTTACTACAGAAATAAAAGCTTTTCACAGTTCATATTGTGTATGAGAAAGAATATTGTAATGTGGTGTCTAAATTTTATGTATTAGTACAATTGCCAGAACTGAATGTTACTCTTATTTTCTTGACATATGTATTTTGACCTCAGTTGTTGCTACTAATATTCTGTATTAATATTCAGAATTAATACATATTGCCATTCATACCAGTGGCAAAATGCACGAAGAACTTTGTAAGATGACTTAGATAAAATTTCAGATTGAGAAACAGAATAAAAGATGAGTGTATTTTTGGTACTTCTGTAACTTCATCCAGGATTTCATTTCATTCACCCATCTGGTCTCTCAAGAGTGAATTCAGTGAATTTGATTAAAGGAAACAAGACTTATAACTGATCCAGAATGCTTGCAGATCTGATTGATGCTTCTGCGACACTTAGCCCCTACATTTTTAGTTTCTCAGAGTGAAGCAGAGGATGAGGAAGCATTCAATTGACAAAACTGTGGTAATATGTTAATAAAAAAGTTCGGGTTTTTTTTACAAAAAGCTTTTCTATTCTTTAAAAGTAGCTTCTCCTTTTATTCTTCTTCCTGTCTTTAAACAAAAAACAAGGTGTGTCTATAAAAATTTACCTGTAACTTGATTTATTCGCTGAATTAGACGAAGTTGTTATGTATCTGCTTTGTTGGGCCTAGAATTCATAACTTGTCAAAATGGTTCTAAAGTTTTTCCCTGAATTCAATGAGAAAAGGAGCACTAGGATATGGTGTGTAGCTTCATATTGAAACCAATAGTAAAAATGATAACACCTGTGCATTTTGGGATGATGAAGTCAAGTGAAATCACTATGGAGTAGGCAGGGGTAAGCACATTACCAAGAAATGTCACTTCAATCCATGTTGCTTCTTGAATAAAAAAACAGTCTTTAAAACACACTCCTCAAACCAAGTATTTTAGGCTATATTTTTTCTGATTTTCTCTTCTACTAACAGAGGAACTGGTTAAAGTGGTGCTCAGAAGCCCCTTGAACTGAGCTGTTTGTATTGTTACTGTTGCACAGACAGGAATGGTGCGCTGTGACACAGCCGTGGGGACCCCCGACTACATCTCGCCTGAAGTCCTGAAATCGCAGGGGGGTGATGGTTACTATGGACGGGAATGTGACTGGTGGTCCGTAGGAGTTTTCCTTTTTGAGATGTTAGTTGGTAAGTAGAGATTTCTGCTAATGAGATTATCACTGAGTGTGTCCTGTGCCTTTAGCTGCCCTTTGCTGCGCAGAGGCTGTTCATACCTCACTGACAGCTTCTGACTTTTGGCTGATGCTGTGGCTTTATTCCTGTTCTCTTCGCTCTCTGTCACTCTGGCGCTGTGACAGCTGTTTGCGTGCTTGCTCAGTGATTAGTTCCCAGACTCGGTTCAGCTTAAAACTAATTCTTAGGATAGTTTTAACTGGGGTCAGCTACCTCACCACGTTTGTGCCATCTCAGGCAGGACGGAGTTGCAGGGACACACAGATGAGAAAGGAGTGGAAAGGGCAGAACTGTCCTTTTCTCCTCCTTTTCCACAGCACATCAGTATCTTCTGTTAGGTCAAAATGTGGGAGTATGGCTCGATTCTTTCTTTTGTGCTTGAGTCAGGATTTTCTAGTGAAATACACTGGACTGCTATGGCAACGAACATAGAATATAATCTGTTAAGGGGATGAGTCATCTGCATCTTAAAATACAGTGAGGATCAGTATTACAGTCTGGTAGCAAAATACTGATTATAGAAGATGGAATTGAGCATATAATTATTAAAAATCTAAATCAGCATTTTCTTGTAATATTGCAGATTTGCTGTTTCTGATATCCTGAGCCAGGAAAGACACTTGAACATATGATGCTATTACTGTTTCCAAGTCTTTAAGGATTATGGCATTTTGGCTTTAAAAATGTGTGGTTTATGGTTAATTGTCTTATGAACAATTTTAGCAGTAAATAGAATTATTCAGTTCTTAAAATACTGGACATAGCTGTCCAGAATACTTTCTCAGCATTTCAGAGCCTCTTTTTCTTTTCCCTCCTTCTATCTAGGAGGGAAATATTACTTAATTTCTCCATAACCCACACATTGGTAGAAAGTATCTATTTTTGCCTGTGCTTATGTATCAGATTCTGCCTTTGGTCTTTTAAAACTGCATTTCAAAGAAAGCACAGAAACTGTTTTGTTATTCTGGTTTCGATAAAGCCGCAGAACTAATGAAAATGGTAATTTTAATATGAAAATGAAAATTTTATTGTGTATTTAACTAAAAGGTAAAATGTTGGTCACAGGATAAATCCTAATGTTAGTTCAGTGACTTAAGATAGTTTTGAAGTGTGGCCAAAATCAAAGCTGTTTCCAAGAGAGAAGACAATTGAGCAGAGGAAGGTTGGGAAAGAGGGAGGCAACAGCAAATTATCAGTGATCCCTGCCTGCAGTGCTCTGCTATGGCAAACTAATGAATTTGCTAGAAGTTTAGAAGTTTAGTTTAAGCTGGTGTGTACTAATTTCTTCTTTTGCCATCAAATGACAGAAAGAGACAAAAGTTAGCATTGTTGCATTTATATTCTTTTGAAAGCAGAATGGTTGTTGTCTGCTGGTCCCTTTGTACATTTTTTCGTGTTTGTGGCTTTTGAAATGCTCAGTTCCTTGTTGGAAAGCTGCAGCCTGCAATGCCAGATGATTCCTGCCTGCATGCGGCACACCAGAACAGAGGAAAGAGCCTAGCTCACGTGACTGATTGTTTACCTTCTCTGTTAAACCTATGGATTAGCTGGGAGAAAGGATTTCTGTAAAAGTTGCAGCTTCTTGATCACAGACCCAAACCATTTGTATGTTGAGAATGCTGTCAGTTAATTTGATTGTCAGTTGCCTTTAGCGCAGCCTCTTCTTTCCACTAGCCCCAGTTTTGCTTCCATTAAGTCTAGTTTCTTTGCAAATATCTTTAACTAAAGCCTAGGCAGGAAACCCTTGGGTGAGAAAGGCCTGTGATTTTAAAAGCCTCCTGCCATATTAATATGGCCACTCAAGCTGATGTAATTTGTCAGTCAACAAGATTTATTAATATGGGTTTAACAGTGTGGTAACACACTGGGAAGGCTCCTGCTCAGAGCTGACGTGCCTTAGGCACGGTAGACCTGTGTGCCTCTGAAATGGTCCTCAGAAAGCTTTGGTGGATTCCTTCCAAGAAATGTGCATTAGCAAATCTTTAATGAGTTTTGGTCCATTTTACCCTTGGAGTGTTTAAAGATTGAGTCATGTGGGTGTCAGCCATTATGTAAATGAGAAAACATTGAGAGTCTCAAGGCAGAACGAAAGATGTAATTCACCAGGCAAAATTTTGGTAGTGATAGGCAGGATGGAAAATGGAGTAGTTTGTAACACAGACATTTTAGGGAAGGAATATTTTTAGTAGTAAACATTATTTTGTACCCTGCATGTCCCATTCTTTTCTTTTTCTTAATAAAAGACTATCTTAGGTAAACTGCTTGTAGACTTTTTTTAATATCTTTTGTCTTATTCAACTCACGTAACTTAAACGTGATTTAAAATCACAGCCAATTTACTATTTCATTTTCAGGTGATACCCCTTTTTATGCAGACTCGCTAGTAGGAACATACAGTAAAATTATGGATCATAAGAACTCATTGCATTTCCCAGATGATGTGGAAATCTCTAAGCATGCAAAGAATCTTATCTGTGCCTTTTTAACTGATAGGTAAGTGCACTATCTGTTCTGGCACTGTTTTTTATTTTGGATGGTATTGGCTGTATTTATTTTGGATGGTACATTGTAAAAATTAATTCCTTCTACTGCTTCTCCTAATCTCTGTTCAAATCTCTTCTCTCAAACCTCCCGTTCTCTAGTTTTTCTTTTGGGGTGTTTTTTCCAGGTATTGTATTTTATTTCTATGAGCAGTTCTGACAGCTCTTACTAACAACGTAGTTAATGTAGGACAAATGCTTCCAACTGCAGTAACAAACTTGTAAGGCTGAAAGTAATTTGTAACCTCCAAGGCAAGGACGAAATAGTTTTGCTCAATGTCTATGTGGATGTTACTTAAGAAAAGTGGAAGCAAGTACTTTCCTGAAAGTAAGCATGTATTTACTGAGTTTCTTTAAGGTTTCTTAGAGTGTTTGAATTTTTTTTTCATTTGCTTTGTTTCATTAATTGGTAAATATAGCTAACAAACCTGCAAAGATATTATTTTGGCTACCAAAAAAAAAAAAAAAAAACCTAGAAGTTGCCCTTTATGGAACTAAGCCACTTATTGAAATTAAGCTGTGTAAGCTTGTTCTTGACCTGAACACTTACATTATGTTTAGTTTCAGAAAGCAGAGATAATCTTCAATTTAATTGATTTTAAAGAACAACACTGTAGGTCCATAGTTAACTCTGGATTGATGATGTCTTCTTATGCTTTCCTGTGATCACCTGAACTTGGCTGGAGCAGTAAATCCGACCACTGTAGAAGGAGTTAGGAAAACAAAATGCCTTATAATGGATTTTGCATTCAAAGATTGCTTGCTATACTGAGCAAGACTGCTGTTGGTCAGGAAGGATGTGCTTTATTTAACAGCATTTTTCACCCTTGGTAGCTGAAGGGTAGAAAGAAAATATGATTAGAATTTAATAGTATAAATGTGGTAAGGTGGACTTCCACTACGTGTGTCCCTCTTCCTGTTTATATTTAACGCAGGGCTTGAGCGATTTATTTGAAACTGATGCTGCACGGTCGCTGCTGAAGCCCTTGAAGAAGGACTAAGCATCGACCCTGTGATTTGTTACTTCTTTTCCATGCATTGTTTTTATGTCCTGTTCTCCTACGTAGTTTCAAGAGAGACTCCTCTGTTCAAACTGAAAGTTTCTTGTTGCACTTAAGATTTACTTCGTGGCAACTATCAGCAAGAGCCGTGTCAGGGTTAGTTGTGGGGCAGAGGATGGAATTCTTAGAATATTTATTTTAGTCCAGCTTCGAATAACTGTTCTGTGCAGCAAGTTAGACCTTCCTTCACTTGCGTCTTACGGTCTGTCATGTGGTTTGGCAGACATGAAAGTTCTGCAGTTTTATTTCCCCCAAGGGTGTTGAGTTTTTGTTTGTGTTTTTAGTTTTTTCTTAGTTTTTGCCTCAGTGCTCTCTTTCTTGCTTTACTCCCCACGTGGCAGACTCCAGATTCTGGACATTTTAGCAGTCACAGGGAAGAGTGCATGCTAAGAATCAGTGCATTTTATATGAGAAACTACAGATTAGTGGTTGGTGGTTTTTAAATTTTGTTTTTGTTTGTCCATTAGCGTGGTTAACACAGACAATCTTTACTGAAAGTTTCGTGGCTGCTTACGAACAAGTCAGAATTTTAATTTAAAAAAAAAAAAAAGCAGCTGTTTTTCCTAATTGGACTTTGGATTAATTGCTGTTTAGGGATGTGCGACTTGGGAGAAATGGGGTAGAAGAAATAAAACATCACCCTTTCTTCAGAAGTGATCAGTGGAACTGGGACAACATTCGAGAAAGTAAGTAAATTAGGTTAAAATTCTGTCTTACTCAGTATTTGCTATAGTAGAAATTAAAAAAAACCCCTTCCAGCTGTATAAATTACGTATTTTCTGTCAAAAATCTTGCTCAAACAATCATATTTATCACTTGTATTTTAAAACCTCATATGAGTAAGGGTTAGTAAATACGTCTTTTTCCTACTGGAATTGTCTCACCTTTATCATGTTTTTAATGTAGACATTTCCATTTTAAGCAATGGCATTGGATGTTTCAGAATTTTAACTAAAAGGAATCCATGTTAGGTTCTGTTTCTCTGGCTTTTTTTTCTTTTGAGGTGGGTTTTTTTTGTTTTGTTTCATTTTTCTTTTAATCTTCTGGTAGTTAAGACAGTAGTTTGACAGTGGTCTTGTCAGTTTTACTGCTTTTCATGTAAGGTATTGAGAACCTGATAGCTTTAGGTAAAAAAGCAAAGTATGTCAGTTCAGCTTGTGAGCTTGTCATAACTTCTGAAGTTATATATTTACTAAGATTTTTTAAAATTATGATTGCATTTAAAGTTCTATTCTCAAGTGTGATTACCTGAGCAAATATGTCTTGCATACTAGATGGTCTATGCATTAGGCAACTAATACAAAAATAGATTGCTCTAGAAAAAATTGTTCACAGTAATATTTCCAGATCTGCTGTCTGGTTAATACGTATTTAACTACAAGTTATTTAAAGACAACTTATAATACAGTCTTTTAACACTAGAGAGATACCAGTATATAGGAAGTGACTGAATCTTGGAGTGAAATGCATCTTTTTTCCTCTTCTTATAGCTGCTGCTCCTGTTGTTCCTGAGCTTAGCAGTGATATAGATAGCAGTAATTTTGATGACATTGAGGACGACAAGGGAGACGTGGAAACCTTTCCAATCCCCAAAGCCTTCGTGGGAAACCAGCTGCCTTTCATAGGATTTACCTACTACAGGGACAATTTGTATGTGATACTTCAATATGCATTTTTAAAAACATACCTGCACATTTTTCTTATATTCTTTTGTTTTTTTCACTCTAAATACAAAATTTATTGCTTGCATTGTATTCATTTATGAGAAGCTGTGAAGATACAAAATGCAAAGTGTGAGTAAAATAATTTGTAACTATTTCAATTATTTAGATAACTCTGATTAAAGAGTGTATTTTTACATGCACAAAATTATACAATATCTTAAAAAATCAACCAGGGTTAAAATTCTGATAGATCTGTAATTTTTCTGATAAAATGGTTTTTTATTAGTTATTTTAGAAAAAAGTTTACGTAGTATAATAATTTTCTAGGATTCATCTTGAATAGTTAAGAAATAATTGTATTAATTTAAAAATTACAGGCTGCCGTAGTTTTGGAAACACTCAGTTAAGGAACGATTCAAATCAGAAAGATGCACTAACACCAAAATAAAACAAGCTTCATTCTGAGAGCTGTGTAGGACAAAGTGAGATTTGAGAGAATTGATTAAAATGGCAAGGTTGCCAGAGTTGTTGAAAACTTGAGTAAAAGCTAGAGGGATTTGTTTTTGTTTTTGACAGGTTGCTAAGTGACTCCTCTCAGTCCTGCAGAGAAAATGAATCTGTGCAATCTAGTAAAAATGAGGTTAGTGCCTTTTTCCCATAGAATTAATGGTATGAATAACTAATTTTGTTAAGTCTGTTAAGAAAAGACAAAGTCTAAGTTTTCAAGCAGTTTTTTGGGGGGGGCTTTTTGTCTTTTAATGATCCTCAATAAAAATGATATTTTCTATTTACAGGACAGCAAAGAGGTAAGTATAGTATTCGAATTATGAAAGGAATAAAAAAATTCCTGCATAATTTTATGTGGATGTGATGTATCTTAAATGTTTATTCACCAAATTGTTAGCAGTAAACCAGTTGTATTTTGAAACAGTTGTACTCAAGTGTTAAGGTGCCATAGTATAAAGATAAATTAATACAGATTTTTCTCAAATGCTTTTTGAATCCAGAATTTGGTTGGAAAGCCAATGTGTGAGGCTCTGTTTGCTACAGACAGAATTACTCTTGGGAAGGTTCCACACTTGCATTAATGATTCATGAGTGATTTATTCAGAGTTTGAAAAAGTAAATTGTTACCTGCAGGGATAAAGGAATGTTTAAATCATACTCCAGTTGGAGCAGATGGAGCATGTTTATCCAGCTTTTGGAGATTGACAAATGAATTTAAATTTGCATGACAGGAAAAGCTATGGTATTTTCATGTACTTACTTCATTTTGTTACTTAAACATTTGTATTATTCAAGTGTAGATAGCATATTGTTAACTTTTTTTAAAACTTACAATTCCTTTTCAAAGTTTAAAAAATACATAAAGGAAATGCATTATGTATTGATCAGATAAATTTAAATGCAGATGTTTATTAGACTCTACTTCCTTCCTGTCATTGATGAATAGATGAATGGTTTTAGGCTTCACCTTTTAAAAAGAAATGGTACTGCTGTTTAAAATACACATTTGTGGTCACATTCATGATGTTTGCTTTATGTTGTGATAGTAAATGCAGGTGGTAAAATTTTGCATTTCACTTCTGACAACTTATTTTATTTGTATTTTCTCAAGCAATGAATCTCTGGTTTTGACGTCCTTATCATTGTCCCTGTTCTGGAATTCTTCTAATTGTAACAATTATAAAGTGTTTTAGAAAACCACATTTTTACATTTTGTGTTTGGGAGGTAGAGGAAGAAGAGGAAGGGAGGAAAAGAAATGCATTTGAAAGCCTGAAGTCATGAGATGAATCCAACATTTATGATTTATAATTTATTTAATGAATTATTTTTTAAAATATTTTAGTAACCAAAATAAAGCATTTCCAAACCTGAAAAGTGTTCATTAGCTTCCAAGGTATAAGACTAAGAAATTCTTCTTTATGTGAGGTCACTGAACATGTTTAGTCGTATCCTCTGAATATTATCCAATTTGGTCATGTACACCCTTTTTTATTTTTTCATTTCATTTAGAAAATGCTATCCAAAAACATCTGCAGCAGTGGAAAGTCTCTGGCTACAGAGCACAGCAAAGGGCCGGTAACAATGTTCTTTGCCCATATAAATTTTATAACTCACAATCTGGGGCACATAATTCTGTAATGATTCAATTCAATTCAGCATGCAGCAAATTTTGTTGCTATAAATCCATATCTTTAAAATCATCACAATTAATACCTTGTAAAGATGTAATCTTCTAGTGATGGTTTTAAAATAATATACTGGAAGATTGAATTAATTTTCCTCGCTTTCCCTTATTTCGTTATTTAATTGAAATACATTTGTTTTGTGTGAAAGCATTTTTATATGTGTGCTATGCCTTTTTGACATTTTACACAGTTTCAGAAAAAACTAAGCAAGCTAGAAGAACAGCTCAGTAATGAATTACAAGCCAAAGATGAACTAGAACAGAAGTACAGGTGAGAATGTTTCAACATGTTTGGTAAGTTTATAAAGAAGTTTTATTAGACCTTTTGTTTTTGAATGCTTAAAAGCATTTTAATCCATTTCAGGGATTCCCAACCCTGCAAGCAGATCTCATTGTAACTTGCAGGGTTAATTCTTGCTACTCCTGTGACTACTGGGGTGGTTTTGTTGAGGTTTTGTTTAACTCCCTATAAGAATCTCACTGTTATCTTAGTGATTTCACCAGTCCTTGAGGTTTCATGTTATTGCTGAAAATTGAGTATCTTGCATAAAATTAATGAGGTAAAAGTACCTTACATAAAATTAGTGAGACACCTCCAAATATTTTAATTTCTATATTATCAGCAGGGTTTTAAATTATTTTTCAAATTTCTTCAGGTCTACAAGTGTTCGTTTAGAAAAGATAGCGAAAGAGCTCGATGAAGAGGTAAGGCCATAGATTTCTTACTGGAATTAGAACTTCAATATTTGTGAATGGCTTTTTTTCTTCAGTATCAGCAAATTGCTTTTTGGTAGCTGTATATTTTATAGCAAGTAACACCAGTTGATTTCTTGGTATTCACAAGCATGAAATTGTTGTCACTGCTAAAATATTTTCATTTTGATTTCTGTACTGTAACTGCACATTTCTTTCCAGAACTCATTTTTTACCATATTCTTAAGTTGGTAGACAGCATGATACAAATATCCCATATAGATTTCAAAAATTGAAGGTGTGAGAGTAGTGTTTCTAGAGGAGGAAGGCCATGCTTTGCATTGTTCTGTGTTAGTAAAAGGTCCTTATTTCTTGCCCAGCTCTGCACCTTACTGCTAATACAAATGTGGATGCGGCTGTGTACAACTTAATGTATTGCTCATGTAGGTGCATGTCATCATGTTACATATATGGTTTCTCTGCTCCCAGAGTGACTGCTTAGGCAGGTCTACCAGGTTTGTCAAATCCACAGGATCAAACAGTATTTAAATTGCAAAGCTTCTGGCCATAGACATCCTGGGCTGGATTTGACCACGTGTTCTGATACGTTGTGTTTGCAGCAGGCAGATAGACTGGCTTCCTCCATTACAGACTCAGCTGAGTGCATGAGCTGTGCTTTTATTATATAAGAATACCACTCTTGTGTGTGTAATTAGTGGTGTATTTTTTTAAATATATCCAGATAACTTCAAGGAAGAATGTAGAGTCTGCAGTCAGGCAGTTAGAGAGAGAGAAGGCTCTTCTTCAGCATAAGAATACAGAATACCAGAGAAAAGCAGAACATGAAGCAGACAAGAAACGCAATTTGGAAAATGAGGGTATGTTGAACCATGCTTGAAGGTTCCATTTTGATGTGGGTTTTTAAAACTTAAAATAAATGAATTATAGTTCCAATTGAAGTGTTTTCATGACAGTGGTTAACAATGTTGAATTGTTTTTGTTTCAGTTAACAGTTTGAAAGACCAACTTGAAGATTTAAAAAAGAGAAATCAGAACTCTCAAATATCCAATGAAAAAATCAATCAACTACAAAGACAGGTGTGCCAACTTTATATATGTATATTTTAAAATAATTGCTGCTTGAAGTACAGATTTTGGTAACAGTGGATGGATTTGAAATGCATAATTGGGTTTTAAAAGCTGTTCTTTCTCGTCAGGTTTTGGTGTTCAAAAGTAATCTTAAAATATACTCCTTATTTCTTTAATGCATAAAACCTAGTATTCTGTAGCAGGACTAGTGGGTTTTTTATATTTTAATTGTTTTTATCAATCTTAGCTGGATGAAGCCAATTCTTTGCTGCGGTCAGAGTCTGATACTGCAGCCAGGTTAAGGAAGAACCAGACAGAAAGCACAAAGCAAATCCAGCAGCTGGAAATTAATAATAGAGAACTACAAGATAAGAACTGCCTGCTAGAGAATGCAAAACTCAAGCTGGAGAAGGAGTATCTCAATCTTCAGTCAGCTCTAGAATCAGAAAGGAGAGATCGAAGTCATGGATCAGAGATTATCAGTGATTTACAAGGTATTCCTGCAAATCTTTTGAAGATTTGTTATGAAGAAATCTGGTTAAGATTGCTTCTTGTTTCTGGCTTGGGTGGTGTTATTTGAGCTTCAGACTGTGATTAGATAAGTGTGCTGTTTTGTAAAATGTTACGCAGTTGTGAACAGGCATTTAAGGGGAGATGTGTGATATAACATCTATAAAACATTATTGATAACTTTTAAAATCACCCCAGAGGAGACATTCTTAATAGTCAGAAGCTGTTACATTTCAAAGATGTTATCTGTAAATAGATAAAGTACAGTCTTTTTTTCACACACTGCCCAGGCTCATTGATGTTTTGGTGATTTTCTAGGTCGAATATCTAGCCTTGAAGAAGAAGTGAAAAATGGAAAGAGTGCATTAGCCAAACTGGAAACGGAGAAGAGACAATTGCAGGAAAAGCTCACAGACTTAGAAAAGGTAACAGCACTGCTAAATGAACATTGGTGTTACTTTCTTATGGAATTTTTGAATTTGTACTTTTATTACTTGAGATGTTGAGACCAAACCTATATAAAAAATAAGCCTTGTTTTCAGCATTTTTTTCTCCAATTTGAGAAGTGGGGGAAAAAGACATAATTTCCCATAAAATCGTAATACATTACACTTCCAAAGAACATAAGTACATAATAATGTACTCCAGTGTGTACCTTAACAGCACAATAGGAATATTTCAGTTCATGTGTGGAGTTTTTTTAAACTCTCAATATTACCAAAAACAAAAGAACTTCTAATAGGATTCTTTAAACAAATTTGTTATTGAAACAAAAGTCTTGAAAAATTTCTTCAATAAACATAATCTTTGAGCTGCCCTTATTACAGAATGATGGTTGTTAAGGCAGTAATTCTGGAATTGTTTGCAACGGGGGATGTCGTTAGCATTCACAAAAAAACATTTGTAGAAATGAATTCTCAGTTAGTTCCTTAGCCTGAGCTCTCTCTTCTCTGTGCATCCTTCCAAGCAGCATCTTATCATTGTTCAAAATTCTGGCACTATCCTGATGAATTTAATGTTTTATTTCAATGTTATTTTTTTCTTCAACAGGAAAAGAGCAACATGGAAATAGATATGACATACAAATTTAAAGTTATGCAGCAGAACCTTGAACAAGAAGAAGCTGAGCATAAAGCCACAAAAGCACGATTAGCAGACAAAAATAAGATCTATGAGTCTATAGAAGAAGCAAAATCTGAAGCCATGAAAGGTATGTATGACATCACACTTGGACTTAGATGTGAATTATACAAAGTAGATAATATAATCTTTCTCTGCATATTCTGGTGTATCTCATGACAACTGAAATATCTTGAAGAAAGGGATTATTACCAAAACAATCCAGAAGATGGCTCTTACTTTTGAATTAAATATCTTATGTTTATTACAGCTAATTAAAAAGCTACCTACAGATCTTGTCCTTCCCATTGCAGAGCATTCACAAAAAAATGGAGCATGCAGATCTTCTAAAATGATTCAGTAATACTGGCTGAGTCACTTGGTATATCAGGTTCCCAAACAGCTTCAGCTCTTTGATTTTATATTATCACAGTCAGAGCACAGTAGATTTAAATGTTTTATTTTAAAAATTCCACCCTTTTTGTTCGTCTGAGAGGTGTCACAGATAAGCTGGAAGTTATCTAGAAACTCAAAAGTAGGAAATAGCTCTGTCAGAAATGCTTGCAAAAGCATCCTCTGCGTGTGTGTTTACTGTGAAAATTTTAATTAATCACTTTTAAGTAGTCTTTTCTTCAGACTTAAAAGGAGAAACGTGGCTTATTGTTAGTACAGGGCAGACATCCTCTTCCCTTTGGCCTCCAAAATCTGCTGTTTTACACTTTACTGATGTCTTATATCTTTTACTGCACAGAAATGGAGAAGAAACTTCTGGAAGAGAGAGCTTTAAAGCAGAAAGTAGAAAATAGGTTGTTGGAAGCGGAAAAGCAGCGTTCCATGTTGGACTGTGATCTCAAACAATCACAACAGAAAATAAATGAGCTCCTTCGGCAAAAGGATATACTAACTGAAGATGTAAGGAACACTGACAAAAGGAGTCTTGAGTCAAACCTTGTCTTCAATGTTGTAATATTTTTGCTGTTATAGCTATATTTAGGAATATTTGTGAATGAAAACGGCAACAAAGTTTTCCTTCTCTGTCTTTGGAACTTTAAAAAGTCTACTTCATGGAATATAGTGTTGTTTTTCTGAAATATTTCAGCATTATTCATCTTAAAAGGTTTTTCTTTTGTAATGGTAAATGCTGTGAGATTGCCATGGAAAAACTAGCTAATTTAATGTGTGCTAATACCTTTATCCAGGAAGCAGCTTTGATTTACCCAAAGATGTAAAGGAAGTCAATTAGAGACTGTTTAAATGTTGTTTTCCTGTGTAGATCAGTAAAATCACAGGTTTTGTTTCTTTTTCAGGTAAAAAATTTGACATTAAAAATAGAGCAAGAAACACAAAAGCGCTGTCTCACTCAAAATGACCTTAAGATGCAAACACAGCAGGTCAACACCTTGAAAATGTCGGAGAAGCAGTTAAAACAGGAGAATAACCACCTTCAGGAAATCAAATTAAGCCTGGAAAAACAAAACAATGAACTCCGCAAGTATGCAAGTTACTCTATATTTTTTAGTCATGTTACTGATTTGAAATATTTTTGGAACAGAAGCTGAGAGCAGTATTAATTTACAAAAATTGCTGCAAAGAATATGCTATTCTACAATGCAAAACTTAATTGTTCTTTAAAATAATGTACAGTGACTTCTATTGAGACCTGCCCTCACAATTCAGCAATGTATAAGTTTGTATTAAAAGATGTTTGTTATCCTGAAAATTTTAAAAAACACAACTTAAATATGAGTCTGAAGACTTCAAAGAAACCCTTACTTAACTGAAGGTCTAGGTATGTTTTTTTAATGATGTAGGACTTCAGTGAAGAGGAAAGTTACTGGAATTGTTAGTCTAGGAGAGCTTATCAGATTTGGAAATGAATACTGCCACAGAACTGTGAAGCATAACCATTGGAAATATCTAATATTACAGATGTTTAAACACATCTGTTGGGCCTTCAGGTAGGAGTGTCAGCAGTTCTTCAAGACCTTACAAGCAGTATTTGCACCTGATAGTAAGCAAATAAATAGTATTTGTTTTACATAAAGAACTTGTGAATGAAAAGAGGAGATTACCACATATACCAGGTGAGTCTCAGTCCTTGCTCCTTTATGACTTCTGCTGTTTTATCTCCCTGTGCTTTGTCTTTTCTGTTAGCAAGATGCAGTTAGTCATGTAGACAGTGGCTATAATGTGGAACACTGGCAGAAGTCTTTTCTGCTACATTTCTGTTGTTATGTTACTGACTGTTGTTTTAATAACAGATTAATTCAAGAAAATATGCATGTCAAGGAATAGAGACATTCACAGACTGTTCTCTAGCAAATGTGAGACCCAAAACAACCAGTCAGATCAGTGACATTTTACATGGAAATAAGATTCTGTGGGTGGCTGTTTACTTTATCAGTGTCTCTTACTGGTTAAACTTTGTGACACTGTTGTAGTTAGTGTGTTAACAGTATTAAACTGACTTTTTACTAGTGCAGTGTTCTCAGCTGTACCAGTGAAAAAGAGAGCTGGTACCCAGAGGAAGCTGCAGGTTTAATAGCTGACTATACTTAGGTCAGAAGATTACTGCAGATCTCAAGAGTGTGAATGCTGTCTTTTCTGTATACTGGTTTGGAATATTTTCAGATCTCTAAAGCATGTTATTCCTTTCTAGGGAACGTCAAGATGCAGATGGACAAATGAAAGAGCTTCAAGACCAGCTTGAAGCTGAACAATATTTCTCAGTATGTTTTATGCTGCTTTTTTTTTATACTAATCTGTTTACTGAGAACAGTGTTAGCTTTTCTTCTTCCTCCTCAGCCATCAGACGTTTCACATCTCTAACCCAAATCTACTTGTTTTTCTTGTGCCTGTCTTCAGTGTTGTCTGCAGCCTTGATCTTGATCACTGAGCAGTAGGAAAGAGCTCATGTTGAGAAATGTCCCAGCTTTGTAGGGGAGTTCAGAGGGAGGAGGCAAGCAGCTCATTTTTCCACAGTGTGAATAATTTTCTGCTTGCTTCAAGACTTTTGCATTCAGCATCTTTTCCATGCTGTATGGTAGAGAAGAGTTGTATTCTCACGGGATGTGACAAAACACGTGCACTTACTGCTCAGAAGGAAATTTTGCGTTACGACCAAATTTGGTTGTGATCTGTTGAGAGTTTTTGATATATTATGGTAAGGTGCACCAGAGTAAATAGGCATCGTACTTAAAAATCACCAGTGGCATGAGAAGGGTAATTTTCATTAACAATGCACAGCCAGTTGCACTGCAGGAGATGCCAAAAGGCTTGTTTCATTATTAAAGGAAAATGAAGATTTCCTTGTGGATTTACGTCAGTGGGGAGAAGGTCTACCTCAAGTTTTATAGATGAAAATGTTACAAACATTAAAGGAGAAAAAGGGAGAATTGAGGTCAGTTCACTGCTATGGATGGGCCAGAGAGAAGCAATCTGTCTTGAAATGCCTGCAGTACACTTAGAGTTGTCTGTCACTTGACATGTAGTCAGTCACTTGAGTTTAGAGCTGTAGATTTGTATTGATTTCATGAAATTTTGAATTTTAAAGGATTCTCATGGATTTGTATGTTTAGAATCTAAACTCCATGTACCTAATTACATCAGACAAAGATTTAAAAGAGAAAAATAAATTAATTATTTCATCTGCTTCTGATACTTCTGATTTTGTATGAAACAGTGATTTTCACATTTAAAATATCTTTAAGGGTATGTTTACAAACATAGGAAATGTGTATCATACATCTATCCATTCAGAAATATACAAGTTAAAGACAGAAAAATAACAAAGGGAAATAACCAAAACATATTTGTGAATGATGATGACATTTAGATAAGTTTAGAGAAGGCTGTGCACAATTATACTCTAATTAGTATGATTAAAGAACTGCATACCATGTCAACTTGTGTAATTTTTGTGGACCTTCAAAATATAGAGATCACATAATGTTCTTTCCAACTTTAAATTCTAGACTCTGTATAAGACACAAGTTCGAGAACTTAAAGAAGAATGTGAGGAAAAGACCAAAATTTGTAAAGAAATGCAGCAAAAGATACAAGAATTACAGGATGAGAGGTAGGTTTGCTAGTTGCACTACTAATACATAAAAGATCAGGATGGCTTTTTGTTGTTTTCTTTCCCCTGTCCTCCTAACCCACCCATTTTAACGTATATTTCAATAATTTGCAGAGATTCCTTGGCTGCTCAGCTAGAGATTACTTTGACAAAAGCAGATTCAGAACAACTTGCCCGTTCCATTGCTGAAGAACAGTACTCTGATTTGGAAAAAGAGAAGATTATGAAAGAGCTGGAGATAAAAGAGATGATGGCAAGGCATAAACAGGAGCTCACTGAGAAAGATGCCACCATAGCCTCGGTGAGTTATGTGATTTATAATTTTGGTAGAGGTTGTAGAGCTTGGGCTTTATTTGCAGTTTGAGTTATTCATTGCTATTTAACAGATTTAAAGATATACAAGTATGTCTAACATTTTTAAAATACTTATTTCTTATGATTGAAATTCAAAAATCTCTTACCATGTTTTTTCCATGCATTTCTCTAACCATTCTTTCTTTTGTGCCCCTACCCCTCTTACACCAAGTCCTCTTATCCTTATCCTGGTTTCACTCTGCAGCGTTTCCTTCTGTCCTGTAATGCTTCATATGCCAAATGACTTTGGTTACATGGTCACATGCTCTTCTTTTTTCTAGTTGGAGGAAGCAAATAGGACACTGACTAGTGATGTGGCTAACCTTGCTAATGAGAAAGAAGAACTAAACAATAAACTGAAGGAAGCACAAGAACGTACGTATTCTCTGAACCAAATGTGATTTAAATAGAAACCAGGTTTGTTCTTTAATAATAACATATTCTTTTGTAATGAGTTTTCATATAATCTTTTTGAAATTACCTTGCTACAGAAATTACAAAGCTAAAAGAAGAAGAAGCAAATGTAGGAAATATTAAAGCACAATTTGAGAAACAGTTGTTGAATGAAAGAACATTAAAAACCCAGGTAAGCAAATGTATTTAAGTGAATTGTAGAGATAGTGTTCATGAATCAAATAATTTTTAATAGAAAACTTTCCATAGTAAACTCTTTATATGTACCAGTAATGCTTTATTTGTTTTTGCTCTTCAAGAAAATTCATTGGTATTTTTCTTTCTTCTACTAAGTAGAGTTTCATTGTAGTGAAACTGGATCCTTACGATTTCTAATAGAGCAAGTTCTAACCCAGATGTATTCCACCAGCAAAAGTCTTCATTTCTGTCAGATGATCTGTTACTGGTTTCAGTCTTGATTTATATTCCCCTGTAAGGTCTATAAAGAAGTACATTTCTGATTTCAATTCAGATTGTTTTTTAGAACAAGCGGCATTTTAATACAAAGATGTATTTTGGGTCTAGCTAGTGAAAATGGAAGGGATTATTTAAATGAGTGGAAGTGTTCACAGCTAATGTTTGCTTCAAGTAAAAATGGCATCATTACCGTCTTTTATGTTTTGAGTAAATACATTGAATTAAAGCAACTGTGTAAGACTGGACAGCAGAGGTCTTAGTTTATAGTTAAAAGCGCCTGATTATAGATAGAAGACTATTTCTTCACACATAACTCTGTGTATTTATTAATGTGGTTTTTGTCACTTTTCTCTTTCCCATGGGAAGGCTGTGAATAAATTGGCTGAGATCATGAATCGGAAGGGTCCAGTCAAACGTGGAGCTGACACTGATGTACGGCGGAAGGAGAAGGAAAATAGGAAGCTGCATATGGAACTGAAGTCTGAACGAGAAAAGTTAACCCAGATGATGATCAAATATCAGAAGGAAATAAATGAAATGCAGGCAGTAAGATTCTTTTGCAAATATAAACATTGCAATGTTTTCTGTAAAACCAGTCTGTATTGATACAGACTTTAAGGTAGCATATCCAGTCTCTATTCCTGAATTTCCCTGAGCAAAAGAAATACACAATATATATTGAGATAGGCTATAAATTCTGCATAATTTTCTACTTATATTTTCTCTCAGTAACCAAATATTGTGATAATAGGAAATCTTGCAATTTATCCCTGCAGCAAATAGCAGAAGAGAGTCAGATACGGATTGAACTGCAGATGACTCTGGACAGCAAAGACAGCGACATTGAACAGCTTCGTTCCCAGCTGCAGTCACTGCACATTGGGCTGGACAACAGTAGCATAGGCAGTGGACCTGGAGAGGCTGAGGCAGATGATGGATTCCCTGGTATGCTGATCTTATTAATATTTCTGCATTAACTGGGTTTATACTGGTGTTTTTCCATAGAAGCGGGAGTATTAAATTGACTGGATGATTCTGTGACTCTTTATCTTCGTCTATTTCTACCACCTTATCAATCCTTTGATAGTGATCACTTGTCCACCTGCTAACTAAATCTGTCTGTTGTAATACTTCACCTTACATTTATTTAAAGAATTTAAAAAAAAAAAATTCTATTGTGCTCCATTAGACCTAAATAGTTTTTTCACTTTATTTTGGTGGTTACTTTGCCATTACTCTGTGTATGTGATGAAATGTAAAACTAATACTCGCTTCTTAGAGATTCTATTTTGACTTCTTTTCTACTTTTCCTCCTTTATGCTTTATGTTCAGTCCATATCACTCAATCCCACACTATGGAATCCATGTCCTTTACCTATCAGCACTCTTCTACCTCTGTCAGTATTGCCACTAAGCCTTCCAGTTCTCGCATGCTTCTTGATTCCGATTCTGACTCAGAGGAAGAACCTTTGTCTTGTTCCCACAGCCCTACAGAAGTTGATAGCACAGGTGACATCCCTGAGAACTGTTTGGTTTTGTTCTTATTGTGTCCTTTTCTCTGTTTCAAAACTAACACTATTAATACACTATTGAAGAAATATAAACCGAATCTGGCAGTTAACACGCTGCAGTGGCAGTAAACATTGCCATCAAAGATGTGGAAGGTTCGCATGAACAAATAACTGGCCTGTTTTCTCTAAATGTTTGCAAATGCTTGCTGAGAGTTATAAACCCACCATTTTTACTGAAGCATTGAACAAATGAGCCTTATGGCTTGTTTTCAAGGTAGCCTTCCCCCAGTATCTGCAGCTCTCTCTATAACCCTAAGGTACTGGATACCAAAAAGTGAAATCATTGTGTTGAAGTGTGGAAACATCCTATTCCTCACATCTAAACATATATTAGTTTCTTGTAGTAATTCAGTCTCCTGAGTATTACATTGTTTTGCCTAAAAAGTATACTATGAATGACAAGGCCTTGGTAAAACAGAGCTTTGTTTTACTAATTCTGTATTCATTTTATATGACTACACATACACCCTTTTAACAAAGTTTCTGTTTAGTGTTAATGTTAGAGGTGGGTTTTTTAGTTGTATTCAAATTTCTGTATTTCACTTAAGGTTCCTTTAAAGTGTGAATACCTTTCCACTAAATGCAGAACCTCTTTTGGGATATTCACATTACTTCATCGAACTAGAGTAAAGAATAATGCATTTACTCTATTTTCCTCCATTCACTGGTTTTCGCTTTGAAGCTTCTAATAAAAGAAAAGCTATGTACATGCATTTTTTTCCTTGTTAGCTGCTGATGTGGTATGTGCATGGATTTGCTTTGTTCAAAAGTAAAAATCATAGCTAAACTGGGACTTTTTGCTGACATAATTACAAAAGATTTGAGGTCGGATGGTTGTCTTCTCTTGTTTTTTCCCTCCTAGTGTTTATAAGCATGCATTGTGAGAAGTTTGGAATATTCTGCCCTTTATCTGATCTGTTAGTATTGAATGGACACCAGAAGTGAAGTATAATCAGAAGCTCTCATTTTGTCAAATTTCATGCAATAGGATTAGAGATTACAGAGAAAAATAGGAAAAACATTGTATTTTAGGAAATAGGAGAAACATGCTATTTTTTTTGCACTACACATGCTTATGGGATATGGGTAGGCTATTTTTTTGCGTCAGCATTATGCTTGACTCACTTTCTATGAGGTATAGTTGAAAGGAGCAATATAAGGTGGCATGTATGAGGCAAAACATGTTACAGAACTGCTGCATGTACTTGGTCTGTGTATTGAAATGGGTCATCAACAGCAATGCTGGTAGGGCAGTATATGTGGAAGACAGTGTGTATCTGCGTATCTTACTTTAAGTCTCTCTAGACACAAAAAGAATTCCATTAATATCTAATAATTATTTGTTACACTATGTTAAACATGGGCAGGAACCTGCAAATGCTCTCTGATGAGAAAGAAAATAGTTTTTGCAATTTTGGAGTATATTTCTGCTCATTCCATGGTTTTGTGTTTGTTGATGCTTAATGCTTCAGTATTTTTGACTTGGAGGCTCCTCAGCAGCAGTAGAGGTTATCTGCTAGGGTAGGACACTCATTGGAAAAATATTATTGCAATTGAGTAGTTCCTCTTAATAAAACACGGGGGAAGAAACGCTTGTGTTAAGTGCAGCTATAAAAATAGGGTCAAAGGGTATGCGTTCCTATGTATTACCAAGCACTGGGAAAGTGTGATCCTGTTGAGCTTTTAGTGATTACTGAAATGTGTATGTCAAGTAACAGCTGAGCTCTTAATACTCTTGATAAATCAAATCTGACAAATGTGCCAGTGTAATATAAAATACTGCAAGTGTGTGAAAGGGCAGTTGAATTCAGACAAGGCCTAAAGGTTAGCCAAAAATTACTTATTTTAGATTAGAAAGCCTAGGAGATACAGGCAGAATTAGAGAAAAGAAAAATTTACAGAAAGTATGAATTATTCAAAAAGTATTAATTAGAATACTAAACTGACATTTTCCCTAGCCTATAGGGCATATAGGTTATTTGTGGTGGTAATTTGCCTTTCTTTTTTTTTTGTCTTGGACGGAATGTTGTGTGGTCTATACTAATATCTTTAGGTGCTGTTGTAAAAGGTAAAAGTTGGTAGGCATAAGGCTTTTAAGACTTGAAAAAAGTACTAAAGGGAATGTGTGTGCTATAATCACAAGTTTGTTCTTCCCTTTTCTCTTCGTGCCTACTACTTTTTTGTGATTGCATTGCTGGTTATTGGCTGTATTCAGGGGGGTACCTTATTTAATGTATTCCTGAACATTTACTATGATAAACTTTGCAAGATCTTGTACTGTTGAATAGTTCATCTTCTCATGTTTGTTCTGCTGCTTTACTATTGATCTTCAACAACTTTTAAAATGCACAGTAGTCTCAAAAATAATGTTTTGTCTGTTCTTTAATACGTATCTCTTTTTCAGAATCAAGATTGGAAGGCTGGCTATCAATGCCTGTTAGAAATAACACAAAAAAGTTTGGATGGGTTAAAAAGGTAAGAAAACCAGATTTATGGTCTTGTTTCATGCGTAGTTTCAATTTTAAATTTACTGTAGGGTTTTCAACACTTCAATTTTTCTTTGATATGTGTTCTCTCATTACTTAAATGTATAAAATATGTTAGCTGGGATAGCTACATATGAGAGGAGAAGCTTAAGACAATTGCAATAGGTTAAGACACCTCTTTGTATAGCCAGAGGTGAGAACAGTCTTTCATGATCTTCAAATGTTTATGCATGCCATAAGCATTCCCAGCAGTGTTACGCAGCTGGAATTAGGCAGTGTGGAAACGGATGCCCTTGACAATTTCTTTATTTAGGAGTTAAGACTAATAACTACTCCTCCTGCCTTGTGCAGCCTTCATTTGTTTACTGCTTCTCAGTAACCTCTTTGGTGAGTCTTTGTCCAAAATGTAACATACGCATTTTCATACCAGTTTCCTTACTGCTGAGTCATACTGTTAATTCTAGGCAAAATTCTGGAAGTAGGACATCTTTTAGGTAAGTAGCTTTTTAGTGAACTTTGCTAGCTATTCTGATGAGTATAATAGTGATTTTTTAAAGTATGATCCCTTTTAGTTGTGACCTGCACACGTGCAATAGGCAGAGCATGACAGCTACTCTCTCTCTCTACCAGTCTAAGTGAAAATAAAATCAATAAAATAGAAAGGAAAAGCTTTTATGCTACTTTCTTTCAGACTTTCATTTTTGTTTCATAGATATTTAGATATGTTTAAATATCAGTTAATCTGATAACATAACTTGATTTATCAGGTAATCAGAATTTTGTTTGTTGTGCAATGAATTCCTTGGCATGGACTTAGTATACAGTACTACTGTTGTCCATTTAAGTACCATTTAATCAAATTGTAGAAAAATATTGCTGCAACATATGTGATAATTGCTGTGGCATATTTGACATCTGTGATGATCTGGATTAAAACATTTTATTCTTTTGTCGCCTAACAGTATGTAATTGTAAGCAGCAAGAAGATCCTGTTCTATGACAGCGAACAAGATAAAGAACAATCTAACCCCCATATGGTATTGGATATAGAGTAAGTACTGCCATCTGTGATTCCTTCTTCTGATTTGTAGGTGAACTCTGTTGGAAAGACCTGTGACCAAAGGCCTTTTGAGGTCCAGTCTGGGAGCACAGCATCACATGGGACATTACCTTTTTTAATCTGAACTGTAAAGCTGGACCCTTGCCTACCCGCTGTGGTGAAGAGTTGGGTTTGCTGTAAGCACTGGCGCAGGAGGAGCAGTGTGGTGGTCAGACTCATCCAGAGAGCTGCACTGAGCCATGATGTAACTGAACTGCTCCCACTAGCTCAGCTAGAGCTATCTCACATATACTTGGGAGCAAAACATGTTAAGAAAACTGTAGCAGAGCAGATATAATTTTCAGTGTTCATATATTTTGTCTTACAACATGTCATTAGAGGTGGGTTGTGTAGTTATTTTATTTTATTAATAAATGCAGAATGTGGCTATTCAGAGGTTGGAGCATGGGGACAGGACTGTGTTAAAAGCTGCCAGCAGCCATTAAAGTCACATGATGATGGTTTTTCACTGCTTTTGCAAATATAGCTGGATGCTTGTGACTTCTTTTTATTTAAGGTTTTTGGGAGTTGATGTGCAGGGCTGGAAGATAAGCGTTTAACCAACTGATTAGAAATCGGTACAAATTTGACAAATCTGTACTGGCTCTAAGTCTTAATGTGGTATGTCCTATCTTAACTTAATCTGTCAAATTTATAATTTTGGTAACATTAATTTTTGTCCTTATTGCAACAATTTCCTATAGCAAACTCTTCCATGTCCGACCAGTCACTCAGACTGATGTGTACAGAGCAGATTCCAAGGAAATTCCAAGGATATTCCAGGTATTCATTAATAAATTAATGTTTCTAGTGAAACAGGCACAGTATTTTAGACATTGTCAAAAATATTGTCTAATGAAATATTTACTGAAAAATCACTGAAAAATCGTTTCTAGTGTAATTCTTCAATCTTTCTGCTTAGATAATGACTCTGAATTTATATTTGCCATCTAGGAGTGCTGAGATAATTTTGCTTTCATTCTAGATCCTATATGCTAATGAAGGAGAGAGCAAAAAGGAACAGGAATTTCCTGTGGAACCCATGGGAGAGAAGTCAAATTACATTTGTCACAAAGGACATGAGTTCATACCTACTCTTTACCACTTCCCAACCAATTGTGAAGCTTGTATGAAGCCACTGTGGCACATGTTTAAACCTCCTCCTGCTCTGGAATGTCGCCGCTGCCATATCAAATGTCACAAAGATCACATGGATAAAAAAGAAGAGATTATAGCGCCTTGCAAAGGTAACTAGCAAGTCTTGAATATGCAGATAGTGCTGGAGTCACAAGGCATTCCAATAGATCAGAGGATTCTAGTAATGGCCTGACATCAACTAAACATTAAGGTTGGACTGTCTTTTATTAGCATGTGGCCATCAGCCCCTTTCTGAGGATGTCTCCATGAGGGTCACTCACTCCATGAGTTCATGGCACGTGGCTATGGTATACACATACCTTGTGTTGTCATCCTCGTGCAGCAGAGCGTAGTGGTTGTAAGGTGCTCGCACTTTGTGTTGTGCTCTTTGCTGTGGGAAACCACAGTGCTATGGAAAGGGTTACATTTGGTAAAGGTTGCTCCCTGTGACACAACATTATATAATTTCTTGGTCACAATCACACCTCTTTGTGTTATCCGTGTTTTTTCCATGTGAATGTGTATCTTCCACAGTACTAAGCTGTTACTCTCTAATATAAGGAGGAGACACTGTCAGCAGCCAGGAAACCTACTGGTTCATTTTGCATTTGATTTCTCTGCTGATTTCTCTGAGTTGACTATGAGATTATGGTAACCTGACAGCTAGTTTTTGATGTGGGGCCATGTTTAGCATAATAACAGTATACATTTTTATTTTTTAAATCTTACTACAGTGTACTATGATATTTCTACGGCAAAGAATCTACTACTGTTAGCTAATTCTACAGAAGAACAGCAAAAATGGGTGAGCCGACTGGTGAAAAAAATACCCAAGAAGCCTCCAGCACCAGACCCCTTTGCTCGATCTTCTCCCAGAACTTCCATGAAGGTACAGCCAAACCAGTCCATCAGACGACCAAGTCGACAGCTTCCTCCAAACAAACCAAGGTGACACAAGAGCTGCTATTTCATTTCTTGTGTTAAATGCTTTACGACAATTGGTTTCAATTCCTTATTCAGCCTAGAAGAACTCATGCTAATGTCTCATGATTCCTAAAAGAATAGTCTTTTCAGATTCTTCTGATTTGGTAAAAATTCTCCATACAAAAATCTACTCCTGGGTCACTTTTAAGGAGCAGAATCCTCTACTGTGCTGTGGAGATGATAGCATTCTGTAGGTAGCATTTATGTGATTGCACAGTGCAGGGTTTCTGAGTTTTTTCCAGTTTGCTTTTTTCATCACCTGCAGTACTGGCTTACATTTGATTCTATCAGTTTCCAGTGCTGGCAGCCTGTGAAAAGGTTGCACTGACTTATTTTGTTCATTGCAGTATTCCAGTTCAGCAAAGACTTAACATTTTTCCCCAGGGAGGTAATTGGGCAGTGGCTAGACAGGATTGCTGTCCTTGTTGGTGTGACCAGACTGACACCAGTATCTCAGCTGGCTGGGTGAGGGGCCAGAGTTGCAGTGGGGAATGCAGGGAAGCACAATCTTGCTGTGATGCTGCTGTTACCACAAAACATCCATATGCTATTTAGAGTTAGAACTCAAACACATACTGGTTATTTTAATGGGTGGAAATGCATAGTGAAAGGACTTAGAGTATTTTGATTTCACTTCCCTCCTACCCTTCATGCAGTCTAATTTTTGGTGATTTAATTTACATATTTAAAAGAGGATCAGACCTCATAATTTGGATTTTAAATTAATAGGTTTTTTATGATCATGAAGGAAAGAAGTTTTTTAATCACTTTTTAGGGACCAGTTTTTGAAGAGTTTCTTTGTGCAAAACTAACCAAAATATCAATGATAGGACTGAAGCACGAATCAAGAGAACATTCATGACAGCTTGGGGGACAAGTAGATTACTTTTCCCCTGCATAGTGTTTACAGTCTAACTTAGTAGTGTTACGCTGTTTCTTGCTGTTAACATAAAAAGGTATATTATAAATTCTGATTCTTTTTCAATAGATATTCTTAGGTGTTATGAAAGTAATTCTTCTTCTTCCAACACCCTTTTTTCAATCTTTTTGAATGTTTGTACAAAATGTTTTCATAGCACAGTATTTACCATTCTATACTGGTGAGAAAAGGAGGAGGATGAATATTTTTGTGTGTAAAGCATTTAATTTTTCAGTTTCCAAGTTAGCCTTGCAAATGTACCTAACAGATGAAAAGTGTAGTTCTGTGAGGTCATGTCACCTATCACCCTACTAATGCACGTCTGTCAAACCAGTGGAAATTTGTATGGATTTAAACACCTTTAATTAGAAACCACATACTCATAAATTACTGTAATTGCTATGGCAGATTTGTATCTCAGTGTTGCTTCTGTGAGGCTTTTGTGTGAGGGCTTACCATATGGAATAACTAATTTTCCTTTATGAACTTAATTATTAAGAATGAAGATGTTGTTGCCAGTTCAGTCTAGGGACTGAGTGGTTGGGCACAAGCAGTGGGCCCTGGCAGCCAGGCAGGCTCTGGGACTGCACCAAGAGGAGAGGAGCATAGCTGGATGATTGAGGGAAGGGATTACCCCCCTCTGTTCACTCCATAGTCTGCAGCACAACCCTGCCCCTCCACATTTTAGCCCCCAGATTCCAGCCAGACATCGACACACTGGGGAGGGACCAAGCAGAAACCACCAGGATGCTCAGAGTAGGTGCCTGAGGGAGCTGGGCATGTTGAGCCTTGGATGATGGATGTCTCCAGGGGCTCCCATTGCAGCCTGCCCCAGCCTGGTGGGAGGGAGTCCCAGAGACAGAGCTCCTCCATGCTGCATGGTGGGAGGGTGAGAAACAAGGGGCTCACTTGAACCAGGAGGCATTCCAGGTGGATAGAAGGAAAAGCCAATGCAGAGAGGCAGGCCAGTGAGGCTGGACAGGCTCCATCCCTGGAGGCTTTCAACACCTGGCGGGACAAAGCCTTGAGCATCCTGGGCTGACCTAGCAGCTAATCCTGCTTTGAGCAGGACGTTGGAAGGTTGGTGCCTTCCCTCCTGAGGTCCCTTCCAAGATGCATGGTCCTAAAAATGCTGTCCCTGGTAGGAATTTCACACAATGATTGTTTCTCCAAGGTTTTCATGGCTGTTGTTCTTTGTGAGGATTTAAGAAAGGGCAAACCAGTTTTTCATACAGACTGTATAATTTCTCCTTTGCCATTCAGTTGGATTGTGCCAAAAGGATAATTCCAAATCGAAAAAGCCCCAACTTTACTGTATTTTACAGTCTAATAAATTGTTTTAAGTTTTATAGCCGTAGTTCATGTAACAAATGAATATTGGGCATTTTCAAGGCTGTATTACATTTAAAGGTTTAAATAGTTTAAAGCCTGAAAATCCAAACTCTCCTAAAACCCATTTTGTTTAAAACATGTGATTAACTGTATTAAACAATGTAACATATTTATTGATGCCCTGTTAGGGTAAGGTTTCCATGCCTGCATCCTATGCTCGGCATACAACCCTGATTAAAGATCGTTTCAGCACACTGGAGAGATGACTAGGCTGGGTTTCATTTGTTATACCTAGAGCAGTTGAAAAGTTAGTACCTAAGGTATTTGTCTAAGATCTTCAATAACAACAGAAAGAGATGAGTGCTTCTAGACAATGATTCACCCCATCCCAAAATAAATGCCTCAGATAAGTAAAATGACTCATTTGCTGACAGAGTTTGCCTTGCTTGCTTTCTTTGTTCTATAGTGACCATACAAGGAACACAGACAGGGAGGCCTAGACAACAAGATGATACATGTTCATTTTTGGCATTGCTTAACTTTAAATAATGAGCTACAGAATAGCTGTATAGTGTAATCACCCTGTATTTGGGATATAGTAAAATCCTGCTGTATTTGTTTGTACATTCAGATGAAGCAATCTTATTCAATGTTCTTTTCTGCACTCAAAATTACTTGATTTTATTGGAAAAATTGTTAGCTTTGTGTTATTGTCTGGGAGGGGATAGCAGGAGAGCATAAAACCACCTAAGTCAGCAAGAACAGCAGCAAAACAGAAAGCAGATAATTTTATAAAATGTACATGTTGTTTTTCCTACTGACATTTTGGGGGAAAAATCAATATGGTAAGTGTTCTATATTGAATTGAATGATTTTTCAGATGAATTTGCAATGAATTCAATATTCTTAGCTTACATGAACACTAACTGAATCTTCATACTCATGATAGGCAAAGGAACAAACCCACCTACCTTAAACAGTCTTTCAGTTAAAAAGGTTTAGTGATAGCAAAAGGAATTTTCAAGTCTTTTATAGAAGTGTGACATTCATTAAACATCAAACCCTCATGTTGCAGATTACTTGATCTGGCATTTAAGGACTGGGATTGGTCATTTGATGATGTTGATGATATTGATGGTGATGATGATGACGATGTTTTTGATTTCTGAAGAAGTATAAGGGGTAAATCTAAATAGAGAGGAATGGATTTGTTTGCCTTTGAATACAGCATGCTATGTTGGATTTTGTTTCTCAAAGCAGAGAAAATACAAGATCTCATTTTAATATTTTAAACAGAAAAATGAGATTCTGTTCATGATGTTGAACTCTTAGAGGAGTCATTTTCATTAAAACAAAGTTGTTGCCTTTGTCAGTGTTTTTATTTTTCTAATTTTAGATCTTTTTTTTCAAAATTCATGTCTGCCTGCCTGAAAAAAACCCCAAAACTGGTGTTTGTTGTCAGTTGTTGCTCCTCTCTAATGCTAATACTGCTAACCTCAGCAGAGAATATTTGAAGGATAAAAGGGAGATAGTAACAGTTGGATGTTTAGCTGATATATATATGTATACCAATAACCTGGTATTTACAAACACTTTTCATTTTTAAGCTTTTAATATAAACTGACTGGTCTATGGCTAGCAGACATGAAATCACTGGAGTTGTGCATTTTGCTTTTCTACCTGCGTTCTGAAGTGGATTTGACTTGGCTTTCCTTTGCAGTGCTGTGCTTTCTGGGTACCTAACCACGCTTTTGAAAACTATATAAACAAACAGGCTTTGCAGCTTCTGTGATGTGGTTTACTTGACTGCTTTAGAAAGATCTGGCCATTGCAGTGATCTGATTTGTCCTGTGGCTTAATTCTGGACATAGTGGAAATAGCATTACTATTTTATAGACTTCAATATTTGATCATTTCACACATTGTTGCAATCTTATGCTTACAGAGAAAAAACCTCTAAATGCCTAAGAATTGTTTTAAACAGTTTGTGAGGTGTGTCTGAGCCGTGTAACAGCGGCACTGGGGCTGCTCCTCAGCTGTGTGCTCAGGGACCTGAGGAACCAGCTCCTGCAGAATTAACCAGCTTAGTGTTCACAGTAACGAGCATTACGTTAATTAAATATACTGCATCTTCATGTATTAAAAGCTTACAGATCACTAATCCTTTAGGAGCAACTATTATACAGTGCATACTGTACTTTGTTTACCCTCATGTATTGCAAGGGGGTTAAATTGATTTGGGATTAATATGCATAAAGATGTGCTACACTGAAGTAATGATGCTGTTGGATGCAGAGGAGAGGTGTTTCTCCCTAGTATGATGATGAGCCCATCTCAAATGAAGACTTTGAAGAAGTATATTTTTGTCAGATTTACATTTCTTGCATTTACTGACCAAACTTCTGCTTCTTTTTCAGCTAACTGCTTTCTGTGAATGCAGACACAGTCAAGGTGATCATTTTCTTCCCATTACAGCAAGACTGAAACATATCCCAAAATATATTAAAAATATATTTTTTCCTGAGAGATTGTGCTATATATATCAGAGGTTTACATTTTTGCTGCAATATAAATTACTAATCTCTGAGGGTTTTCCTGTATTCTCCCGAGTGACTGATCAGTTGAGGAATGGTTGGTAAATAGTAAAAGGATATGTTAGGTAACCTTTTAAACTCTGTTCCACAAAAGCTTTCTTGGCAAGACACATACACTACATTTCATAAAAGGATTGAGAGGAATAAGTATTGAAATGGAAGAAACTGACTTTTCAGCTTTCGTAAAGATGCCACCAGCACGTCTGCAAGTAGAACCGGACGAAGATCCACCATAGTGATATAGACTGCATCTGTAAGAAGTGACCATTATACTGTGTATATATATTGTACTGTAATACTGCAAGAGGGTTTTAAAAATCTTTCCACTTTATTTTTTTATGCTTATTAATCAGATACCGTTACTTATTGCAGTTGCAACTATGCACTTGTATAAAGCCATAATGTTGAAGTTTATATCATTCATACATGTCTATCAGAAGCTGCATGTCAGTGTTCAGCAGCTAGTATAGGTTTGAAGTATATACTAGTTTCAGCTACATCATCATGGGCAGTCCTGTTTTACCTGTCTAATTGCCTTAATTTAAATTTTTTTCAAGTTTTTTTGCCCATTCTTTCTATTTAAGGAAAAAGAAAGTTTACCAGCTCTTAGGATGCAATTTTGCTTTGTGGCAGAAAATATAGTGCACTATTTTTACACCTAGCAAGTATATCAGTGTCAGCCTATTTTGAATGTATATCGACTGGTTTTAAGGGTGGAGAAGTGTTGGTTACAGAAACAGTGTCTGAGAGCATGGAATTTACCAGACCATTTGCTTGTACATGTAACTGCTCATCCAGCCCTTTTTACAAACCTCAATACTAGTTATTGACTTATATTAACCCTCATTAAGTGCTATGAAACTTCATTTTGCCTTGTTTTTGCATACTCTCTTAGATGTGTTTTTTTTTTATTTCTGGAAAATAAAAGAATCTGTGACTATTTTTACATTTCACAACACAATATCCAAGGACTGTCACAAACTTTAAGAAAAGTAAAACATACTGTAGATGTATTTTAAAGTTTTAATCTGGTTCTCTAGCACATAGCTGTAGGCATAGATAAATATTTCAGTAGTGTGTTTTGAGAACTGATAGCTGGGAATAAAGGGCCTCAGATGCACTTAATCTGATTTTTTTTTTTTTAACTTGGAGTTGTACAAAAAAATATAATTTATGTGGGCTCATTCATGATATGTTCATAATTATCCCAGAAAATGCATGTTTTATACAACTACAGTATGCGATGTTAAACATATTGACAGTAAAAAATATAGTCTCCTATTTGGTCTCTTTATATATATAAATATATATATATATATTTAGTATATATATATATAAAATATTGTGTGGGAGTGCAGTAATTTAAAATATGATCTAACACTTCAATGAAGGAGGACATTTCACTTTAAAATTTTGTTTGTTTGTTTTTGTTTTTTAAAGAGTGTTGAAATGTTTGGAAGGATAGGACCATGTTTTATTTAACACTATCATGAAAGGTGGACTTGGAAACACTGAAATACTGAAAATTAATAAATATATTTACATTTTGTAACCTCTACTGCAGTTCAGCTTAACAGAGCAAGAATGTACTCAGTCTTGTATTTATGCACTCACAAAGTAAAATGTTGTTTGTGAGTTCTTAAATTCAAAACCAAAATTTTCATATAATTTGTTAGGTATTATAACCCAGAGCACAACTACAGTGGTTTTTCCCTGCTTGTTTTGATTTACAGAAGTACGGTATATTTTTAGATAATGCAGATTTGCATAAAGTACAACATTAAAAATGTATACAGTAAAACTGTTTCCATTCACTGAATGCATAATTATTTTATATATATATATAAAAAATGTTACATTGTGGGAAGTTCTATCCTTTTCTGAATTGGAGAATATTATATATATATTTTTAAATAAACTATTTGAGTAAGGTAAAATAGTTCCTGAACTTGAGAAGCTGGTAATTAATTGAAATATTTATATTTAAACATAACTACTGCAGCAGATATGGGAAAGGCATGGGCTGCTCCAAAGGCAGCTGAGCAAAGCCTTTGTGTGGAGGAAGCGCAGACTCCAAGGGAGCTGTTTGGCAGCTCCTGCACTGCTGGGGCTGGATCCTTTGCACTTTCTCTCCCTGCCTTGCCCTCATTTACTGTGAATCCACGATGCCCTGCTAAGCCTGACATTTTAGGAAATGTACTATATTATAGTATTTGCTAGCCACAGTTTATAAATGCTTTACTTGTACAAATAGTTATTAGCTGTACATACAGCAGGCTGTATTGAGAGGTGTCATGGAGCAATGCAGGCTAAGGGGGGGAGCACTGGGGGTCCTGTGCTCTGACCTCTACCTCCGAGCAGAGCTGACCTAGCACAGCTTCCACCAGGCCAGTGGTCTGAGGTGCACGAACCTCGCTTTGTAGCCAGGACACAAAAGGCAGAGCTGCTCTTCTGTTCTTCTTGCTCATCCTGCTGTGAAATGCAAACAGCTCTTTAATGCTAGTTCCTGGAGATTGTGTTGTTTCCTTATTGTCCAGTGGTGACCTTTTAACATTTTTGAGAGGAGGGCATATTCATGAACTAAGGAATATTTGTCTTGAAAGTCACTGATGTCACTGTTTTTGTTACAGGGTTGTCCCAAGCAAACAGGACATTTTTATGGCCTGAATGACTTACCTATAGAAAATTCTCTCATTGCAAGTCCTTTTGTGTCACAAGAGTAAACAAGTAGCATAGCCAAGCTGCAGATTAACCTCCTGGGGAGCCAGAAGCTCAAGGCGCTTGTAGGGAGGTTGCTCCTTAGTTCCCAATCCAAGAGCTCACCAGCACAGAAGCTGGACAGGCAGACCCCATCAGAGTTACCTTGTCAGTTGTCAGAAAGATCTTTCTGCAGTGAGATTTCCACTTCTGTCCTAGCGGTGTGCTGCAATTCCCTACGTCTTGTGGCTCCTGACAATGGAAGACCCTCCCAGCACTGCCAGCAATCCAGCACCATGTCTGCTTTTAACTAGAGGAAAATTGGTTTTTCTTGTGCTTCTGAGCACAGCTGATGCTGTAACCAAAAACATGACATAGAATCACAGGACAGGGTAGGACTTGGTAACATGCAAGAGACTCAAGGATCTTGGCAGTCAGTGACAGGGGCCAAATTTAAAACATCACTGAAATTTTACTGCAAGTGTCTAAATCTCTTACTGCCTCTTGAAAACACTGAACATCCTAAATTTTGACAGGCATTCGGTGGCTCACTGAAGGCACCAAAGCCAGGAAAGCTGCCACTGAACTATGCTTTTTCTCTTTAGTTTCTTTTTAGTTTCTAATGTCAAGTGATCACTAGAAATTTGAGCATTTCCGTTTGTAATCTTACAATGTATTAGTTTCCCATCTAGCTTTGAGAGAATCATCCGTGGAAGAGGATTGTATATTTTGGTCTCAAGTGCCTTTACCCATCCTGTGTTCATGAGGTTGTATTTGGGATGCTGCTGTGAAAAGGAGGAACTTACATGAAAGCAAAGTTCTTACCTGGATTGCTCTTACAAACCCTTAAGCACCTCCTTATTCTGTTCTTGAGGCAGGAGAACATAACAGTACAAGGTCCAGTTCAGGGAACTGGAGTATTTCAGTCTCCTCCATATTCCTGAATAGTTTGCCTTGACATTGATGTTAAAATAATAATTTATTTATTTTTTCATCTAATCGTAGAATATATCAAGTTGGAAGGGACCTATAAAGATCATCGAGTCCAACTCCCTGCTCCTAACAGAACTATCTAAAACTAAACCATATGACTGAAAGCATCATCCAGACACTCTCTGACCTCTGACAGGCTTGGTGCCTTTTCAGTGCATTACAGTTTTTATGGATGATCATCTCTGCACATGGTGCACTTTAAATTGAAAACATTATTTCTTATTTTTTAAGAAGTTCTTCTGAATCATTTAGGGTTCTGTGAGAATCCCAAAGATCATAGAGTTTGCCTGCTGCTTTGAAATATCTCCCATGAGGGTGGGAAGGATCTCTGTAAAAGATGTTAATGGAGCGGTTCTGAAACTACAATTTGTGTTCTTTGTTGAAGTTGCTTAAAAAGGGGACAGGTGTATAAACTCAGACATTCTCATCTGAGAAATAAGACAAGTCTACTGAGATGTATGTGGCAGAGAAGAACACTCAAAACACATCCAGCCTACTGCACCCCAGAAACTACTGCAATGAATGGAAAAGCTCACTGTAAAAACATAGCTCCAAGAAGTGGGGATGCAGAGAAAATAATTAATTGGCACAGGGATGCTAATTACCGTGTCTTATTAATGAAGATTGGGGTTTGGAATCTTTGCTACTTTGTAGGCAGGAAGCATTGTTTTATAAAGAAAGCCACATTACTACTTGATATTGCAAGTGTAAGGCCTTGGATTTGACTGCAGCTGCTTTTGCTTCAGTAATCTTGTAGAAGCTGCAGGATAATTGTGATCTTTCAAAATGAAAGTCATGGTGAAAGGTAACAAAATTTCACTTATAAGTGTATGTAGTCCTGATACCTTAAAGAAATCTGAAAAGAGACATCATCACCCTGAAAAGAAAGGACAGAGTGCAGTAATTTCATGTCCCTGCAGCTCTTACTTGGAGGAGCTGCATAGAGATGCTTTCACAGCCGAGATAACTGCATGGGATGCTTCAGTCCTACTGCCCCACTTTGAGGTCTAGGCTTCAGTGTTTGTTCAGAGATGTGAGCCTCCTTCTATGCATAGTCTTATATTGTCCCTATGGCCCTCATAGGTCATCCAATTCTTGTCATTTGTCATTACTTTTTGTGTGGTTTTTGCCCAGGATGCTGTTGCAGTTAGTAAGCATGGCGATCCAGCGAGAAGTACATCAGGTTTGTGAGATCACTGCCAATCCTTTTTTCCCTTTGGATCACCAAAGATTTAGATTTTAGGCACTGAATTGCCACAGATACATGCTGCTTTTTTTAACAAGTGAACTGGTAGAATCTGGTTTTGGAGTTACCTGAGATATTAAATCCCTTAATCGTTTTAAGACTGAAGAAGCTGGGCACCCCACTGTCTGAGCCCTGTTTCATATCTGCTTGCCCAGCATTGTCTCAGACCCCAGCTGTTCCATTTTCCTGTAGGCTCTTGGAGATCTTGCAGCTGGATGCAGGTCTGCCTGCAGCTTCAGGACTTGCATCTGCTTACTGGATCCCACAGTCTCATGTGTCTACAAGATGTTTTCCAGCATATTACAACCCTTGCATCCTGGGGGCCACTAAGATTGAGTAGGATCTGTGTAGCCATTAGTCCACTCTGGAGCCAAGGGAGGGAGGTTCCCCTGCATGCTCCATATGTTTTTCTGAGCTACAGCAGTGGGAGTTGTTTTACTGGAAGGTGGGCATTTGTGCAAATTTAAATGAACAAAGATGAGAGAGGAAAACACCCTCAGGCTCAGAGAGTCCATGAGGATTTTAAGTTGTGTTGACAATGCACTGTATGGAAAAAAAATTAAAATCTCACGAGATAAGTCACACTCGTGAAAGTCAGACCAGTCTATATCCAGGAATCTGTATACAGTCGAAGGTGAAAGAATTTCTTTACAGTGATCAAGTCTTTACACTTTACAGAAGCTCAATTTGTGCTTTGTTAGAGTAATGATTTACATGACAGAGGTGACACTGAGGCATAGTGTGTGTGTTCTTCCATTTATGATTTTCATGTAGTATGAGTCTTGGTACTGCTGGCCAAAGCCTTCACACTCCAAAGCAGATGACTTGCAATTAAAATAAGGTGGTAATTAGAATTGATTTTCAGCATGGACCCGTGTTACTACTCAGTTTGAATCAGAATCATCATTAGCTAACTTCTCTTAACACATTTTAGGCTGGTGCAGGTTCTGTCCTTTACATCCTATTCCAGAATACTTGACAGATAAAACAAGGTTTTAAAGCTCCCTCCCTGTGAGTCAGTGGTGCCCATAAAGCACTGATGTACCTGTCTAGGCTTCTGACAATTCAAGACAGTTATAAGATGAAATAATGAAAGAAAATAGAGCATGAATAAAATTGTGGCAATTATTTAAACTGGCCTTCAGTTAAATTTCACCAATTAAATTTCATCAAAACTATCATGTAAAAAGTCTCTTATTTTACCCCTGGCCCAAAGCCTGGATTTTCTTCCAAATAGAGATCGTTGCCCCAGACCACTTCCAATGTAGAATGCAATAACTGACACCTTTAACTTGAAAATGTGTGTATGTCTGTCTTTCCATTAGGCAGGAAACACCTGAGGTCAATCAGGTGAGACTGTCAAGGTCTTGGAATTGGATCCATCACAAGTGATGATTTGTCAGATTCTTATGGTGATGTTCATTGTGGCTCCCAGGCATCTGTTTGACCTCAACTGCCATCATTGCCGAGAGCTCTGAAGTGTCCTGGAGACTGGTTCAAAATCAAGGAAATTAAATTCAGTACAAACCAAGAACTTCATAACATCCTACTTTTAAGATTTTTTTTTCGGCTTCCTCACCTTCCAAACTGAGACATCCTTAGACCATTATTAGTGATGAAGGCAACATTTAATGTTCTGCTTCATACATAAATATGAATTTTAAGTATGGAAGAATCTGGAAGAGAGCAGAACAAACCAGCCTGAAAAGAATTTGGAGGGAAGCAATTCTTTTTGGAGGGAAGTATTATTTTGGAGGGAAACCATAATTTACCATCAGGGAAAATACATGGCTGGGAAACTACCTCATTTCAGTTATCTCCACATCTGTGGAACTTTTAATTTGTAATAGTTCCTCATGTCGACTCAGCTGTTACTTCCTTTTTCTATTTTCCCCCTATTACATATGTCACTAAATGGATAATGATTGTTTGGTGGAGGAAGAGTAATTTTACCTCATTTAAAGAAGTGAATGAAGGCGTTCTGTAAGATTAGGGCCATTCAGCTAATTGTGAGTTATTTTGTCCATACTGCACTAAAATCCAGCTCTGGATCTGCAGTGGTTGGGGGTGTTGCTGCCTCTCGACCCCACTCCTTTCTCTCCTGTTTCAGTAGATAGATGAGCAGAGCCAGGATCAGGAGCAGCCATATGCACAGGGTAAGGGAGCAACAGAGGCTCACGGGCCAGGCAGGGACAGGGGCTCCGGAGCAGTCCAAGCAATAGCATCCTTTGCTGGGTTGGAGCTGCACAAGGAAAGACATCTGTGTCCACTTTGCACAGAATGCCAGTGTTAGTGAGGCCCCATAGGGTGGGGAGAGGATGGTTTTGCATTTTGTGTTCAATGCTTCTGTTCACTGAGGACAGCCCAGAAAAAATAAACTATACACATCTTCCACTGTCCACATCCTCACTGTCAGACCTGCAGCCTGCTGTCTCTGGACTCACATCATTCTTTCAACAGTAAATCTCATGGTAAATGTTTTCTCTTTCATACAGTTGAACTGAGCTTGTAGCTTATCTGTTGCCAAATACACAGTCACAGTTCATCATATCCACTGCTGGAGGTATCTGGGGTTATTCAGTGGACTGTACTGGAATTCAGATCTTGTCTTTTCACAAGCAAGGAAACTCAAAGTTTTTGGAAGCCCCAGCAGGACCCACACTTTGTCAGCCAGGGCATGACAGGCTGTGTTACCATGTGAGTGTGTTGAACTGGTGCAATTAGACACCAAGTGTGTAATTCCACACTCGTGCAGCATCTGTGGATGGAGCTGTATTGCTTCCAGCCCTGTGGATAAAGAGTTGCTTACTGGCTTACACCCAGTGCCATAAAGCCAAGATGCTTTCCCTGCATGCCTTTGCCCCACTGCTGCATTACACAGCAAACAACCTCCTTGTGTCCGCCCCGCTACTTGTGAATGACAAATTTAACAAGATTTATCCTGCCTAGGTATTTGTCTAAAGCAGTTGCCTTTAATCCAGCCACTGAGAAGATTATACTTTCCCTACTGGAAAACAAAGGGTCTGCGCTTTTGTGAGGCTTGCCTCGAACTTGAGTGTGCATCTGTTTATGAAAGAAATTACTCTCTGAGAGAGGAAGAAGTGTGTAAAACTACCTACTGCTACTTTCTAATTTGTTCCATATCTCTTGCAGCTTGAATGAGAATTCATGGTCCAGCTTTCCAAGTCCACAAAATTACTTTACCTTAAGCTCATGAATTACCCAACTTTGTTTCTTCTCCTCAGTCTTTTTTTCTCACAGGTTTTTAAGGTGATTTATTCAAAATATGTTAAGTAACCTATTAAGAACTGTTCTTAAATGCATTTGTAGTATTTTATGATAAAAAACCAACTTGAGGTGCTGATTCTCAAATAAAAAATGGAGCAGCTTCATTTTGCTACAGCATCACTCAGTAGTATGAAAGATGTCAATTACAGAAAGGGTTTGGACTCCGTACAAATCTTTCTCTATCAAGATAAGACTTTAATTTAAAAGTGTGATTTTTTCATTTTAAGATGCTGGAGCTCTTTAGAATTTGACAGGTCAATATTCAAGCCTGATGCTTCAAGTATTAAGGTGAAAGCTGCCCATTTATGACCTATAATGAATATTTCATTTTCTCTCCATATATGGAAACAGAATAAAACCTCAAATGCAATGAAAATTAACTGTAAGAATTACACTATCAGTCTTGAAGAATAGCATTTATTAATATCACCAGGAAAATGTATCACATGCCACATGCTACCATTTAGACCACTTCAGATACTTTACATAGCTTTAGTAAAATCCAAATGTTTACAGTTAATCTTTCGACCAACATAGAAAGATTTACACATGTTATTGGAGCAGTAAAAAATGCTCATCTTTGACTTGCTCTCAATAATGTGGGATACATGAAATCAATGCCCACAGAAACATCTCTTCCCAGCCCTTCCCACTAAAATTTAGAGCGTACAAACCAGCTGTTTTCTGATGGTGAAGGCCCCGCTCCAATTGCTGAGTGTTCACTGGCAGAAACATCTGCTTTTGCAGATCCTTTGCTCCACAGCTGTCACACAATTTAGAATGTTGCAAAGAAAACCTGCCTCAAATGTAGTCAATGCAGTCTTCCCATAGTTTTCAAGGGTGTTGGGATCAAGGGTGCCTTGGTTTTTACATGCCAATCAACAGAATACTGTAAGAACTCTTTTGAAATGTTGTATCTTTTAATTTTGGAGAATGTAATGATAAATGAAGGCAAGCTATATGATTACTAATGTAACTTTTGGTTGTGAAGGCAGTACTTCCAAAACCAAAATCCCCTGTTGATAATTGTCAAGAATATCCTTTCCCCCTTTTACTATAAGTACTACAAATTGATTAGAATTTCTGAAGTAAAAATTTAATTGAAGTCTATGTTCTTCAACTCTTAGCACTGACAGGCTAAAAACTAATGAACCACAGAGCAGTATCACCAAATCCTGACAACCATGGGAGATGAGTCTGTTAAGATGCATCAAGGTGCACATGTCACTGTCAGTATGGATGGTGTCTGGGAATTCTGGATATCATTCCAGAAACGTCTGCCTGAACAACATTTTTAACTGTTGGTCACAGTTTCATTAATTCCCATACATCCTAGTCCCTGCTGTTCCCAAAACAGTATGTTCAGTGAATGAGAGCTCAGGTTGAAAAAGGAGAATTCATAGTTGAATTTTTGCTCTTATCCAATAAAAACTGGGTATACTGAAGAAAGTGACTATGGGTATCTTGTATCAGCTGTATAAATTGTACTATTTAAGTGTTGCATGTAAGTGCTACAATCCCAACTGGATTTGTGACTTAGTAAAAGACATTTAGAACCTTATTCTGGATTGGGTCTTGACTCAGATTTTCTTCATCCTAAAATACAGACAGTTAATGTTGAACTACTTGAGTTGCTTGCAAGAAGACAAACTTCTGTTGTGGTTTTTCAGTCTTGCAGCCGAAAAGTGAGTCGGTATGTTGGTGCAAATTGATCGTGTATAATTGAAGAAAATTGCTTATATGTAACCAGAAAGTACTGAAGTGATACCAGAATATATAAACATCTAATTATGAAATACGTTGTAGTAAAAAAAAAAATCCAGACAAAATGTGATATCAGTGAAACTTGTCTGAAATGACCAATAAAAATATGCTGCTTAAATTAAGTATCTTATCAGAATTATTTCTAAGAGAGCATAAGCATGAATGTACACTATACTGTAAGTCTGTAAGTACTGTACATACTATAAGTATGCTAAAGGGTAAATATAAGTGAGCGAGAGCTTCCTCAGTCTTTGAGGAATTCTTAAATTCTTTAAGCTTATTTATATTTTTTTCATGGTAATGGTATGTGTGGTGATGAGTGTCTTCTAATCAGTCTTTTTAGTCTTCCTGTAGTGCAGGATTGTGGCTGTGACCAAAATATTGAGAATGAGCATGATTATGAAACGGATGAGAACTAGAAGGGAAAAAAAAACATTGTAAACATAAATAAAAAACCCAACCAACTGCTGTTACAATACTGGTTTGCAAACTTTTGCTGGTGTACAGACAGGCTGGTTTACATTCTGAAACTTTTCAGCTGATTAGTTTCAATTAGTTTCAATGTTCAGGAACCCACACATTCTGAGGATGAATGCAAGAGAAAAGAGCATTTAGCACTTGATCACTTTCAGTGATAGCTCAGAATAATACACCACAGTACCTTTAATTATTTTGTAACCAGGAGAATGGTACAAGCATGAGTAGCCAAATTTATATTTACACCAAAAGTTAAATCGAGTCACAGCTCACGTCCTTTATAGTTGCATGTCTTGTTTATTATAAAGGAACTACTCTTTACTGCCATCTCTTAAGTTTAGACTTCAAGAAGACAAATACTTGTATCTGTCAGATTTTAGTGACAGAAAATCTGACAGCTGACAAGCAGTTTTTCAGTACCTGGGGTTAACTCAGCTTCTTTAAAAACCATAATAGTACAGTACCTCTATCTGTGAGAAGGTATTCAAAGTATAGGTATGTCTGATGTCCATTTGGTAGGTGGAATATTCACAGAAACATACACAAAACTTTGTTTCAGAATTATGTGATATCTGACAGTTTCACAGGTGTGCTTTTGCAACTTAACTGGAAACATTTTCATTAGAGCAGCCCAGCATCAATGTTTGCTGCCGGCCCCTCCATGTTCCAAAATGCTGTATTTGAAACAGCAGCTTTACCCAGCACCAGCTTTGCTTTCCTGGTGTTTCCTCCTTCCCCACTCAGTGTAAATGTGTACCTGTGGGCGATGTGGGCTCAGTACCTGACCCTGACTAAATCTCTGTACATGCATTATGCCAAATTTTTGGTGACCCAGTTAACTGCATGGCCTCAAGAATTCCTTTAGCAAAGAAAAAGCAGCAAGCATGGGCATGGAAATGTGGGCCTGAAATGGGACTTCCTTTTCCAGTGAAAGAGACACTTGAAATGCTTGTAAAGCTACAGCTTCACTGCGCTGCAGAGGGCAGCTTAAAAAGTATAAAATCCATTCAAATGATGGTTCTCATTAAATAGCAGTTTTGAATGAGATCAAGAACTACCAGATGAGGTACAAAGGGATTTTGTTACTGTTTCTGCATCACCAAATCTTGATTTTGAACCATTTATTGAAAAATCTGCTAAACTCCCTAGGTCTTGAAGTTTTCTCAGGGTGGTAAGAAGCTGTTAAACAAATTTGCTTTATAATAAAATCAGCTGCAAATTATATATTTTAAGTAAGATTTTGTGACTTTCTTACCAGGCTACCATTTCATTTTTGGCCTCACATAAACTTTCTGAATGTTTTACCTAAAACTACTCACATGCAAAGCTGAACTTTAGTTTTCTAGAAGAATTTTTTAATTTACAAAGCCATCAGTAAGAAAGGGAAAAACTTAGTATTTGAAAATCCCATTCAATTACAATAGATTTTTTAAGTTGTATTTTATTTTGTATTATTCATTTATTAAAATAGTACATATTTTTAATGCTTCATTCTGCTTTTCAGAATTAATTTTATAGTGCTTTTGCCCTTTGGGAAGAAATAATGTGTTTTAGACCAGCTGCACCACATGACAAGCATAAGCCGTTTTTTTGGGTTTTGGTTTTTCTTTATGTATATTCCTGATCTGTAATCCTGTACTACTTTTTTGGCAGCAACTCCTGCTCTCACCATGCTAACCTACCACATTCATGGTTTGTTCTTTGGAGACCTTCTAGCTGTTTTACAGAACAACTAAAAACTACTGGCAGCTGCTCCCTTGGAAAGGCAGAGAATTCCATACTTCACTCACCTGCAAGATCATTCGTAGTCATTACAGTTGTAATAATTCTTGCTGTAAATTGAATGAATTCTGATTAGTGGAACACATAGGACACATTTATACTTTAAAAAATATGAAATATCTATTTTTCAGCAGAGGATAATCTTGCATGAAAATATACACTGTACACATTCCCACTTTTAATGCATCCACTCTCCACTATTTTAGCTTCAGAGATGAAGCTCTCAAAGCTGACTAACAATGTAGTAAGTCTCTTTTTTAATTAGAAAACCAGATATATAATTAGGATTTTTATATCTATCATGCTAAATTGGATGTGGTCAGTTTACTGCTTTTTTTCTGTTCAGCCCTTCCTTCAGTAGCTGACAGTGGCCTACACCCACAGTTAAGTCAGCATGACTTGACCACTGTGAATGTTCACGTGTGTGCCTTCAGGCTTTGCAAATACAAGGAACTCAGGTTCCCCTTCCACAATAAACCTAAATGTTAATGATTTCACACTTGCAGCAGACTAAAAGCATTTACACAGTTTATTGCCATTTTTCAGCAAACATACCACAACCTTTAATTATTGACTTTCATGTAGAAATACATCCAGCATCATTGTGTTTTATAGTGAGACTATTTTAAGCAAGTTTTGTGAAGATGAGAAAGGCACTTCTGACAAATAGCTGTGGAACTGTTCATGCAGACCACTGGGGAATTGCCACAGGAACTCCACAAATGACTGTTCATAAATTCTCTGATGAGAAATGTAATTACAAATAGCCACGGAGTTAAAGGCATTCAGCATTAAGTGTGTATTTATTTGTAGATAACTTCTCAAAATTAGCATTGTCTGATTGTATACCTGAAATTTTAGCACCTTTTCATGCTAGTAACTGTATTAAATCCTAGAACATGGAAATCTTTTCCTCATAAAGACAGCCTTTCAGTTATTTCAACTCACATTCCCTTGGCCATATTATCATTGGTGTCAAAGACAAAACTTACTTTCAAGAGACTCTGTGGTATCTGAGTCCCAGGAGTCGGCACTAAGGGAAACTAAAGCAAGGTCTTTACCTACTATGATTGAGTAAAGACCCATGGAAAGAGGCATTAGGAGAACACAGTCCTGCACCCCAAGTTGTCTGTAGCTTACTTGCACAGGTGTATGCAGACATGCCCCAGGTCAGGGCGCTGGCTTGTCCGGAATCTTTGGCCTGCCAGAGGTGCTGCAGCTGAGCCAGCTTACTGGCTGCACTGATGAACGTGCACAGGTTCTGAAAGCAGGTAAAAAACACGAGAGAACCTCTGCCTTTGCAATTGTATTATCTAAACAGCACTAGCTTTTTCATTTAGAATAAAAAAGCCCCACTTTTCCAGTATTTGGCAACCCAAGTGCTTTGGCTTCTTATTAAGAAACAGCGAAGCAAAAATTGGAAGTTCCCAGAAACAAGGGACTCATTTCTGAGGTACTGCCCAGCGAGAAGCTCAAAGAGCACAATTGTTACTGTTGCTGGCAAATGCTTGATAGAGGCAAATACAATAAGAAGCAAAGAAATAAAAAAGGCTTCTCAACCTGCTCCATAAAACTGTTTATGAAAGTTAGCTAAAATGAGACTGACCTAGTCTAAACAGCAAAGTTGATTCAGACCATCTGTTACCATTATGTCTGGCAAACCAAACCAAAAAGGAATGAGAAAACTGACAAGAATGTGGGGAAAATTAGTCCAATTGGAGGGAAAAAATAGTAACAGGAATGCACTATTCACTCTGTCACCCTTTTAAACGGGATTTTGCAAAGGCAGTGGGTAGAGAGGACTCCACACGGGCCTTTGTGCCATGCCTGGATTTCCACTGAAAGTCAGGATCAGTGCTGGGCATGGAATGAAGCTGGTGCTGGCATTTGTATCATCTTTTGCATTAGCAGGTCCAGTTCATCTCAATTACATTTTTACTTTCTTCTGCTAAGAAAAGACCATCTTTAATCTATGTAGGCATTATCAGATGATATTTTTCTTGCAAAATTGTAGGACTAAAGAGGAAAAAAAGACTTCACAATCCGTATTTTAAACACTTTGACTGATGCTCTATTCTCCTTTTCTTGTATTGAAGGTGTATTGGTTGGGATTATGACATTAGGACTAAAATATTAATAGAATTTCAACATTTTAAGTATTTGCTAGTTTTAAATAAGGCATCACTTACCATGGCTAGGTCTATTATCCACTTGTGCAGTGTTAGCAGGTACCAGCTCCCCCAAAATCTTATATTTTGTTAAGTTTTGTAGCACTGAAAATTATAGGATACAAAGTTCTCAAAACTGCCTGAGGAATTAGATTTTTTTTAAACATCTGGAAATAATCTTCTTGAAACTTTTTAACAGACTATACAATCCAGATAAAACATATTAAGCACTGGTTGAAACACTAAGTGTTCCTATTTTTCACACAGTCTTTGGTCAAATAGTGTCTGGAGTTTCTCAAAACCTGCTCCAACGCACAAGACTTAAGATTTAAACCCAAATCCTATTAAAAAAAAAAAACCCAAACACTGCTGTCTTCATTGTAGTAAGTACAACCTGCATGGGTAAGAATCAAAGAAAAAAAGATTTATCATTTCCACTCTGCATCCCCGTAGAAATGATGTAAATTAAGAATCGAGTTTCCTCTTTATCAGGTGGGAGCCTTCTAAAGCAGAGAAACATATAAAGCTTACTTCCTGTAGAAATTTTACTGCGATCCCAGAAATCAGCATGGGAATGTGGAATACATATTGAGGGGTGGCTGAAAATCATTGACAGTAGTAGCACACAACAAATGATGACACAGCTGCTATGCAAAGAACTACCAAACAAGCCACATAAAACAAACCTGACGGATTTCAAAGGATACATGACTGCATAGAACAAAGCTCGTCTCCATTTTCCATTGAAATGCATAATACAGGAAAGGAGAATGACATCTGCAATAAACGAAAAACAGCTCGTCACAGAAGGGACCGAAGGGGCCCAAACACAATCCTAGACAGCTCTACTGGGTATGAGGTCTGTGGAAACTCCTTTCTTACAGCTTTTGTCTCTCAAATGTGATTGATAACCAAAAGACTGCCAGCTCCAAAACTAAGCTTTTCTTAGAGTCTGGAGTGCTTAATATGTTTCTCTCCCATGTGGAGGCACTGGGTAAAGGATGAGTTTACACTGCAACTCTGTGCAATAATTAGGTCTTTCTCCTCTTCCTGACCATCTTGTTTAACGACATTTATAAGAACTCAGTTTTATGTGAGATTTTCATTCCATCTTCCCCCCAACTCCAGCATCACTGCAGTGGAGCACCATACCTATATGCACAGCCTTGGAGTGCTGAATGAGCCCTGTCTCATTTCCAAAACATGGCTTACAAAAATTACCTTGTGCAATGATGATGGGATATTCCAGGTATGTTTCCAGGGGGTAAGCATAATACACCTGGTACCTCAGAAACACAAGGAAGCTGAGCAGAAAGATACAAAACAACGTGACTGTACAGAAGGACACAAAAAATGCCTTCACAACCAGTATACTGTTTTGGTGGTGCCAAAAGGCTCCAGATAGTTGTGGCCCCTGCTACAGCCCTTGACAGCCCTTGCTGTCAAACTGATCAAACAAACACAGGCACACAGAGCAAGCCTGATCATTCTGTAATCTCTTTCTGTTACCCTCAAATAAAATCAGATGAAGAGAGCTGCCCACACTTCTCATCAAGGTCTTTATGTCACAGTGTGTAAGACATAATTTTATCAATTACAAATGGTGAAAAAGAAATAAAGGTGTCCAGACCTAGGAGATACCTTCTCTTTGCAAGAGCATTGGCATCTCTAGGATAACTGTGATTACTTATGTCTGTAGTTCAATTTATACATTAAATTTTTTTTACAGGGATAGAAAATGTCTTCCAAGTTATGAGATTGCCCATTGTAGTTCTACTGGTCAGACTGAGAGTCTAAGAGCACCAAACAAGGCCAGTTTTCCTTCCTGCCATTCCACAATATAGTATCTAAAAGGAAGTGAACTTTTATAATGTTTTCTGTACTTCCAACTCAGCTGCAAGTCCATGGAGTTAGATAAAAAATTCAAAGCTGTATAGAAAACAGAAAGGACTCCTAGGGCAGTTTTACACAAGAAAAAAATTATGGTTTCTGATGTAAAAAAATGGCAAAAGGAACAGCCTGCCTTGTAAGAAATTGGCTTTTACAGTATTCAGAATTTATATCAGATTTTCTTAGAAGTGCTATTTGATGTAGAGCCAAATTACACTCCTGGCCATCAGCACCATGTTTCTGGGTCACTCCTTTGCCTGGTCACTCTATGTTGATTCCACAGAACCATCCCATCTTGCGCTGGTAGTGACAAAGCTCCCTGCAACTGGATACAAGGTCTTGAAAGGTAGAAGGATAAATAGTCTACTGAATATACAAACAGTCACAATAAATGTTTCAAAGAAGACCAGAACCTGCAGCGGTGTGGGTACAGTGGTTCTCACACAGATGCTGAAGAGACATTTGCCTCTCCATGCTCATCTCAAACATTACTTACAGAGCCTTTTTAATGCACACCAACACACACGAATGATTTTCAAGTGCTGCCACTGCTTTCCGGCTGGGGCTGTGGGGTGAGTAATATCTGCTGGAACTCAAATTGACTTCATTTACTGTGGGGTGTGTTAAGGGTAAACTGCAACAACAGAGGACAGTGCTGTGGGGAGAGGCCACAGCGGAGGCTGAGGGGATTCTGCACAGGTCCACTGCAGAGGTCCACTGCACAGGCACATTCAGAAACACACGCCGTTTTTGTGAGCGGATTTTTCTGACTAAAAACCCCTTTTCTAGCCTGGTGCAGGGAGCAAGCAGCCATCCCGATGGATGTTCTGCCCACCTCCATCCCTCGGTTCCGGCAACGCAGGGCTCTTCAAGGCATTTCCTCTCACTTGTACCCACAGCTGAACGGGCACACACGGAGTTTATTTATCTGTCATTTCATACAATCCTCTTTAAGCAAGATTTAATAAGCCTAGCCCATGTAAGCTTATTACAGGCTCACAAGTCTTTGGAGTTTGACACGGCTTGTAATTTTCTTAAGGAATTATTTACGTCTTACTGATTCGGGTGAGGGAAGCCTGTCTGACGAGTACAACTACCTGCACCACAGGGCACACGGGCCACTGAATAACCTAAACACACGGCTTACACCCTCTGCAGCTGCTGTATCCCGTGACAAGGGTGGCGCGGCATGGCTCGGGGCAAGTTAAAAAAGCCGAGTTTCCCTTTAAATGACAGCGCGGAATCACTACAACAGGAAGTTCCTTCCCGAAAGGCTCTGGGGGCTCGCCTGGCGGGGCTGGCGCTGGGCTCCGAGCGGGGCGTTGTGTGGCAGCGAGGGAGCGCGGGCTGCTCGCCGCCCCCAGGCCGCCCCTCAGCGCACCCTCGCGCCTGGCCTGAGCCGCAGGAAGGAATTAATCCCTGGCTGCCGCAGCCCCGGGCCCCGCAGCCCCGGCCGAGGGGACCCGCGGCCCCAGCGGCTGCTGCCCTGCAGTTCCGTGTGCCCCCGCCGCCTTACCCGGCCAGCTCCAGGAACAGGCTGCTCACGCTTAGTCCCGACGCCGAGCGGGCCCTTAGCACCGCAATCAGCTGCGGCAGCTTGATCACGGCACACACGGCCCAGGTTGTCAAGTGCACCAGGTCCAGCAGCCCCGGCGCCATCCCGCTGCGGCGGCCCGGGCCGGGGAACCCGCGGAGNGCGGCCCTCACGGAGCGCTCGGGGCGCCCGCACTGCCCGGGGCGCGGGGAGGGGAGAGCCGGGCCCGGCGGAGCATCCGCAGCCCCGCGGGAGGGGCAGTGCCACGGTCACCCCGGGCCGTGCTGCCGCACACCGCGGGGGCCGGGGGCTGGTTGCGGCCTCCCCACATCTGCCTCCCTCGGTGACGGGACCGAGAAACACTCCGCTCCAGGTTCAGAGTGCTGGCCCTGGAATAACTGTGGTGCCCTAAACAGCATATCCAGAACAGGGATAATGTGATGCTGTGCCGGCCACGGGCCGTGCTCAGCCCGGCGCAGTGCAGGGCCGCTCCGGCTTTGGAGCTGTAGGCTGGAGCTCAGTTTTCTCCCCCAAAGTGGAGTCCCGAGTGCTCTGGCGCCCGTGGTTTTCAGGTCACACTCCAGATCTGGATTGCTGTGGAACTAATTCCCACATCAGGGATCGCACGGTTCTGACAGCAGCACTTCCATTTCTACAGGAAAAAGTTGCGCAAAATTCAAAGTTCCTGAATGCTGGACTTGTAAGATGATAGCAAAACTGGCCAGAATAAACTTTCTAACACAATTTTAAGTATTAGGCAGCAGGTATTCTTTATTATCGCAGGACGCAGCAGATCTTTCTTTATTCTGTATGTGGAGTGAGGCTTTACAAAGTTTTTATTCATTATAACTATACATGCTCATTAAAACATATTTCTTATTTAATATATAAATATAATTTTCCTAGAACTATTTTGTATGCATCTGCCTCTTACTGGAAGTTTATGGTTCTGGAGATTTATTAAGAAGGGTCTTTGGTGGTTGTATTCACTGAATGCTTCGATATTAAAGGTGACTTTTCCTCGAATATTGTGTATGCTCTTTTGTTTCTTGTTACATAATTTGTTAAAAAGCACTGTAGGCCTCCTTATCTGTTTGTCCACTGGTTGCAGCTACATTTATCATCCTGTGTCTGCCTTTACATTCTTTTATCGTTTTTTGCCAGTTAGTCTTTCAGCAGCTTCAGGAGAGCTGAAAAATTTTATTCTTTAAGTTATTTATCACAGGTTACTGGAGATGCAGCAGCTTCTCCAGGACATACACTTACCCACCATACTCAGTTACACACAAAAATAGTAAAGCTTTTATACTTCTCAGGTTGTCAGAACTAAATAAAGGTTATCCAAGTACACATCAGTACACGTTTGTGCTGATTACACATGGACAGAATCTTGGCTCTTTCGTGCCTGCATGTGGCCAGGACTGCTCAGACTGTCAAATCCACACCATTAATTCCATGTTTTACCTACAATATGATTGCTTTAACATGAGGGGTTATTCACAGGCATAGCATTTCTTCTTTTTCAATTTTAAGGAAAGTTGTATTTCAGTATGATCAATAGTTCTTAAAATGGCTTAAAACAGGTTTATTGCATTAATTCCACATACCCTTAGTGGTATTTTGAAACAGTATTACTAATTCTTAATTTGTAAATCATGTTGCCCTTTCGTGTAATTCAGTCATAAAGAGACGCAGGTATGTAGAAGTACATAAAATCTCCAAACTCAGAAATAAATACCCTGCAATACAGAATTCTAATGTAGAAACTGTATTTCTGTTAATACAATTCAGAATCATCAAGCTTTACAAGGATAATAAGCTAAAAGAAGAAAATTTGAGTCTGCCTTAATAACTGTTCCAAGATTTTCTTGATGAACTGACCTTGTGGCTTTGTGGGAGCATTATGTACTTGAAAAGGGGTTGAGAAATCATCATACAAGATGCAGTTATTTAAAAAGAATTACATCTGATGTAGAGATGTGCCTGTCATTTCAGAAAATCTGAATATTACAGAGAAATATCTAAGGTAGAGGTTGTGTATCTGCGCTACTATGTGGCTGTTGATCCAAAAACACCTATAAAATTGTCAGTAACTTCTACTGCCTTTTACCTTTCTAATCAAGAAGCTGAACTGACTTCAAACTATTAAGCAGGTCCATGAGCCCATTTTATTCAGCTATATTTATATTTTATATTTATATTTATATTTATGAAGACATTAAGTATTTAGCTTTAGTCAGCATTTCACCTTTTTAAAAAACACATCCTGCTTTGCATTGCAGTCAGATAAACAGAATGATTTACCATCCTTCCCCTGCCCTGTCTGTGTAATGGTCCTGCTCTGCATCTGTTCACTGCCCACGTGAGCAGCTTAGGGAAGGAACAGACGTCACAGTGCTGGGCAGCTCCATTCAAGGTTATGACAAAAAAAATTTAATCTGTGAGCAGTATAAGAAATTCCTCCTAGTCTGTTTAAATTACTTAGTTCTACATCAAGTTTAAGACTTGGTAAATTTTAGCAGAATGCAGAACCACTTTAAATTGCAGGTCAGGGGATGAATTCATGCCATTCGAGTCTGCAGTACAGATTGCCAGTTCTGCAGCAGATGGGCAGTGGTTTGACACTTCTGCACCTCAAATGGGAATGCACATGTTGATTCCTACTGAGAATAAAACAGAGAAGGAAAATAATCTACCTGTAGTAACCAAGGACAAAAAGCCAAGTGAGATTTTTGTCCCCAATAATTATGTCAGCTTATCATGGTTGAGTTGTTGAACAAAATAATACCTTAAGTTTTGTGGGTTTACGAGGAATGCAGAGAGCACTCTCTTGCTGGTTATTTCCGCAGCCTGCCATGCTAACAAGGAATAGTTCATTTTATAGATAATTGGTGTTTTAAGGTCTAGGTTAAAATAAAGGAGATTCCACAGCTGAGGAACTTGTGTGGGTGGGGACAGTCCCCAGGAGACTTGTGGAGGAAGGCTGATGGGACAGAGTTGTCCAGGTTGCAGGAGGCTCAGTCCTTTGCCCAGGGAAGGGAGCGTGGACACAGTGTGTCAACAAATACAGCCTGGGAAAGAAACCAGAGGAATTACACATACCAGCCCAGCTGCAGGGCTGTGACCTCTTTGGGATCACAGGGACAGTATGGCACAGCACATTATGAGTGCTGTGATGGGAGGATTCAAGCTTTTTGGAAAAGCAGACAGGGAAGTTAGTGGAAGTTGTGTTCTACAGAAAACAGTTTCTCTTTGCCTGGAGCTTTCCCCTGCATGGAATAAGGACTGAGCCAAGTGACAGCTGAGGGGTCAAGATTGGTGGGGAGACCAGGATGGGAAACATTGTGGAAGGACCTGCTATAAATTGTCAGACCAGGAAGCGGAAGCAGATGAAGCCTTACATAACTACAAGAAACTCACAATTGTAGGCACAGGCTGCTTTAGAATACAAAGTTGCTCTGCTACCAGGGGGAGCACCCAGTGGGATAAAAGCAGTCCAATCACTTTCTGTGGGGCATCAAGAGCATTCTTTTTTGACCCAGATGCTGCATTTGTTACTCAAAAACAAAGAAGGAAGGAAGAAAAAATAGCCAAAGTACAGGTAAAGGGCAGCATTGGCATCACTGACTCCAGGACCTTGGAATTAAGACCCCAAGGGAAGTAAGGAAGACAAATAGTGGAATAAAGATTCTGGGCTTCAGAAGACCAGAATTTGTCTTGTTCAGGAAATTGGTTTGTCAGGACCTCTCAGGAACATGTTGTGGGGGCAATGGAGTTTAGGAGGCTGCATTGAATCTCCAAGAGAATGTGCTCACAGAGCAAAAACTGTCTGGTGAGCTGGAACTCAAGCAGGCAGAGGAACAGCTTGGCTGATCTGGCAGTGCTTCTCTGAACTCAAACACCAGAAAGGGAGGATTGGGAAGGTGGAAACAGGTATGAGCTACCCAGGCTTGAGGGAATGGAGTTGAACACTGGTCACTGGAACAGTGGCCTAGAGAGGCTCTGGTGGCTCCATCTGTGGAGATTTTCACAACGGAGAAGGACAACGTCCTGAGCAATCTGGTGTAACATCAGTGTTGGCCTTGCTTTGAGCAGGAAATTGGCTTAGAGGTCTCCAGAGGTCCCTTCTCGCCACATGACTGTGATTTCGTGTACTTTAGTCCTTATGCAAGCTGCATATTCGAGGCCCCATTCTGCCACTAGAGACATCAAGATAAAGACGAGGTAAAATTATCAGGACTTAAAAAAAATTTTTAAAAGGGTGACTATGATTTTAGGTATTCTTTGTGTTTGGTTGTCTTTGCTGAACACTTGCAGTGCCCAAGGACTGTGAGCTTTGCTGTTGAGTAGTACAAGACTGATGCAGAGTTGTCACAAAAGCTTGTGATGAGGAAGGAGGTTATCACTGTGCTGAGGCTCCTTGGTGGCACAATGACACTGCTTCAACTGATTTGAAGATCCTTCTCCTACTAAAGAAGGGTCCATTGGGTCCCTGTGTGCTTCATGTTTGAGGTTACATTGTGCAAGTGTGCATGACATGAGTGTAAACAAAACATTGAAGGATGCGTGTAGTTCATTGGTTTTGTGTTCAGTATGTTGTATATATTTGTGGCAACTGCAAACATGACCTTATTTATATAAGGTTTACTTGACATTAGGCTGAACAGAAACATAACAAATTGAATCAAAGTAATGTAAGCAAAAAACCCCCAAACCCTCTTGACTCAGTGTTTGGTCTGTGAAATGTTTTTTTGAGTTAACAGAAAGCCTTAAGGCCATTCTGGGTAATGGCATATTATCTAAAGTAATATGGCTATCTAAGAAATAGTACTGAAAGAGCCTTGAATGCCAAACACAGATTTTAAAACGTAACCCAAAAGCCAAAAAAACCCTAAGGATCTGGGAGGAGCAGCAGAGAAGGAAAATATACTAACTAGTGTGCCTTTTAGAAAATCGATGTTGAGCTTGTAGCCCAGAGAGGAGGTTGAGCTGTAGCTTTTGGATCTGGAACTGGTGTTGTTCTAGATCCGTACTTATATCTGACTTACCTAAAGAAGAGGCTCAAGCAAGAGTGGAGAGTGTGAGTATACAAACAGCAGCAGTCCTTGCTAAGATCCTGGTATATGATGCCTCCTGCATTCTTGCTAAATGTCTTAAGATTCTCCAGAGTGTGCAAATGGATCTGCCAGCACTGAGGAGCAGCTACAGTGCAGTCATGCTTATTCCAGCAAAAAGATCATCATCTCACTAGGTCTGAAACACTGCCAGGTGCAGGTTTCACTCTGGCTTTTATAGGGTTTTTTATGTATCCCTATGGTAACACAGTGCTAGCAATGTGTCAGCATTCTGTTAAGTTTAGTGGTGGAAAGTTGATGTAAACGCTGTGTTTTCAGTCCATTTGGCTTTAAAGAGACATAATGATATAACTACTGATAAGCATCAGGATAGCTGCAGGTGGTTCTGCACTACATATTTGCTTTGTTTCTCTTTCTCAGCAACACCTGCAGTTGACATAAGAGTTACTGCATGAACAAATTTGTTAATTCACAGATCATATAAAATATGTCCAGTGATGATATTTGGTTATTAGTAAGTGGGAAAAATGAACACACAGTTTCAAGTGATCAGATCATAGAATGAACCCAAATGTCATAATTTTTGTGTTTATTGCGCCAGTATATTTGCACATTACTTCGTAATGCAATTTATCAATCATTATATGCCAGCTGAGACTTTCCTCTGAGTGAATAGAAGTTTGCCATAGTTTTGCTCCATCAGCCTGTCACAAAGGTCTACGTGAGGCTGCAACCCCACATGCTTGGAAATCACATTTCTAAGGGCTGGCACTTTTGTAGATACATAGGTTCATCCAGCTTCTCAGAGAGGCTTTGGAAAGGTCACAGGCTGAAGTCGTTCTTTGGGATCTATGCCCTGTGACAGAAGAGGGCTGTGGGCAGGGCTGTGCCAGCACCTCTTCAGCCTTTGGCAGAATTTCCTGAGTTACCTGGAGACCCATCTGTGTTTCAAGGAATTCATTGAAGCAAACATGAGGTTTTCTGAAGAAGGAAAACATACCTGACATGGATTCAGAGTAGCAAGTAGAGTTTTTAAGAGGGGCATCTGGCTTTAGGAAAGGTTTATTGGTTTCTATCTGGGCAGGATTTAGGAAGTGTAACTTGAGACCCTGACAGATTATTTTTGGCTTCTAAAAAAGACAAACCAAAAAGTACCCCTCTTCAGAAAACTGTTATCTGATTTAAGAGGACCTTTAGTCCAGAAATTTATTTATTTATTTATAGGAAGCAAACAATGTGAATGTGTATGTACATAATGCATACAAACATATGATGCCCAGACTGGCAATATTGCCCATCTAATGTTCATTCATAATCATCCTCACCCTTCCCAGTTCTAGGAATCTTACTGTTTATGCAGTCATTTTCACAGCATGATGAGATCTTCTTTGTAGGAAAACCCATTTAGTTATTTTCTTTACTTTAGAGTAATCTAAAGTTCAAGAAACAGTTTTAAATACAGTTTCTAAGGAACACAACTGGATTTACAGTTGTCACTGATCTTATTAAACAAAACTTTATAGTTAAGGTACCAACTGGGAGCTATATACAAAGACTGTTCTAAAAGCATGAGAAACACAGATTTATATGAACTTATATGTGCTATGTTTTAAAAAAAGAGACATTTCACACTTTTTTTTTTTTTTAAATGGAACTCAAAATGAGAACGCATAAAATCTGGATGCACTGGAAACACCTGTTCACCAAGGTACAATTTCATTTAACAATCCTCAAAAATATAGAAGAGAAAGTAGTATTCTTCTGAGGGAAGAATTAAATCAAGATAGCTACCAATTTGTGCTCTTTAACTGAAAGAAATACAGAAAATGAGTTCTCTAAACATGGATAATCCCTTGTTTGAGGTCTGGCAACAAAAGATAAAAAAGCTTACGAAACTGAAGCACAAGTGATACACCATACGATTGCTTTACAAGTAACTTACCACACAGTTTAATATCTACACAATCTCTTTGATAAATGGAATTTCCACTGATTATTTACAGATTTAACTGCTGTTATAATCTCATTCAGTCTTTTAAAGACACTCTGCTTATATAAATAAGGATTAGTTGGCAAAGTTAATTATTGTAAAAGAAGCATGGCTGCTAAACTTGGGATGAAATTGGAGTCTAGAGATTGTCTGTTTGCTGCCTTCTACTTGCAAGTGCTTAGGCAGTTTTGATTAGGACCCTGGGTATTACCAAAAGGTCTTTTCTGGAGGTTGCTGTACATGGTGGAGAGACCCGGACTAATTTTGGAAATGTAGTGCTGGAGAACTAATTGCAGCAGCATAAAATAATTTGCATTTCCAGGGAAAGTGTAATAATTTAACAAAATCAGATGTTCAGTTCTACACAATATTCCCATATCACACAGATTCTCTGATCTATTCCACACAGGAAACTTTGATTCTCAAGACATTTCCCTGTTAATTATTTAGATGTCAAAGTGCTTAAGAGTTGCTATTGATTTCAACAGGAAATAGGAATGGAGTTCTGTGGTGAACAGAGCTGGTCCTAGCTGGTTGTTGCCCTCTAGTATTTTAGAATAATTTCAATTAGCTTGAACTCAGACTCAGAAAATAAAGATATAAGCTTAATTGCACATCAAAAGAGGCAGTAGAGTTGTAAGTTGTTGTGATCTCTCAATGAGGCACAGAGCTACATTTTCCAAGGTTGGACTCTTCGATGATTAAGCCAAAAATTATTGCATACTTTGGCTCCTTTTCAGGTATTCCTGCAGACTTTCCAGTTGTGATCTGTTGGCCTGAAGTGACCTGTGCAAAGGAGTACAGCAGAGGGGAGTGCAGGGATTTTCCTGTGCTGTACCCATGTCACGACTGCATGTCTCCACCTCAGGAACCACCTGGCAGCTCAGTGGCTGCTTCATGGGATTGAGGACACAGGACTACGCGGTTTACTAAAAACTTCCTCAATTTTTTTAAAGAAAATCGGTTGTTGCCATTCACAGATGTGATGTAATATGCTCTTCGAGAAGTGTCCTTACATGGCTGTCAAGAGGGCACTAAACAAGCCTCTCAGATGTGTGGGATTGAAGGAGACACATCTAGACTTTGTGAAAAGTATCCTATATGAGTAGTTAGAAGAATTAGAAATATATTTCAGTCCAAAAATATTGGATCAATCTGTATTTTAGAGAAAAAATATATTTAAACGTGGTATAGTTAAAATAGGAACTTAAAAAAATTCTTTATGAATGTGTTTGAAAAATCATGTTTGCAAAATATGTTTTTATTCCAACAGCTCTGGTATAGTCAGAAAATTGTTGAAAAACTCTTCAGACAGTCATTCAGTTTACACAGTCAAGACAGACCCTATTAAATACATCCCTCCTGATGGATGCATGTGTTTAACTTTCCAAGTGGAGATTCCTCAGGGAATCCATTCCAGTGCTGTATTGTCCTTACTACTAGCTTCCCAAAAAGTTAACATGATTCTTCATTGCTATAATTTGAGCTTGTTATTTTTGCTGTTGCCTGACACTCACTTGAAGTGCAAATGATTCGTTTTCTCTTTCCAGAGCTATACATGTATCTAAAGATGCTATCCTCTTCCAAGACTGCTTTTTTTTTCTAAAGGTTAAACTTTTATCAAGCTTTTTTATCTTTCCTTATATGGAATGTCTTCCCATACTCCAGTTGCCATTTCTGCTTCTCTAGACTCTGATTAGTAGCCCACATCTTTAGGGTAAGATGTGGAAGGTCTTGTCCAAAACTAGAAGTGCTTCGTTTGAAACAATGCCAGTTGTAAGTGAAGTGGGAGGATTAAATTGTGCACTGCTTAGACCATCCTCTTACCCTCCAGTTTGCGGGAACTCTCTGGGAGAAGGATTCTCTGGATTCACACACAGTAAACAGAGTCAAGAATCTGGAATTATTTATTATAGGTAAAAGGAATTATGTAACGCTTCTTTAGTGTCCTTTTTGTTGTATTACTTGATGTGGAGTGAGTGCCATCTGGAGGTTAGGAAACACGGAACTCTGTATGCTTTCATGCTGAAAAACAAAATCCCTGTGCTTTGCAAATGAAATGTCCTTACATGAGGAGACAGATACTGGGCACCAACCTCTCAGTGTAAAGTTTGTGACCCACAGAAAGACTTGCAGCTGCTCCATATGTCTCATTGTTAGGCATGGGATTTAAATGTCTCTTGGTATTGTGCAATCACCGATAAATATGTATCCTCTGAATGATCTGTGCAGTTTTTGGAAAAAGCTCTGGACAGCACAGGGACAAAGAGGGTCTTGATCTGCTCTCTCCTCTCCTGCTTTCAGGTGTGTGAAAACAATTGAGTTTCTGGTGCAGTTTTCTGCTCACAGGAGAGAGAGGCATTTTAGCTGAACAAAAAGAAGTCTGTTTTAAAAAGAAGGTTCCCATTTAGTGTGTCTGAACTCACTTCTCCATCATAATTCGTGTCTGCAGAGTGGAATCAGCCCTCCTCACCTGGGCTGGTTGCATGATGTGGTCTTCCTTCTTTAGGTAACTCAACAGACATCCTGAAAGCCTTAATCCTCCAGTTCTCACTGTGTTGGTGAAGCCAGGAGGAGAACCAATTGTAGTTGTGACTTCAGGGAGTGGGACTTGGCTCTTTCTACAATGCCTTTTTTTTGCACGCTGGTCACAGTGGTCACCTTGTGTGCTTCTGAGCTGCCTTCTGCCACCGAAGTCTAATCCTATAAACAAATAGCTTTAATTGCAAAGCATAAGTGCACCCATCTCCACCTCAGTCTGATGAGAGACTGCATCCTGTTGTGTCAAGGCAATGCTAATGGCTTCTGTGCTGAGCTCCACTTAGGACTGAACATGATCCTACAGAAGCTGCATGCGGTTCAAAGGACAGATACTCTTTGCACACTCTCCATGCCCAGCTGCTTGCTGATTTTTCACTACAGAGCAAGAGGCCATAAAGTTTCAACCTATGTAATGAAGAGGCACTGACTGAACAGGCTTTTGGTATTGTGTTGTTTAAGCTTGATGACGGTTTCCCTGGGCAACCACAGATTTTAGGAACTATGAACCTGTTAAATTCAAGGTTTGACAATCCTGAGGGTGTAAGACAGGTTGCTGAGCCAACACGCCTTCAGAGCAAGATGTGAAAGCCTGCTTCCTCATCAATGAGTTTCCATCAGCTAAACCAGAAAAAAGTGTAGGAGAAGGGAATTTGAGAGCAGCAAATCTAAAGAAACAAAAATGAAAACTAGTGTGAAAAATATTTGGTCTCCCTCCCTCAGCAGGGAGTGGTGAAAAGCACAGAGCATGTCTCACGTGCCTTAAGTATAATTCTTTAGAGCAAGTTTAAACATGAAGATGACAGAAGCTGATGAATCCTTGTCTAGCTACATGAAATGCAACAAGCTGCTCTGTTTGTATTGTGCTGGCTTTCAGAACTGAACGTGCATTGTTTATGTTGTGACTCATCTGAGCGGATCTCTATTAATTGTTTGTTTTCAGCAAATAAAATTCAGGAAGAAATTGTCTTTTGTCTGTAATCTTGTTCTTTCTGATGTTAGTGGCATCCTTCCTGTAGATTTGCATGGGAAGATGAATGACGTCTGTGGTGCTGTCTGTATATGGCCCAGTCACCTGAAATACAGAGAGGATCATCTATTAGGGATGACATCCATTTTTACCCTTGAAAGAACTTGCTTGCAGTTATATTGTTACTGAAGCACTAAGAAAGCTGGAGCTCACCCCCAAGTTTCCTCTTTTCTGCTCCGCTGCTGAAGAAGTAATTCATATTTACCAGAGCCCTGCCGAGCTCAGTAATTATTTGACTGCCAATAATTTGGTTGGTTAAGTTAGGAAGTTTGCTTGAGAACACAGTCATGTAGTTTGGCAGTGGCTTCTGCTCCTTTCTCTTACCCTGGATAAAACAGGGACCATTGATAAGTTTTCAAAATTACATCCATTGCTTCTTACAAAAATACAAGTTACTGGAATTATGTATGATATCAGCACTTATAATATCAGCACTTCTGCTTTTGAAATTAGAATTTAAATGTACTTCGAAATATCATACTGACTGTACATGAAATTGTTGTAGAAATAAAGCAAAACAATTGGGGTTTTTTTTTCCTGTTGTCTTATGATAGGATAACAGGGAAATGAATAATTTTAAAATATGTTGCATAAAACATTATCTGGGACGGGAGTTAGCTCGCTCTAGAATGGTTGTGATGTGGGAGGCTTTTTCTTTCATTTTTAGTAAGTTGCTTGGGTTTCAGCAGAATGACATTATCTTACAAATTTTCTGCTAGGAATTTGTTTCTTCCAGCACTTGTCTTTCTGCCGAGTTGTTAACACTGAAACAGACTGAACATGCACAGGTAACAGATGAAGACACTTCAGTTCTTTTCTTTTTCCTAAAGATTTTAGTCATGAAGCATTTGCCGATGATGCGCAAGTATGCTTCAATTTGAAATAGTAGCCTAGCTCAAATTGACAAAAACTGAAAAGAACATGGGTATAATTGAATGTCTGTTCAAAACTCACCATGGTCTTTTAGGAAACTCCAGTTCTGGTACCTTGGAATAGAAGTAAAAAATGCAGTGTCAAGTTTTCTGTCTTTAAATAAATTAGTTAATGTTGATCATAATTGAATGCCTGTTCAACTGCTCAGTTTGATGCATACAGCTCAGTTCTTACACCTGCAGATTCCATGTACTAAAACCTGTCTTTTCTGTGATGGAGCCCAGGGTTTTCTTTATTCCCATACTATGTGAGGAGTGAGTGGTTTTTTTGCTAGGGGAAAGCGAGGATACCATATCTACAATGTATTCCTTGTGCAATGTAAATAAATTACCCATGTCCTGAGACAGTCTAGAAAACATTTGTCCAATGTCTTGAGCAAGACACAGCATCTTATTTTTTAAATGACCAATACTTTGCTGGCAGAAGTCCCTGGTAGGAATTCCCAGATCCATGTTGCTGCCGGCAAACATCCATGGGAGTATTTTGTGCAGATAGGCAGCTGTGCTAGGAGCACATGGAGTCAGAAGACCTGAGTTTTGCTCTTCAGCTCTGTTCTATACCTGGTGTGGGACTGCAGGGCGAGTCCTTTGATTTTTCCATACTCTGCTTTCCTTGGCCTGAAATGGAGAAAGCACCAGTTCACCCACTATTGTAAGAGAACTGTGAGTCAAGAGAGGAAACAGTTTTATACAGCTGTATTTGCAGCAAGACTCAGTGGTCACCTGGGCTGATTCTGAGCTGCTTACCTGTGCTGCATCTAAGGTCATCAGACTAGTGCAGAAGCTGAGCTTGTCTGTACAGCAGAGCCATGTACCATGTGGAGCTAGGAGCGCTGGGTTTCTGTGCTGCACTCCCCTGTCCAGTGCAGATATGTCCCAAGTGCAACTAAAATTGAATTTATGAGTGTTCTGTTTATCACTGTATGTCTCGGTATACCAGCACAGCATTGAGATCCTAGAATTTTTTATCTTGATATGCAGCCATTATTTGAACATTATCAGATTTGGGTGTTACTGGATGGTGCTAATTAGTCAGAAATATTGTGGTCTCAGGCACTGCCCTACATCTACTTCAAGTCAGACCATTTAATGCGTACCAGCCTTTGTCCATCATTGTTTTTGGGACAGGAATGTGGAACTGAAGGACAGCCCCCTGCAGTCTGTAGGGTACATAGTTTGATTAATCCAGCTTTAGGCATCTTGTTCTTCACAAATCTGTCCTACCTTTTTGCATGAGTTTCTGTTTTCATAGCTAAAACTGGAAAGCAGAACATGCATCAGCTGTTTGATGTGTTACATTATGCATAAAAGTGAGTTTGCATCAATATCCGTGACTCTGAACCCCAGGGGCAGGCACAGAGTCCTTCCTGCTGCCTTAGCTAGGAACGAGTATGGAGCAGGCTGAGCCTGTTGAGCAAGAGTCTGAGTCTCAGCACAACTGGGAGAGAGTAACACTGCCCTGGCTTTGCATGTATCAGAGTCCTGTCCAGGCATCATCCTGTCCCTCAAGTAAATGGAGCCAGACAAGAGTGCAAATGCATCTCTGGGGAAATCAGGACCGTGATCTGTATCTCTTCCAGAAGGGTGAAGAGGGCAAAGGTTTTCTGATGGTTTCTTTTCCCATTTAAAAAAATCCTATTTTTCTTCCCTTTCCTTTAGCTTGGGCAGCGCGCAGTTGGAAATGGAGCTGATTTTAATTTTACCAAGGATATCCTTCTAATAGGCATACTGATGCTGTATGCTGAAGTATGAACATAAACACTTACTCAAGATATTTGGCAGAGACAGGATCTTAATTTCGGGTTCTTTTGGGTCACTGGTGTGTGCACAGTCAAGGCTTAGTTTGTATGTGTGCAGCTCAGTCTGCTGAAAACATAAAAATGGGGCAAGTTCAGTAGATTTACAGACCGGGAATACAAAATCATATTTTGGCAGAACACTCTGTTCAGCTTCCATTTCAGCCATTTCCAAGACTATGAGAAGAAGTGATAATATCAGTTTGTCTGCAATAAATTATAAAGCTTGGCACTTTTTTATCTTCATTGTGGAAATCTCCAAAGCTAAAAGATACTTAGCATGCAGTTCTTTGCATCTCTTTTCAGCTTAAGCCCAGCATGCAGGAGATATTAGCACAGATTTTGTCCAGTGAAGGAGACCAGAGATAATGTAACCCTAGATAGGAGGGTATTAGGATCTGATCCAAAGTCCCTGCAGCAGCGAATTTTGTTTGATAGTGTTGGCTTTGGATCAAGCCCTAATGCTGTCAGGGAGTATCAGTACCATTGTCAAGACAAGCAGAAGAGGCATGAACTGGAGCAAGTGACTTACCAGATTTTCCTTCCTCTCGTTCAGCCTCCACAGACTCTCTCCAGATCTTATCCTGTTGGACCTGCTCTGGCTGCCTGCTTGTCTGCCCAGGCCCAAGTAGCCAGTGGTGCAGGGGCAGTGGTGCAGAGCCCCTTCCCAACTTCTCCATTTTGAGATTCACCATATACTCAGCCTTTTTAAGTATATTGTGAATTTTCAGAAAGTGAAACCTATTTTTGTTTGCACTTTCAAAGCTTCTTCTCTCCTAACATTTTCTTTCAGCTCCTGCTTTGAAGTGCTTTCAGGAAAGAGCATGCACAGCAGCACTGACAGGCAATGCTCAGCACTGGTTTACTTTCCTCTTGTTTAATGTTCCTTTCCTACTGCTTTATGTTGCATCATTGCTTGAGCGCTGAGGGGGTTTTCATGGTAACAGCAATTTCATGAGAAGTGACTGTAATTGGAAGCAATGGGATCTTCAGATGTAAGCAGCAAACCCTTAGCTTACAAGATGATTACAGCGACTGCAGCTGAGATCAGCCTCTATTCAAAATCCTCAGAACAATAAAGTCTGGTTTAATAGCAGAGGGTGCTGTGGAGATTGCTGCTGAGGACTTTTGTTGTGGTTATGTAGAAGAAGCAAAAGCTCCTGAAAACTGCTGCTTTTCCTGGCGTGTTTACTGTCTCTATTGGAAGCATCTGACTTGTGAATATATACCAGGAAAGGAGCAGAGACCCAGTGTGACAGCTGCTGGGGCCTTGAACTCTGGGGCAGAGATGTTTGGTTAAAATAAAGTGTTTCAAGGAATCTGTTCTGAAAGCTTCTTATTTTTAAATTTAAAAGATAGCAGTCAGAGATCATCAAAAGTGTTTTCTAAGCACTTAGAGAGTTCTGCATAAGGGATTAAGCAACTCTGAGAAGTTTCTAAGTAACTTTAAAGGGTCATTAGTATACAAAGTGAGAATTTTCAAAACTGTGTCCAAAATGTTAGTGTTTGTCTTTACAGTCAAGCCTGTTGGGCTTCTGTGGTATGAACTCACTTCCTCAAGTATTTGTGACCTTGGAGGAAAACAGAGTATTTCAAGTATAAATTTCCTCTGAAATTCTTGACTGACTTGTTTTTGAGTAGGGTGGATTAGCTCCAGATGAATTCTAGCTTTCTGGTAAATGCTAATGAACTTTGAATCTACTTCTTCAGGGGGCTTTTGGCAAACTTGTTCGCTTGCACTATTGGGAAACACATACTGAATTTGGCAAATAATTTCTTTTAAAATAGTTACAACTATACAACAATCCAAACATTTCATGTAGACAAGCTTGAGCAAGAAGTACTTCTATAATTCTACAATAATTTTGGAAAAATTATTCTGAATTTGAAGATTGTGATAATATAAGAAAAGGTAAATTCCACCTCAAACCCCCATGTTTGCTTTGGTTTTGAATTAAATTTCAGTAGACCTTTTGTTTATTTGCTATTTTTTCTGAGATAATTGAAACCTGAATAGTGTTTTTAATCTCTTTCATCCAAAAAGCAAAAAAAGTCATGTACCCACATAACATTATCATGAAGTGAAGAAATTAAATGTTTTCCATCCTGGACTAATAGTTGTCCCTGTTCCTCTTGTGGAATCTTGTGAAATGCTTATTTTGTTGCTTTTGTTCCAAGGTCTTCTTCAAGTTGGAGTGTGTGCAACTGGTTGAAGAATAGTGTTTTAGCAGCATCTGATTGCTTTAAAAGGAATCTGAGGCACTTTTGAAAGACCCAATGCATTAATCAGAGTGCCTGGGATTTTAGCTCCTGATCTGGTTGGGAAAGGATCCTGATGGAAAGCCTGTTCCTCTTAATTCTTGTATTCAGAGTTCCTGTATCAGATCAGAATTTTAATACTGATCCTTCCTTCAAGCCAATTTCTTCAAATTAAACAGTAATAAGCTAAAACTGGTTGTTGTACTGTGGACAACAAGTAGCCTCCAATGACTACTTGCAGCCACCGAATAAACTGAACAGAAAGAATACAAGCAGGTGTTTTAAGTCTGTGCCATTGAGACGTCGCAGCAGACCTGGTGCAGATACTGAACTATTTGCCCTCATTTTTCCCATTTGCCAGTTTAACATTTTATTTAAATTGGTACAACTGATTTACTTGTGTACATCTTTTCATCCTGTAGGTTGGTGTTTATTGTGGCTTCATTCCACATGTATCTATGTAAATTGATTAGAACATCTTGATTTTTTCTGGCTGGGACATGAAACTTAAAAAATAGTTATGAGTGCCACTGTGGAAGATGGCCTTTGCTTAGAAGTTTGTTTTGTGATTAATTAATTTGACAAGCAGTGTCAGTTCCTGTCATTCTGAGGAGTAACTTGACTGAGGTTAGTCTTTTGGTCTTACCAGATATGTACTACGTACAGATATGCACTTTACCAAGTGATGACATGCACTACAAATTCGTCTGGGAAAAATATGGCAGTTATTTCCTTTGAGTCAAACAAAAAGATGGCTAGAGAGGCTTTTTTAGAGGAAAAAGTTCAGGTGTTTAGACAAAACCTTTTTATTTGACCACAAGAGGGTATTGCAGTATCAGTTATGCAAGACTTTAACTAATGTTTGCCTTTATGTGCATTGCCTTATTTTTAAAATATATATTTCTCAAAAGTGATCATTTATATTCTGTAGTAGTTAAGAAAATCAGGTTTTGTATGCCAGTATTTGATGTCCTTGTCCTTGTCCAAGGGCAATTTCTGAGATGTTTTTTTCCTAAAATTTATATTAAGTTTCATAAAGTTTAAGAGGTTCTCTTCACTGGAGACAGAGACTTAGTTACTCTGAAACATTGAAAAACTTCATGGAAATGGCTTGCAAGAATGCATCAGTCACAGAAGAGAAATAATAACAGGAGATGAATGAGTTGCTGCTTTGTCTGGAAGTGCCTGTTGGTCCAGGATGGGAGCTGGCAGTCAGTGAGACTCTGATCTGATTTTTCCATGTGGTTTTACTAGCAGGAATAAGTTCTGAAATCTTTTTAAGCTCATTTGTGTTTCCCAATTTTGTCATTTACATCCAGTTCTTCTACAGTGTACATCCAATGTTTGTTTGCACTTTTTTTATAAGTCAATACTGGGTTGCAATACTTTCCTACAAAAGTTTTGTATTCCAAACTTTAAGGGCTGTGTTGTCAAATTTTTGTGCCATGTTTTGTACAGTTCAGACCATGGGAGAAGGACCTAGAAGGATTTTTGGATTCACCCATGCCTAGATCTGCTGCTGAATTTAGGAGAAGGTGCGTGGGATGCCTGTCTCTCAACAAGCTCACCTGTAAAAGAAGAACAGCCATATCACATTATCTGTGAGGAACAAGTTTCTGAGGGTTCTGATAATGGTTTGATGGACAAGAAAGCAATTTTCATGTTATAAAGTTAGTAATATATTGCAGAGATTTAAGTAGCACACACATTTAAAAACCCGGCTGCAGTGCATATGTCATGTGCAAATAAGAGGAAGGGGCAAAAGCTGGAGGAGAGGGCAGCCCTCTGGAGAGCAGCTTTTCAGAGCAGGTCACCATTCGGAAAATCTCTGTCACTTCACAAGGAGTGAAGAGATCCCCATGGAAATCTTTCAGTGTGAGCAGTGTTTCCTGCCTGCCTCAGATAGTGACAATTGACTTGCCATCATCTTCCTCGAGTGAATGAAGATGAGGCAAGTCCTTCAGGGCTGCAGGCTGGAAGGTGTGCTGTGACAATGGCTGGCAGGGCAGGGTGGGAGGTGCTCAGTCCGAGCACGCTGGGCACCCAGCACAGAAGTGACATTTGGCAGGGCATGAACACGGGGCTTTCCCATCAGCCCTGGGCATCAAGCACTGAGGGCTCTAGAAGGCCTGGAGGTGACAGGTCCTGCTGGTGAGCCATGCCCTCGTCCGGCAGGAGCAGAGTGCCTTGGGTGGCTGTGTGCAGGCAGAATGAGAGCAAATCCAGCCAGCTGCCACTCTGGAGTCAAACTCCTTTTAAGCAATTATGTAGCTGATTGATTAAAGGCATCATGCATTAAGTTTTGCTGTGGGTTTCTTAAGAAATATACTTATTTCGTGTCTTAATGGAGTTCTGCTGATAGACCCTGGCAAGTCGAGTGTCTGCTGCGTCGGCAGCGTACAAATACCATGGGGGAATGTCTGCTTCCAGTGACACAGAGTCTGACACTTCAAAAGAAAACCAAAGCTGTAGTACAGACTGTAAGAAATCTGGTATGATTTTTTTTATCCCCTTATAAAGGTTGCAAAATATGTTAACTACTGATATGCAGCTTTCCTTGTTTGAAGCAAAAATTATTTATTTGAAAAAGTATTATTAACTTGAAATAAAATTAAATGTCAGCTATTTCAGATAATATGCAAGCCTGTTACATTAGAGTCGTCAGTTTAAACCTGCTGCCTGAGCAGGTGATGGGATTTCAGGGAAGGAGCACTGTAGGGCTGGTTTGTGGCTAAGGATTTGGTTTAGGAAAAAGAACTAGAAATATATGAAGTGTTCCTCAATGACTGAGGAATGTTTTGAGTTGCTATTTCACATAATGTCATAATTTCTTGGAGGCTGGATCCTGTCAAGAAGTGCAACATTGTATGGACAACAATACTGTATGGTCTTCGTTAGTCAGAGCTGAGTTCAAGTCCCATGCTCACCACAGCAGGGAGCTCTGGTAACTGCCCAGTGGAGCTTGGCTGTGTTCCATCCATCCTCACTGCTGGCTTGCAGTTTGTTAACAGGAATTAACAATTCTAGGAGAATTGCAGGGTATAAAGGGGTTGAGTTCTTCTGCCGAGGCCGTGCTTTGTGCTGCCCAAGCACCCACGGCAGCGCTTTGGGCCCCGAGTCTGGCGTGGTGCTGATTCCTGCACTCCGGGGGTTTGCAGCTGCTCGGTGTCAGCTCACAGGGCAGGGAAACCACTTCACAAATGCTACAGAGGCTTGCTTCCCTCTCTCTCTGCTACCTGGGGCACTGTAGTACTTACAGAAGCAGTTTGTCCTGTGAATTACAACATTCCAGCTGTGTATCACTGCGTATTTCAATGCTCAAGATGTTGTTCCAGTTTTGGGGTTTTTTTTGCATTATTCTCTGGTTTTTACCTGTCTCCTCTGGTAGCTAAGAGTCTGTTTGTTGATCGGCAATTTAATACACTGAAAGTTTCATTTACCGTCTGCTCACCATATTCATGAAGGTCATTGATTTTCTGTTTTGATGTGAGAAACCAAAAATTCTCTGCTGCAAATTACGCAAAATTTTCAAAGCAGGATGCCTAAAATTTATTTTGAATTGTGTCTCTGGCTATTAAATGAAAGGCGTCACCTGACTTTTAAAATATTCTTCACCTTTGCAAGTTTTGTTGGCTAAGAAATGAGCTACTTCCTCTTAGTTTTTTTCAAGGTAATCATCAGAGTCTAAAATTGGGAAGTCTTGTCTGAACATGTCAATCAAAAGCTTTGTCCGTGTTTCAGGAAAGCTTTTAGTGTCTTCATTGCAGCTATTAAAGTGAGTTTCCTTTTTAACTGTAGTGTTAAATCCCTCTTCAGGCTGATGTTTGTCCAGCTCTGACTGTTGGGAATTGGAAAGAAGTCCTCCCTAAAGGAGGGATGTTCCCATAACTAGATGTAGGGGGCTTTGTGTCTAGCCTTTTCTTTGGTACACTAGAATCTGGTGGCAGATCATGAGAATTCAGGTCTGAAGTAACCTCAGGATGTCTCTAGCCCTGCCCCTCAGGGCATGAGCTGTGAGATCAGACCAGCTGGTCAGGGCTTTATGCTGTTAATCTTGGAAGCCTCCATGGATGGAGACTGCACAACCATTTTGGGTAATGCGTCTCACCACAGGGCTGTCTCTGTGATGAAGATGTTTTGGCTTGTATACAATCAAAACCTCTCCTGTTTCAACTTGTGCCCATTTTATTTCATCCCTCCACTAAGCCCTGCTCAAAGCAGCCTGGCTGTGTCTTTCCAGTATCCTGATTGCAGATACTGGGACTCTGCTCTTCAGTCGCCTCACAGCCTTCTCTGCTCCAGGCTGGGCAGGATTTGATGGCCAGTTGCGTTGTGTGTTACACATATGTGTTAGACCTTTACCTGACCTACTCTGTTCTCTGTCCCTGCCTGATTTGCCCATTTACACTGCTCATGCCCAGCAGGGCAGATACCCCATGAGACTTAGAAAGGAAGAGAACAGAGTCTACCGGGAGTGCACTGTCCGTTTTGGCATTCTTTTCTTAGATCACCTGCACCGTTCTGTAGTTCAATTCAGCCTTTTTCCTTCTGTGTTTGTACTGAGCTTGATTGTTTTGCTATAGGGCTGGAAACTTTTGCTCCCTGAAGAAATGGACAGCCAGAACAATGTGAAATCTTCCTGGATGTGTTTGGAGCTTTGTATTTTTAGCTCAGTTGTGCAACCGTTCACGTGCGAATACTCAAACAGGCAAAACTGGAAGGAAAACAGCTGCATCCCCAGATCTTTGGGCCAGAGCAGCCAAACAGACTTTGAACAAATTTCAGACTGGATTTTCACTGTACCAGGTGCTTCATTAATGATCTTGTTATGGTGTGATGAAGAGAATGGAATCTGCCTCTCAGAATGGGCTGTATTCCAGTTTTCAAGACAGATCCCAGTTTTTTTGAAACCTTTTGCTTAGGTCACTGCTTAAGTTTAGAAAGCTTCCAAAGCGGTAGACAGACATGCAACTAAAAATGCAATTGCAGAATTAGGATAAAATGCTGCTTTCTTACTTAATGAGAAAAAGGGAAAGACCTTATCCTACTTTCTGTGTGAAATACCCACATAATCTACACAGGTACTGTATGAGTACCATATATCTCCCTTTAAAAATCCAGCTCTGATCACAGTGCTGACATAAGTGCACCTACCAGCCTTTTTCGTGTAGACACCATGAAAAACTTCAGCCAAACTGAGATTGTGGAAAATGGTTGTCCTGTTTGACCTGAAGTATTTAATCTTGAAATACAGTGAGATCAGTGAATCTTTAATGACAAACGAGGTTTCCAAAATGCTTCCATATTCTGAAGTCCCAGGGCAGAGAACAGAGCCTGACAGCATGAAGGACCCCATGTCACATGAGGTCTCCTACAACTTCCACCATTCCTGGTGCTTAACAGCAGGAATCTCCAAGCTCTGAGATATTGTGCTTCCTGAGTCCTTGGTTTCTGGACAGACTGCTCAAGGCTTTGTATGTTTTTATCAGAGTGGAAAAAATAGCAACCAAAACAGGGATATTCAGATGGGCTTTTTAATTCTTGATCTACTGCGGCATTTCAAGTCCTTGGTAGATTAAACCATGAAAAAAAATTTTGCAAATCTTTGCTCTTGTCCGCTGAGCATGCTAAGGATCCTTTAAATGTATTCTAAATTGTTTAAGACTGACTAACCTCTGCAAAATTAGTTGGATCAGTGAGATAATCACACAAAGAGCCATCTACTGTCATTTAGAAAATCATAGGACAGTTGAAAAGTCCAATATAGGCCACCAGGTTCATAGCAAAGCTGCAAGAGACCTGTATCTTTCTACAAAAGCAGGAGGGACTGGCAAGAACATCTGGCTGTCAGGTTGCACTGGACGATTGTCAGTGTGTCAACACTTCACATCTTGGCACTCAGTTAAGAGTGTTATTCAACCAAATCTTCAGTCATCTCCACTTAATCTCTTACAGATTGTGCCCTGGAGTGGTCTTGGAACAGGCAGCCCATGGGGGCTCTCAGACTGCTGCTGGGGAAGGTGAGGTGCACCCTCTCTCCAGCTGCTCTCGGGTGAGGAGCAGGGAAGGGCAGGCAGCCCCTGACCTGCAGGGTGGGTCACACACCTCTGTGGATCCTTAACCAGAGCCGGTTTCACTCCAAACATCCACACTTCCTGCTCCTGCACATGCGTTCCTTACACCTCTGTTACCTGTAGGGTGGCAGGGATATCCTTACAGGAGTGTTACAGCAGCTGTTGAACATGAGATTTACTGTGAAGCAAAGGTATAACTACACCTATGCGAGGAAAAGAGTGCCAGGATGGGAATCATAAATGTTCCTCATGTCAGTGAAGAAGTTTGTGTAAGTGATTACATTCTCTTGCATGGTGTGTTCTGTTACTTAATTCCTGTTTAAAAACGGACTTAGCCAAGAGCAAAGGAAGAAGTTGGCTGAGGGACTTTGTAGACAAAAGCTTAAATTTCCAGTCTTTTGTTAAAGGAAAGTGTGTCTTTTTCTCTATTTGATGAGGTTAACATTCCTAATTCCAGCCATTTTTCCTTCATACATGTTTTGTTATATGCTTGGACCTGACAATTGGAGGATTGAGGATGTGTTTGGATTGCCTTTTTTGCAAGTCTGATGATGAAAACAACTTATGCCATTAGCAAAAAATAAAAGCCCAAACCTTCTTATAATTGTAGGAGAAAAGTTTACAGAAACGAAAAGTTTTGCTGGTGAATGAGTATATCCGTTTTGGAAATAGCCTGCACTGGGTCTGTAGTTAAAATGGTACCATACTTTTGCAAAAGGCTAGTATAGCGGTTTTGAAAAAAGCATCTCTGTGCTGTATCCATTTGCTCTTTGCCCTTTGCCTGTTTCCGTTCCTCCAGGTCCTCATTAACTTGCCACAATATGAATATTCTCCCAGGCTACATACCTTAGCTTGCACAAACCTACTATTTTTTGCAGGAGGACTAGAAAACAGCAACAGTCAAAGCAGATTTTTCAAACTGCTGCTTTTTAAAAAGGCTTTTATCCCCAAATACAGATTAAAATATTATTTTTAACCTACAAAAGTTTATCTTTCTTTTCTGTATGTCTTTCTTTGTGGTGAGTGTTCAGATTCATCAGCGCCTTGGTGTGTGGTGGCTGCTTTACTTTGTACGTTCTGTTTTATGGACTCCAGTGTTGGGATTGTTGTTAGCTGGGAGAAGTAAATAGACTTCAAGAAAGAGATCACACCATAGCAACCTTCATCTTCTGTTTACGGTTCAAATAAACGTCTGTGCTGTGGAAATTTATGTCCTGAAGAATTTTCTAAACTAGGACACTAACTGGTTTAATAACAACAGGATTAATGCAGTAAGTTGAAGACAAATCTACATTCAATATTTAAATGGTGAATAATTTTATTTTTTAGAAGCTGCTATTGACCCTGAGATTATCTCAGTTGGTTAGAGCATGGTGCTAATACCACCAAGGTTGGGAGGTCAATCCCCATATGGGCCATTTAGTTAAGAGTTGGACTCAATGATCCTTGTGGGTCCCTTCCAACTCAGAATATTCTGTGAATCTGTAAATAATACATCACAGCCACTCAGTACGGAGAGAGTTTTTCACTTATTTACAATACCAGAAAGTACATGACTGTTTTGAGGGAGAGGTTCATGTAAGCACCCAGCAGAATATGAGTTCTCCCATTAAAATCAATATTAAAACTCCCCTTGTTTAATGGCAACAACTCCATGGGTGTTTTGAAAAGCCAAACCTGTCAGTTTGTAATTTCCTCACCTTTTGGTTAAAGAAGTAGATTTTACTCAAGCAAAATGTCTGTTGGCTGAACTGGAGGTTTTTCTTCTCTCTGAACATCCTGCCTGCAGGGAGATGTTAGACTTTTAAAGGATATGCTGGGAAAAGATTTTTGTTTCCTTCCTGCAACTCATGCTAAGACACTGTTGCTGACAGTAATTTGTGTTCGTTCTTTTCTTAATATGCAAATTGGCAAGATTTTATTCCAAAGTGTAAGCATTCCTTATTCCTTAGACATTTCACCCATACATGTTTGTCCATCAGCTGGCTTGCCTTCAGAGCTGGCCAGTGGTGCAGAAAGCATGGTCAGGGGAAGGGTCAGTGTGGGATGGAGTCACCATTTGGGAGGATCTTCTAACCAGTGAGTCCCTTGTGGGTTTTGGCACAGAGAGTGGCTGGAGAAGCCAATTAGGAGGCAGAGCAGGGTTAGGTATGGATTTAATATCAGGATATTTCCCCCAATAGAAATGATCATAAAAACCAATAACTACTGGACATCAGTGGAACATTAGTCTTGAAATCCAGGGGCAGGTGATCCCACAGAGCCCCCAGTGCCGTGCTTGCTCAGAGCCCACCTGCAGCACACACAGCTGCAGGCTTGTGCCTCTTCCCTCTCAGCTCCCTTCCATCACGTGGAGATTAGCTGGGTGAGGGGAAAGCCACGCTTTTCATATAGTGCTGGCTGCTATAGAAACCACGAGCTCTGTGTGGGCACAGCCAGCAACAGCTCCCGACCAGGGGATGCTGTAGCCTTCCCTCTCAGTTTTCAGTGTTCTCGACCAAAACCTTCTGAACTGCTGTGTGTCTGTCGCTCTGCAACATGCGAGTCTTTAACATTGGAAATAAGATGCCAAATGTCTGAAGTTGTTCACGCTGAAAAAGAAATCCACAGCTCCCTACTACAAAGGTTTATCTGCCATTTCATGTCTGTCACAATGTGTGGATAGCATCAAGCCTCTGGTGATTGGAATCATGGCTGTAACTTTCCCCAGAAAGTCCCTTTCAGCCATCTCTGTGTCTCTCCAAATGTAAAGAGCTAGCTTTAAAAGAGGTGATATATGGAAAGTATTGTGTCTGCTAAGCTTTTCATGATAGTGTTAAGATAAAAAAGTCTGTAAAATATCCAACTGATAGATATTTCTGAAGTCAGAGGAGGATAAAGCTGTTGGCTGTGAGGGGAGAAAGGTAATCTAGCATTGAACCTTGGTCAATGGGACAAGCCTGCTTATTCTGGTAAGTCTGGTTTTAGGAAAAAAACAGAACAAGAAGAGAGTAAACAAATGTAGAACATCCCAAACACATCTGAAGTGCACTCTGCTAAGCATAAAAAGGAGACTGTATTCATGAAGTGTATTAAAGCAGTAAATGTGCTTACTTCTGTCATGATTACAAGATCTCTAGAGGAAGAAAAAGGGACCTGCTTTTTTAAAATCCAAGTTCTGGGTGTTATGGCTGAGATAGTATCTCAAAAACATTTACCTGAGAAACAGATCTGAGAAAAAAATACCCTGATGAGTACAAAAAAACAGGACAGAAAATACAGTACAAAATAAATAATGTAGAAGCTGAACTTGTTTTGGGTTCCAAAACATTCTTCTCAGAGGAACTTGTGTCCCACTGGCAAAGTGTTGAGTGGGGCAGAGGTGAGGCAGGGGCTGTGTGTGGAGACTGAGGAGCTGCTGTGGAGGGAAAGGATGAGGGCTTTGAATCCTGACCTCTACTTGTGCAAGTTAGAAGCTAATTGTGCAAGCTTTTACCTTGCTTTATGCAGCTACTCTGCTTTCAAACACTAGCTCAGGCTCTGCTACAGGCACAGCAGCCTCCCCTTTGAGGAAGAAATGTCACAGAAAAATGTCTATGCCTCTCCAGGTATCATTGAGTACCTTCGGCAAGCCTGGGGTGTCCTTGAATTTTGAGATCAGTAGAACTAGAAACTCACAGCAGACTCGTGGGGTTGACAAACGGCATACTCCAGCTGTTGGAAAATGTACACTGAAAGCAAGGTGCTGGCCCACCACCTCTGCTTTGAAATCAGTAGCCAGTCAGGTTCTGCCAGGAGTAAAGATGCTCTGGAATATTGGAGTCGATCCTCTAGTGGGATAAGGACTCTGACAAACTGCCAAACCAAGTCTTTCCGGAAAGACTGCATGATTTACACACCCACTTCTTAGTTTTGAATAATCTAGGATTATTGCTGCCAGACAAGCTAAATTGGTGCTGTCATAAGCTCTCAAAACCAGGCAATCACAAAACCAATTCACGGGAATTTGTTTTCTTCTTTGATTTTTTAGGGCTTTGCAAGCTGTGAAAATGACGAAACACCTAAAACAGTGTGAGAGAAAAGATTGTTTGGGATTATACTAAGTAATCTTTCTGCTGGGAAGCACGCTAGTATATATTATGAACTGTCAGCACATGGAACGTGATGGAACTATAATTTTACCTATGTGATTTCCCTGGGTTGCCAAAGAAACCATAATAAGAAAAGTCAAAGTGCTCCTGTTCTTATTGATCTTCTTAACAAATTCTCACAAACAGCATCGACTGTTATAATTATTTGCTCTTCTCTAAGCTGATCTCTCATGTCACACATACCACTGTCAAAATCAGCTGGTTTGCCAGTGCAGAAATCTAGCATAAAATTCTATAAAAAAGGCTACCCCAAAGGAAATGGAACAAGAACATGAATTCTTTCCTTTGCTCTTTCTTTAAAAGCTTTATTAGTGTAGTCAGAAATGAGAAAAAAGGGCTGCCAAATCCAAGAAAATTAATCCTTGTCAATTTTAAGGCGGTTGAGATGATGATGAAGGCCTCCTTAATGGCTGGCAGCATGCACACTGTGAGGAGCTGTGTTCAAGGAAGAGAAGGAGCTCTGTGGAAACATTTCTTTCCAACCCTAGGCCAGGGCAGGTTTGCTTGGCAGCCTTGGGAAATAACAGGGGTGTACCTTGGATGGACTTTGGGAGACACAGGACAGGAAGGACAGTGGCAGGGACCTGCTGGAGGACAAAGCTCTGGGGCAGTAGCAGCAACAGGGAAGAAGGAAGACAGAAGGACTTTTCACCCCCAGTCCCTGTGGAACCAGTAGCTAAGCAGGTGGCTGAAGGCTTCCTCCTCATCCTTGTCCTTCTCTGCCTCCTCCTTGTCCTCCTCTTCCTCATCCTCTTCCTCCCTGGCAGAGTCCCACAGGGAGTGGGGTTTTTGGGGCTCTGTGGAGCAGTGAGGTAATGAGGCCACAGGAGGGGAATGAGGGAAAGCTGACCGGCTGGCAGATCCCCAGAGTTAAAATTTTAATATCATTTTTTCCCCCTTTTCCTTTTCTGTTCCTTTGAAAGGGGTGTTCTGGTGCTGAAGTATCTCCATGATCGATGCAATCATATTTTTTATCCAAAAAACGGAGTGTGCAGATAAAGAGAGAGTGATGACTAGAATGAACCTATAAACTGGAGTGCCTGCAACCACATCCCATGCTGTTCCTGCAGCCTCTTGTAGCAGCTGCCTGTGGCCCCACAGCTGAGAAGCTCTGCCAAGTAGTAGATGCAGAGAAAAGATTATTATTACTGTATAAATAAAAGCCCAAGCAGGAAAAAAGAAGTTTATTCTGTAGAGGAAGCTGAGCTAAAAATTTTGGGCTTTATCTGTGGGACTAGAGTGGTTTTTGTTCATCTGGAGCATGAAAAGCAAGGGTGTTCCCTTCCTCAGATTCTTGTATTCATTTGCAAAGTCTCTGTGTCCCCTGTTGCCCTCAGATGATGAGTGGTGAGATATGGATGTTGTGGGAGGCTGGGACTGGGAAGGAAGTTCTCTCAGGTCAGGAGAGTGCATGGCAATGACAAATGTAGTGTACCCATGGCTGGTCTGCAGTTTCAGTTGGGAAGATAAAAAAAATGGTTCAAATTTATTCAGGGTGGTGAGTGCAAAGCAAGCCTGAGCTCTTGGAAGCTCTGGTGAAAGCTGTGAGGTGGATATGCAAGCAGAAATGTTAAAATTTGGGTTTGTGTCCATGTGGTTGTCTACCTTTTCCTAAAATTAATGGAAAGCACAGGTTTTCACCTAATTTTTGAAAGAATTTTCTCAAATAGGTTAAATAGTATGTGAAGAAGAAATGACAGCACCACCTTGCCTGATTGGCTGCCTACAGCTAACTTTTAATGAGCCTTTCTTAATAACGTTTCAATTATTCTCCTTCCTACTGAGGGTGTGTGCAAGATATAACTTCAGTAAAATTATTACAGCCTCATTTTTAATCTCCCTGTGCAGAGTAAGAGTTGGGGTGTCAAGTACCTCTGGTGTTTCGAAATTATGTCTGACAGCCCCGGGAAAATATGAAAGAGAGCTGCCCTCTCAAAGTCTGTGAATAGCCATCCCAGTAACTGCTGTGTCCAAGAGACCTTTAGGGTCCTTTGTCTGAATGGAGATTTGACGAAGCTGAAAAGAAACCATTTTATGCTGGTGCTTGGAAGAACAGAAAACATTTTTCTTATTGTATCGTATAGTTAGCAGAAGAAATGAGGTGACCACCCTGGCCAACCTTTGCACTGTAAATCCTTTCCATCAGAGCTTCAAAAACATCTTGAGAAATCTTTCAACACTGAAGGAAAGTCCCTAAAGATAATCAAGTGGTTTTTGCATTACCACAGTGGCTTCTAATCCTGAGAGCCACTTAAGGAGTGGAAGTGGTTTTCTAATTATTCCAGCCTGTCCTCCTCCCATGGTAGTTTAAGTCTCTTCCCAGGCATCCATAGCCACCACTGAGTGGGAAAGGCAGGATGGAATTATACACTTACTGCAAACGGATGTCTGTGTCATGTAATGCATCGAGCAACTCAGGAGCCACAAGACTGTGGTCAGTGGCTGCTGAAATGAGATCTGAAATTGTTGCAGGATCTATCATTAGAGGCAGTTATTACAGAATATAGACTATTCTCTGCACACAGTATTTTCCCATTTAAGTCTGTCTGCTACACACAGTGTTCCTCTGTCAAACCATGGCGTGTTCCCAATCAACAGCCCCATCCATCACAGCTGTGCTGTGACAGTGTGACTTGTGTGACATTGTGTGACTTGTGACAGCTTGTGACAGCAAGCAACATGGCCAGCCTTTTATCATTGCATTCCTGTGGGCTTTTATGTTGGTGCTTGATTGGTAGCTTAGCTGTATAAACCTGATAATTTTCATGAATCTTTGATTCAAACAGCCAACACAGCATTTTGTACTATTTTTCTTTTCTTTCCTTGTTTCCATGTAGATACTGTTGGTTCTATTTGTTGTTCAGGCAAATGGTGAAATTAAAGTTCTCTGCAATTTCAGTGTGGTAAATGTCTTTCTACTTGACAAAATGTTAATGATTTTAAGAAAATTTCATCGACTCAGTATGTGTAATGAAACACGTACATGTTCTATGCTATGAGTGCATCATGACACATGCATGAATGCTCCCATGTTACACACAAATTGTTGAAACAAGCCTAGTTTTGACCAAAATCCAATGAGATTCCAGGACCAAGGCCACCTTTTTTCTCATTTCCCTTTGGGTGTATAAGGAGCCCTAAGTTTTGTGCCTGTGCCTGTTTTTGTTCTAGATCTGGGCTCCCATTGAGAAGTTGCTCATTGAGCACTGAGGGTCCCTTGCCTGCAGAGCACATCAGCTAATTTAGGTGCAAGAAGAAGAAAATCACCCAGAAGAAAATCAGCCCAGGTGTGTTCCTCTGCCAAAGGGTGGCATCTGGTCCCCCAGATAGAATGTTGCTCTGAGACACTGTTCCTGGTACACAGGATAGCTCTTTTGCTGTTCTGGTTCTTCAAGGTGGTGTTTTATGATGAACAAACAAACTTGTAGCTCAGGACTGCATCTCTTTGCCTCTGGGAGACACCTTTATCCCCACTGTTTAAAAATTTTAAGAGTCTATTATTCAGGACATACATAATTTAATGCAAATAATAATAATATGAGTAATGGTAAGCAGCTTTCTAGGCATTGAGCCAGGTAAGTAAGACTTCTTCAATTTTGTATTATTGGGATTGATTCAAACCAGACCTCCTGTACTTGGAAAAAAATGCCCTTCATATATATATAGTGGACTTCAAGCATTTGCCTTACTAAAAAGTCACGCCCTGCTCTCATGAAGTCAGTAGCAAAATCCCCATGGTCAGAAAAAATCCCCAAATCCCTAACCAGGTACTGTAAAAGAAAAGCATGCTGCAGTTACAGGTGCTTAATGACACAGTCAAGCTTTGAAGAGGCTGCCCTGTTTCCAGGATGCAATTGGAGAGCAGCCCTGAGCTCCTCATCTGGGCAGCTCCCTGCCACAAGCACTCAGAGCTTGGCTGGGTGGGAGGGCTGCTGCCGCGTGTTCTCCCAGAGGGTCTGGAGAGGGTTGCTGCTGTCAGTAGGAAAGGTGTTATTAGCTTCTTTAGGACAGCATTTTGACAAGATGCTGGATGTACAATCTCACAGGAGTGCTAAGAGGTTTGCTGCCGAATTCCAAAGTCTGTTGTTGCTCATGGGCAGAGAGGCATTTTTTGATTCTGAGTTTTATGGCTTGGGTACATACATTCTAGCTACTGGTATAAAGCAGTTCTGTAACATAAGCTGCCAAATTTCAAGTTACTGCTGGAAAACATTGCAGGGGAAAAAAAAAGCAAATGGTATAGAGGGGGAAAAAAATCAGTTCCCAATATTAACAGGACTTGCTGATCTGTTTTGGTAGAAAGTTGACAAGAAGCAATCTGAGGCTGAGGTCAGACAGGGAAATGTTCAGGCATGATGATTAGGGTTCATAATCACAGAATTTATAGTCACAGAAATTTAAAATCACAGAAAAACTGGCATTTACAATGGGAAGGTCAAGACATCCTCACCCCAGGCAGCATCTCCAGTCTTCCTACAATAAGTTACAGCCTCGGCGTGAAGAATTTGTGAAAATTGCTGTCACAATTGCTGTCAGCTTCCCCTTGCACAAAGTCCTGCAAGGGCTGATCAGCTGCCTGGAAAAGCATCCTTTTGTGATTATTCGGGCAGTCTGGGCCCTCGCTGGTTTCCGTGTGGCAGGTGAGGGCCGAGGGAGCAGTGGCAGCGGCTCCGCTCCGTGCCCTGGTCCCTGCCAGCAGAGGGGAGCCGCCAGCCGCGCATCCGTCTCGGCCTGCTGCGGAGAGCGCAGGCTGCCGGGGCTCGGTGAATGAAGGAATGACTGCGTGAATGAGCGAGTGAAGGAGTGCCCTCCTTTGCCTTTCCAGCTGCTCCGATTTTTAGTTTCCTTCTGTGTTGTAGAGGTGCTGGAAATGGGCTTTCTAGTGAATTAGGGTATTTAAAAGTGATGTGTTGATGGCAAAAGTATACATCAATTCCCAAAACACTGAGCAGTACGCTTTTATTCTCTGAACATTTTATACTAGAAAACAGATGACATGAAACTGTCTCAGAGCCTATAAATGAGTCTTTAATATATCAGCAGGTTAATGAACCAACATTACAGACAAGATCTTGAGACCAAACTGCATATCTGATAATCACATCCCTGGTAATCTTCTTTAACTGGAATATTCCTAGTGTCTCTTTTCTTCACAAGCTATAAAGGGACAGAAGTAAATTGACTGGAAAATATAATTTAACAGTCTGTTTCTGTCCCTTGCTTATGTGATGACTCTTGCCTTCTCTTCAGTTGTTTGAGGGAGGTTCTGGTTTGTTTTGCTGGCAGATTCAGCCTGCACAGAGCCACAAATCACTCACTAGATTTGAGGGGTGACCCTGCTGTGCTCGCAAACACTTTTCCTTCTCCCAGCAGGAGCAGAGGACAGGAAGCCAGTGGCAGGAAAAGCTCCAGCAGTTGTGGGTGGGATAGATGGAGAGAAGAGCACCTGATTAGGGGTGAAGAGGGCGCAGGGTCAGTGGTTACTGTGCAGCATCAAAGGAGAAGGGGAGCTTGCATCTCTTGTGATGCACTAAATGCACTTATTAAGGTGAGGGAGATGATGTGGAAGAGGGAGTGACACTTAGAAATATTGGTGGGAGCAGCTTTTGCAGTGGGGGGCTGGCGAAGGTGGAGAATGTGGATTAACAAGGTTAAGAAAAGAAGGCTGGGAGAAGAGAGATCAAAAATCAAGAGGGAAAAGGATGGACAGTGTCTGTGAAACAGGAGGAAGGTGAACACAAACCCATGTCGGTTCCCGGTGATGCACTAATGCCTGCAGGCAGTGAGTTCTCAGTTCTCACTGTTCCTCAGTTTGGCTTCTATAAAATGATGGTGTCTTGGCTTTGTGAGTTCACAGGAATATTCAGGTTATTCAGGGAAAGGGCCTCATGAGATCATCTAATCTTTGGCTTCATCTTCCTTTCTCTCTCTCGGCCTCATCTCATTAAAGCTTTTCTGTCTCTTACATGTGTTACCACAATGGTTTTGAGTAGGTCTGCTATGTTGAAATAATAAAACCCTCTGTTACCCAGAGACCTCAGGCATGAGGATGCACAAGATCTCAGCACATACACAAAGGAAAAAGAAATACAAACACAAGCAAAGAGGGTGTACCCTTTGCACTGACTTTAATGTGGTTGCATCCGTGTTTGTGATGCCTAAATTCCCCGCGTAGCTGCAAACTTCTGAGTTGCCTACTTGAACCAGTTCCTGGTTGTTCTGTACCAGCTTCATCCCAGACATAATGCCAGTGAGAGATGAAGTGCTATACACATATCTTATGGCATGAGAGAGTTTTGCATCACAGCCTCTGCTCAGACCCAGATAACTGTGACTCCTGGAACATAGCACTTGCTTTCTGAGAGCAAGCAGCTTCCCTAAACTACCCACCAGCTTCAGGAGAGGTGTGCACCTTTTGCATTTTGTATTACTATTCTCTTATGTTCAGACTAACCTTTGCTTTCTGAGATTTGATGGGATATTTCTGTTCCCATCCCATTCCCAATTCACCACAATTATTGCTTTAAAAACATGCTGCCCTGCCATAGTCAGCAGGGCAGACAGGATTTGAGGAAACCAGCTGTGCCTAGAAGATGGAAAAACCTGCTTCACAGGAGGAAGGAGGAAAGTGTTTCATCCTAAAATGCCAGGGTCATCAACAAGGTGGACAGTGATTCTCCTCTCAGCTGGGGTGGGGGCAGCAGCAGTGACCGCCCAGCCCTTCCTTTTTCCCTCGCCAGTCCCGTGGGAGGTTGGCAGCACTTTTCTGTCCAGCAGACACCATTTCAGACAGCTTTGCTGCAGGACTAAGGCAGTCCCTCTCAGGGCTGCTGGGCTTGTCTCAGCGGCCCATTTACAGCTCCTGGCACCAGAGCTGCTCGATCAAGGCTGGGAACCCAAGCAGTGACCAACCTGCTCCTGACTGCACTGCTGCGTGTCTTGGCCTCATCAGTGGGGGTCCTTGGTGCCTGTTGGAGAGGCTTTACTGCTGCAGAAAAGCTTTTCTAACTCTTTTTCTATTCAGGGGAATTATGCTCTGGAAAAGCAAAGTGTATATATTGCATGGAGAAGAAGGACACTGTTCTTTCATTTTCTGACATTTATTTATTTATTAAATTCCCTTTTTCTCCTCAAAGTGAGCTCTGTTTAAGGGTGCCCAGGAATGAGACAGGTAAGCACATGCACATACATATATAGAAATAGTACCAGTGGTCATACTCATCATTCTTTCTGAAAATTTTAATTCCCCTCTCCATCCACTGAGAATGATTTTTAAGGAGAAAATGTTAATTGCTCCAGGTAGGATAAAAAGCCTTTCTCTGTGAGTTGACTAAGTCTTTCAAGTGCCTTTGGTGGGCCACAATTAATGAAGCACAAAAGAATAATCATCTGGTTGTTTAGAGAAAATGAAATTATAGTTTGTTATGACACAAAGTGCTATGATTTTCTCAATCTCCCTCCACCTGATCCAAAAGAAAGTTCTTGATGGAAGGAAAAGCTTACACTTGTATGTTGGCTGCCATGACTGCTTCAGCCTGGATGCAACATGGACACAATTTTTCATATTAGGCATATATATTCCCTTCCACCTCATTTTCCTCTGTTTTCTGCAAAATGAAATGGGAATGAAGTTAGCATTAATTCAAATTTTGAGTATTATTAAAATTTGGAAGGATGGGATCATCTACCCTAAGCATTTTTGGCTCAAATGCAGGAAACACTGGAAATATTGGGGCAGAAAAAAAAAGACCCCCAACAACAACAACCAAAAAACCCACCAAAACCAAAAAACCCCAAAAAACAAAAAACCAAACCAAACCAAAAAAACCCCCCAAAACTAAACACCCCCCAAAAACCAAAAAAAACCCCAAAAACCCCAAAACAACAAAAAAACCCCACCAGAACAAAAAACAATTAACCAAAACCAACAAAAACCAACAAAACAAGCAAAACCAAGAAAAAACCCAACCAAACTAACAAAAACCCAGACAAAATCTTAAGGTCTTTCTGCTTGATATTTCATCCCTAACTGTGAACGAGCCCCTGGATGTATTTTTAGGAATACAGCCCTTTTTGGACTGCTCTTCACTGCTCAGAGAGATTTCTCCAGGATACTTAATTACCTTCAGGCAGGCAAGTGGCTGAGCAATGACTGAGTGACTGTGCCACTGTAAAACAAGAAAAGACAATAACGTGGGTTTGCTGTAAAACAAAAACCTTTCAAAAGTAGAAAAATACTGTTTGTATGAGCCCTTACTGAAAGGCTTGAGCATTCACAGTCCTTGCATGAGAGCCAGGCTCCAGCTGAGGGGCAGAGAATGTCATTGCACAGCTATAATCTCAATTATAATTTATCATCCAGGTCACAATAACATGAGTGACTGAGAATTTTTGTTCAGTGCAGATTCACAGCCACACAAACAAAATATTTAAAAAAAAATCTTCTGTCAGCATTCCCTAAGGTTCTAACTCCATCTTTTAAATTTCATAGATATATTTCTTCCAGGCAGCATTGACACTCCTGTGTGGTATAGTCATCAGTTTACAGAGGCGAACTGAGATGTGTCTCTGCTTCTCCTTCCTAGCTAATCCAGTTCTGCATCAGTACCACTGTAAAACTATCTCTCCAGAGCCAGACTTTCTTTGTCATGCTCCACACGTCTGCATGTGTGGCTCCTTTTTATATTGTAGCTTTAATAAATTCTCGTAGGAATATACCTGTCAGTTTGGACATGTCTGTGCTGCCAGCCATCTAACAATAATCTCAAATGTTATTCTGGCAACTGGAATGACTATTTACTGCAGGAATATTTTAATTTCTCCCAATCCCATCACTCTGGGCCAGCTATATGGGAATGAGTTACATTTCCTGAAATATCAACAGCCATTTAAAAGACTGCTGTTTATTGAATCTGTGTCTTGACTTGGGGCTGGCAGTTCAAATGTTTACAGACTTCCACTTTGTAAGACTCTTTCCATTATGGAAATAAGATGTGCAGTTTCAAGTAAGTGCAAATTAATGAGATGAAGAGCTCAGAATTTTTCTCCAAATAAAGGAAGCATTAAAATTTTATTAGGCATGTAGGTGCAGTTAAAGTTAGCAAACCAACACAATTTTGATCCAGCTTTGTGTATCCTTATTATCCAACCCCAGAGCACTGAGCAGTGCGGTGCGCAATGGGATTAGTTCCATTTTACCTGAGTTACAATTCCTCTTGTGTGTTTTTTAAGCACTCGTCTCTCCAACAGCTACTGAGGATTATGCAAATGTAGTTTTGCTTGATTGGAAATCCAGAAGTCCCAGCACGTGGTTGTATTTTGGAGCTAACAGATGATCCAGAGATAAGATTAATATGAACTCTTCAGCTCCAATAATTAGTTTGCTAATGCTCAGAATTTCTTTTTTGCATCATGCCAAGTCTAATTTTTCACTTTGGACATTGTGTGTTTTGTGAGTCCACCAAGCTTTTATCTGAGCTCCACTTCTCTTCAGCCCTTGCTTTACAACCCACATAAGTTTCTGATGGTGATAGTCTCTCTAAATGGACTTGCAAGTAATTGACTGAGCAAGAGGTGAATTAAGCTAGTTTTTAGCTAAGTCTCTATATGTCAAACCAGAATATATCTTTACTAATATGTTCTACACCTTAGGAAGAGTGCAGATGAACTAATTTAATGATTGGACATTCCCAACCTCATGCCACTGGCCTTCATCTTACACAGGAATCTCCTGAAACAGTTTTCTCTCCCCATTTTGAATTCTGCTATGTGGGAAACTCTCAGAACCTGCAAAAACAGAGGAAAGTTTTACTAAAAATACTTGTCTCCTAACCAAACAACTCCCAAACTGAGGCACTGGAACAGGTTCCGCAGAAAAGCTGTGGATGTCTGACCCTCAGGAGTGTTCAAATCCAGGCTGGGTAGGGCTCTGAGCAGCCTGGTGTAGTGAGCAGCCTAGTGTCCCTGCCCATGGCAGGTGGGCTTAGAACTGGGTGTGCCTTCCAACCCAAACCATTCTATGATTCTGTGAAATGCTCCCAGGGACAACAGCAGCAGTTGGATGGAAGTCCCAGATGTTGCTTCCCTGCTTTGTTCTGATTCAGTCTCATACTATTTGAGATCTTGCCAGCCCACCTTAGTAATTTGAGTTTCCAAGGAGTGCTATGTCCAAATTCAGCCTTCAAATGCCCAGTTTGTTACCAGCTGTGGAATTAGCAGGAAAAAAAAAAGGGAACAAATCCTATCACCCCACAGCTGGATGAGCAGACATATTCCTTCCCAAAGTTTAGCCTGCTAGAATAACAAGAGTTTTATTGCCTGCAGCCTCTTCCCCAGCACAGTCCCTACTTGCTGTAATCCAGACAGCAAGAGGAGAGGAGGATCAGGCTGATTGTGTCTGTCCTGGTATTTTTCTCCCATTATCCTTTTTATTGCATTGCCCAGGAAAGGGAATTGGGATGTTATCGATTCACAGCCTACCATAAACATGTGGAAACAGATTTGGCCACTCAGAAACATGAACAAAGGATTCCTGACTCCTGTTGGTTTTAGTATTTTATTGCCCACAGAAGGCCAAATCTGAATGTGAAATATTAAATTAATATGGAAACATTTGAAAAAAGTTTCACTGTGCCCTTGCCTTGCAAACAACAATAAATGATCCTGTAAGCATCTGGGTTATTCGGGGTGGTTTCTAACACCTTTCTTTAGCACTACGGAGGCTTATTTATATTAACATCCTTAGTGTCAGACCAATCTAATCTCGCAAATAATCTAGGTTTTTTTTTTGTTTCCAAAATATCAAAACACTCTTCTGACCTTTCAGATTCATTCCAATATGACAAATTAACACATCTCAGTAATTTTTCTTTTGCTGAGTTAACAAGTGCTGAGGTTTGTTTTCATGACAAAGGCAAATCATTCCTCCTTCCACTGTGATAATTAATGGTGTCCTCCACTAGTATGGGCTCACAGCAGTCCTGTCGCTTTCTATGACTGGTACAATTATGATCAACATTAGAAAGTAAATTCCCACTCTTCTGCTGGGACTGCTGAGGATGAATGGATGCTACTAAAATCAATCATTGATGTGTACAGTACTATTCATCGGCATCTGTTAAATGCTTATTTTTATACATTGGATAGCTGGTCATATTTTAAATTCTGCCTTGAACCTTTGGATGAAATGTCACTGTCTTTCTGAAAGCCTGAAGAGGCACATTAGCCAGCAAATGCAGAAAGTCATACTTCAGTTGAACTCTTTAAAAGGTATTTTGGGATTTTGGGATTTCATTGGCGTAGCCCCACTGGGGTCCTGTGGGATCAGGCTTGCTTTGCAACGTCCATCATAATTTACTGGAATATGTCTTATCATGTTTCAAAACATCTGTAGGCTGTTAAGATCTGATGCTATTATTTCAAACCTGCAACCTCAGATCCTGGAGACCTTCCTTACATGTGCAGTATGGCCTCTAACTGCCCTCAGCATGGTCTGTCTGGAAGGAACAGCTCCGGTGGCTGCCTCCTGCTTTAGCAGCTTTGAAGTTATGATTTTGGAGTATTATGGCCTCCTTCAGAGGATCCCTAAGGCCTTCCCTTCTTTACTGGATGCATTACAGTTTGCAGCCGTGACAGAACAAGGTGCTTGTGTCTCTGGAGGAAGTTACAGATATTAGGACAGGGATTCCCTGTGCTACCAAACCATGTAAATTTACACTTTTCTGTGGAAGCATCAGTAACTGTATTAAGGCTTCTAAGCTCCGAGCTCCCAATAAGCTCCCAGTAGAAGCTGGTAGCTGGAGGCTGTAGCAAACTTTCCATTTCTTAGCTGCCCATGAGGGCTGGGGGAGCATTTCCCATTTCTCTTTGGATGTTTTGGATGTTTCTCTTTGGATGACTCAGGACTGGAGCCTGTGCATGGATTCTTCCCTGGCTCCCAGGGCAAGGCGTGGGTCTGGGGTGGGAGAAGGGTCCTTCTCCAAGTACAGCTAATGCCAGTGGGGAAGGAGGAGTACTTGAGGTAGCAGAGAGTACAGAGGGAAAATACTCAGGCAAGAGTTCGGGAAAACCAGTGCAGACACTGCTGATGGGTGTGCAGGACTGGAAAAGGGTTTGCCATTTCTGTACAGAGGAATATTAGCAAAGGCTTATTTTCTGAAGCTGTGATTAGAGGGAGACTCCTCAGCACTGCTTGATGGTCCCTTGGGTCTGGAATGATTCCCAGGGTATGAAAGAGCAAAGAGGAGATTACAAAGAGAGAACCCCAGTGGAGACCTTGACAAATTGTTCAGCATGTGGTCTCTGACCCTCTGGAAACACGGAGGACATGGAACAGGCCCTGGCTGGGGAAATGATTGCAAGAGGAGACACACTCACCCACCCCCAGCTAGCTGCAGTAAAAGCCATCACAGAAACAGAGCCACATTCCCCAGAGCTACACATCACTCAGTCCTGCACCCTCAGACAGCACAAAGCTCTGCCTGTACCTTATCCTGTGGGTCTGAGCTGTCTGAATAGCTGCAGCACTACAGCATTAAATCTGCCTGTAGCTAAGTGGAAGTTTACAATTACTATTTGAAACCTCTCCCCCCCACGTTTTTCCCCCATTTTTTTGTTAGAGGAAATGATTTCTTAGGGAAGAGGTTGCAGAGAGCTCACATTTTTTGAGAAACTGTCCTGACAGCCATCCCAAGTATATTTTTGGTTAGGTTTATTTCAAGTAGCAGATATGATCTAAGGCCTCATTCAAGTCAGAACAAATGGCCCAGGAGAGGAACTGATAAAACACATCTGAAGGCATACACAGAAATTGCAGGGATGTGATCATCCTGAGAAGGCTCTTGAGATGTACCTGTTTCTGTAGGTGGTGGTGATGAGGTATATTACTGTCACATCCATATCACTGATTCCATATGGGTTATTTCCAGTCTTTCTACTGGAAAAATAAATTGATGTGGCACAACTGAGTGCTTTCAATCCATAAAGACAATATGGTATGATCCCTGGGGATAGCATGCATGAGACCCAGACCCTCTATTAACCTCTGCTTCCAGCTTACCACACGTCTGTGGCTGAATCCCTCATCCTGCCGAGATTCTGTGTCTCTTTTTGTGTTGTTTGGGGCTTTTTTCCTGGGCTAGCCATAAGCTCCTTGGGATTCATGGCTTTAGACTTGCAAGCCTTGTGTCTGTAGAGCACCCCATGTACCCTGGTCCATCCACAGCCTTCAGGGTAATGGTGATGGCACAGTAATGCCAAGGGGATCTGGAGAGAGAGGGGCCACTGCTGCTTTCTGAAACTGAAATCTGTGTGCTTGAGTCTCCTGCATCTCATTTATTTTGAGTGGAATGCTTTACTTACTCTGCTGTGCTCAAAAATGCATCAAGTAAATTGGAAATATTTTAAAGCATCTCTAACTTTTCACACTTTGTCATCTCAAACTGGACCACCTTGAAGGTACCAAATCCATGATTAATTTAGGTTCAGGTCCTACTGAAGGTGACATTTCCTAGTCTGGGAGTAGAAGAGATTTTGGGTGACTTAGGTGCTTACTCACTGAATTCACAGATCTGCTTCTAACCCTGAGCAACCTCTCAGTCAGCCACAAGGGGAAATACAATTATTTTTAAATGCTAAAACAATTGCAAAGAGCAAACTACAAAGATATATCTAGATGATTCACAAAGGGAAATAAATAAATACACAACATAAATGATGCATTGCAGTCATTTGTTCAGCTACAATAATAATGGTTTTGTGGGCAGGGATAGTTACTCTTATAACCTGTACAAAAGAAAAAAGATTGTACCCTAGCAAAAACATCCCCAGGAAATGAATGGTTATTCAGATTTGACATTACAAACCATTTTATGGAAACCTGGAAAACTTTTAAAAATCTATTCAATAACACGTTTCTTTTGGGAGCAAATAATGCAATTTTACTGCCCTCAGAAGGTATGTGGGATCTCTTTAAAAGCAACCACAACATTACACTCCCCCTTCCCAGCCCCTAACAGGGAGTCCTGGTGGCAGTCTATTAAGCCTTCCAACCCAACTTGTGTAAAAGTCATAAGTCTTTCTGACTCTGTGAGCTCAGTCAGACACTAGAGCTTTAGATAAAAGTCTGAATTGCCAGATTCTGTATTTGCCATGTCATTGCTGCCTCTGAAACACCTAATTTCACTTGCAGTTGTGGCTCTAGGTCTCTGACACCATCAACAGTTTTGCTCCCTGTTGTGCCCAGTTATCTCTGCCAGCATTGTGCTGGGCAGGAAGGGTTTTAACAGGAGCAAGCTTAAGTTAGGCTCCAAAGAGGAAAAGAAATGGAATTGTTTTAAACAGAAAGCCTCTGAAAATGTACCATCCTTGCAAATGTGGCTTGGCAGAGCCCCACTGTGTACAAAGAGTTTTTCACAAGCTGCCTGGGCCTATTAATCCTCCTAACCCCACAGTGTTTTACAGGAGAATTACTCTGACTCTCGCATGATGGCTCACCTGTGCTGCACAGGAAAGGATTCAGCTTCAAAAACCAAGATTAAGCCTTGTGCAATCCTCTCACAGGGCTGTGCACACATAACTCTCCTTCATCCCTTACTGGCTCACTAAACCATGCTCCTTTGCTACTGTAGCAGATAGAGCAATACTAATAACACTTCTTTTCTGCAGCAACAGGTTTTGTTTTGTTCAGGGAAAATCAGGATGAAAACAACATTTGTTAAAGGGAACACATAGGAGGAAATTTCAGAAACGGCTTCTGATCAATATTTTCTGGCTTTTGTTTTGAAAGAAAGATTGAAAAATGTCAAAGGAAATATTTGACAGTAATGAGAAGATATTTATTTCCACCACCATCCTTTCTGTAGGCAAACCCCAGTAATTTCCCTCAGGTGCTGTCCACAACACGTGCTGTGCTGGAGCTGGGTGAGAGGACAGCTGCCCACGTTCACTGGAGAGCTCCTGGGGGTGCAGTGCCAGGCGTTTCCAGCAGCACAGTGTGGCCTTGCAGGACACGGAGTGGGACCTGCTGTGGCACAGTGCAGCCGCTGCCCAAATGGTGAAGCTCCTTCCTCCCCAGCAGCTCGTCACCCTCAGCATCACCTGTCTCACCTGGTGGGCACAAATTCAGCTTGATCCTCCCTTGTACCCACAGCATTTCCAGCGCTCATGAGAAAACATTTCCCCTCCATTATAATGGAATAGAGGGCTTTCATCACAGTCCAAACAGTGAATAAGCACTTTAGGGGAACAGATTGACAATAACTGAGGCCCTAAAATTTTGCAGCAAGAATTAAATACCATAACTACCATTACACCGAGATCCCATTTGCTACATCTGCTTATTAGCTTGTATGTGAGACACTGAATGGTGCCAGGACCAGCTTGCTGTGCCACCCTGGCACGGACTAGCCCTGTGTCTGGAGAGGAGAAGAGCTAGTCTCGGAGCAGGGGAGTGCAGTAGCACAGCATGGCCTCGCCAGGTCAGTCATGTCGTTCTCCCCTCTGCTTCAGAATAGGCACTGCACTGAAACAGAAGCTGCACTGAAATCACCTGCTGAAAGTAACTCCAGAAGATCCTTCTGAGCCAACCCATGAACCCATGGGAATTACTTGGATGATGGACAGAACTGCAGCTGTGACCTTCCTGCTGAGGTGATCTTCCTAACACTGTTCAGTTTACTAAGGTGCATTGTGGCATTTGGTCCTGGTTTGTTTCAGACAGTCAGGACGGAGACGACAGATCTCTGAAGTTTGGTCTTAGAGCATGAGGTTTATTGTGAAAGGGCGTGGGTGTAGAAGACCTGCTGGGAGCTGCCAGACTCAGCTCGAAGCAGGTCAGAGAAGTAAGAGAGAGAGAGAAGAAAGAAGATCGAATTGAATAATAATGCTGTGGTTGTCGTTTACAATACAATAAATCATCTTCTGTGCTGAATATTCTAATTTTCACTAACCAATCTAGAACAAGCTACAAATCCTACAACATTTACATACAGCCTATGAGAGTCATTGCATTACCATATGGCATTATATTTTAAACTCTAAAAACTGCTTTTTGGACCCTCTGCCAAGTTGGTAGGGTCTGACCTGACCCTTGGACCTGTCTGCAAGCAGAGAGTATTGTTTAATCAAAGAGGTATTACCTTCAGTGGCCATACCATTGTTTTCCAGTTATTTAGTAACTGGGGTTTGGTATCTCAAAGCTTGTCTTCATTTCAATCTCACTTATAGTTTCCATATTATCAGCATCTTTTGCCAGGTGATAATATTTGTAAGGCTTTCCTCTGTCGTCTTCCCCAACATGCATGTGGCTGGTTTTGGCAGAAGAAAAGTAGAGAAGAATCACTGGCAAAGGTCACAAACACTGAGGCTAAAAATGCATGAGAAGGTAGCAGTAAAGGAGAGGTAGCGGCTGCAGAAACTCTAGGTGAAAGGAACACAGCAAAAGGGTTTGCAGAGGGCCTTAGAGGAGTACAGACTGCTGTTGATAAATGTGACAGATATTGAGGAAATTAGGAGATTTTTCATGCAAATGTCCTTGGGATCCAGAGGCAAATTTTTTTTGAGCAGGGATCAGCCAGCAGTCTTTCCCTTTTGCTTCCATCACTGCCTCTTCCAGTCACACCAGTGATTTAAGTCCACTGCAAATAGTGTCTGATGGATTAACTCTGAGCATTGGTGTGACAGCGAGAGCTCTTTGTTAACCTTCAGATGAGTAGCTGCTGGGAGAAGCTAAGTTGCCTCTCAGCCACACAAGCTATTTCCCTACCAGTAAGCTAAATGAGAGGAGGACATGGGGCAGTGCTGGCACGTGTCTGTCCATCCTGTAGGACTGCTGGCCCATCCTTGATACAGCTGTGGGGCAGGACTGGCTGCCAGAGCAGGATCTGTCCCTCCAGGCAAAGTGGGGTAGGGCTGGGGATAGCAGTCAGCGGTACAGGTACAAGCCAAGTCATGCCAGTCACCCTCCAAACTGGAAAATGTTCTGAGTGTGGAATGAGTTATTCACTACTGTGCAGGAGGATATTTAGGAAAAAAGCTTGAATTCACATTTGCATGTATCAGGACAGCAGTGAAGGGTAATTCTTCTTTGTAGAATGGTTCTCTGCTGCCTACAAAGTCCATACTACAGAAAGCTCGTTGAACAAAAGCATCAAAAGGACATGCGATTGCTTTGGTCATTTTATGTGGCTTTCACCTGGGCAAAAAGAGTCATTAAAACCCTTTTTCTCCTCTTCCTCAGTTTCTTGTGATTAAAAAAAATCCCATAGAAATATCTACTGAAGATGGCATCTCAGTCAAATCCTGCCCTGGAAGAAAAAACCCTACAACTACAACTCACAAACAGAAAAAAACCCCCAGTATTTATTTGATAACACAGAGGTTGTTATGTCCTGTTTTGCAAAGCTATTCTTCTCCAAGAGGTGATACCGTATTCTGTATCTGGTTACCTTTTGTCTTCGTTTGATAGACAGGTGTCTGCTAAGGAAGGTGGGAACCTTCCTTAGAACAGAGAATGTGAACCCCCTTCCCTCCGAATTATTATAACTTTAGAATCAAGGGCTCTCAGGCAAAGGTATGGGAAAAGGAATAAGAGGTTTTTACTAGTATCTATAATGAGATAAACAATCAGTAACAAAAAGAACAGTGAACAAAGAAAAAAAAGGTAAACAAAACAACAAAAAAAAAACTCAGTGGCAAATGTCCCTGGGCTGCCAGGCGCTTTCCCGTTTGGTGCAGTCACGGTCACGGCCAGCAGGGGCGCTGTTGGGCTCCCAGCCCAGCAGGGCAGGTGCGATGACTCCCGGGGAGCTGCAGATGGCGCTGTGGCGCGAGGTTGGATCTGTGCCGCGCGTGATGG
>VZRL01001629.1:378749-581161 GCA_013397895.1 Origma solitaria | reverse complement strand
ATCTCTTGTTCCCGTCTCCGCCCAACCAGAAAGTCTTTGTCTCTTTTGTGAGAGTAAATGCCCCTAAGTACCGATCGTTAGTTACCTGGCAACAGAATGGTAAAAATTCCACTCCTCCCCCCCAACCTCCAACACCTTTTTAAAGGAGGCTCTTACTATTCACCCATCCTTCCTGTCACCTGAAAAACACAGTAAAGTGTTTTTATTTTTCCTAGCAGTTCAGTGTTCACAATTTTCACAATGCTTATGATTTTATGCTACAAAGGCTTTTTTTTATTATTCCCAGTATTTTGATTAGAAAATCTGCTTCTTCATACATAAAGTTGCAAGAACTTCATGTGTTTCTGATGCTATGTCATCAGGGGAACATAAGTATTGTATTATACAATTTTCCATTAAAAATGCAGTGCAATTCACTGTACTTAAAGGAACATTAAATGAAAACTGATTACTATAATCAAATTCAATATTCATTTCATAAGGAAGAATTTAATGACCAGCAATTAATTACAAGACGGAGATGAGAACATGCAAATAAACATGGATGTGACTGGGATACAATACTTTGGCCTCAGTTCACCTAGATATGACATTTGAAATTTTTATCCAAGTCCTGATCTCTTGCACTTAAACTTGCAGAATGAACATTAGATAGGGCAAGAGAACTAGAAATAAGGGATATTTTCCAATTGGGAATTGAGGGCATTCTTTTGTATCTGTGTGGTAGTTACTATTTTCTGGACAATATTGATGGGCTCATCAACATAATTTCAACACTCAGTGGGGATGAAATGAGGATACTAAAGCAAAATGGGGATACTGTCCAAAATGAGGATACTGTCCAAAATGGGGATATTGCTCTGCTGCTCACTGGCACTCAGTGACTTGTATAAAGTTTCACAGAGGAAGAGCAAGCATATCAATGTCAATAGGTAATTTACAGATTATCAGCAATATACCAAGACCCTTTTTAGGTCAGAATGCAAACTGCCCCAGCTGACTTCAGCTGGCCCCTAAGGTCAAGCACTGAAACCTGTTGCTGCACATGGAGAGGTGTTGGTCCACTTCAGCTGGTCACCTCTCGTTTGATTTGTGCTGATTGCTGACAGGGAACCCAGGCACTCCACCTTCCCTTGGGCCAAAGAACACTGCACTGTATGTTTCCCCATGTTTCCCTATGCCTACCTTTGGAAAAGGCCCAGGGAGCACACCAGGATGCTCTGGAAGTGTCATAGGCTTATGCAGAGCTTGCTGAGCATGGACATGTGTTTCCCTGCCACTGGTCGCTCTCACCACAGGGCAGAGCCGCCCCAGAAGCAGACCAGCCCTGCCTCACCTGCCTGCTGAAATACTAGGCAGGCTGAGCTGGCTGGTGAGGTGGAGAATGCCACGTTCATCTGCAGCTGGTCTGCCATTCTCCATTACTGTTGCCATGGATACAAGAATGAAGCAATAACTTTACTCAGGATGAGCTATTTTTACTGTAATTACACAACAGGAAATTATTAGACTATTCTTCCCTTCATCTCACCCATAGTTTATTTATGCAATGATGCTTCCCGTGCCTGTAGTGAGCCCCCAAGCACTGACTCGGTGGTGGCTGGGGCTGCTCCCTGCCGTGGCTGTGGACGCTGACCATGCCAGGCTCAGAGGGCTCAGCTCAGCTGGGCAGGCAGCAGCAGACCATGGGCAGGAGCCCACCTGGCAGCACCACCCAGCTGTGATGGAGCCTGGCACTGCAGGGACTCACCATCAACAATTCGTGTTGGAACATTGTCGCCATGGAACAAAGTGAACTGCAGAGTTTGCAGCCACCAGGATCAGGCCTGTCTTGAATTCTTGAATCCCTCTTCAGGAGGGAGGCTGGAATCGCCCCTGAGCTGTCAGGGCACAGGCTCCTGGCAGCGCAGGACATCTTACTGCCCACAGCCTGACCAGGTGTGGTGTGAGCAGCCTGTGGTTCTCACTGACGGCTGCTTAAACCTCTCCATCAGCCCCAGGGCTTGTACAAAGCCACTGGAGCTGAGCCGAGTCGTCTTTTGAAATTTGGTGTGGAGTGCCATTGTGCACAGTGCTGCATGATTCCCTAAATCCTTCTCTGGACTTGGTGGCATGTAGCTGGAGAAGTTCAGGTCAGTGGAAGATGGTAAAAATACAGACTTAACCCCACTGTTTTTATTACTGTGATTCTGCAGGGTCTTCTGTCTCAGATTCCTATGGGACAAGTGCTATAGAATTTACCAGAAAGAGTAATATAGATTTCTGTTAGGTTTATATAACCCTGCAAGATTCAGCTATGGACTTGTACAGAACAGCAGAGGAGTCATTAAAAGACAATGCATTTTTGTTTGCTCCTGTTAGGCTTTAGCAATGTTTTGCTTATCTGCTGCCTCTGTTTTTCCAGCAGCTGTGTCCTGGTGGGTGCAGCAGCCTGTATCAGTCTGTTTCTACAGCGCAGGATCACTGGCAGGTCTGTGTGAAGACAGGTCCATGGGAGCAGAGAGGAGGGAAAAGCCTGTGAGGCAGTGAGCATTAGGAAATGTGACTGATGGACAGGGCAGTGACCACACTGAATGATAACCAAATGCTGATGAGATGCTCTGGGAGGGGAGCAGAGGAGCGTGCAGGCGTCCTGGGGCTGGAACTGTAGTATCCATCCCAGCTGGAGAAAAGTATGTCAAGGAAATGAAGCCCAGACTCTCCAAGCCTCTTGATCTGTCCAGAGGAATCAGCCATAGGTTAATCCATGTGTCATCCTGCATCAAATGTAAGAGGAAAGAGTGTTAGCACCTAAACCACAGCAGGTATCACCTCACAGCTTGTTCTCCTGCAATCCAGGCAGCTCTGTCCCACACTCCACATCTACCTTGAGATTCACAAAGGGAAAAGATACTTTAAGAAGGACTCTGAAAAGAAGGAGTGTGAAATCCCCCATCACTGGACATGAGGGAGTTTTGTCGTTGCACCTAGCACTGCTACAGTTCAGAAGTGGTGAGTTTTTCAATTTCTGCAACTCTGATTCTTTTTGACCATTTTTTGGCCATTAGCTACATTGATCTAATAAAGAGAGGATGTTGAACTAGGATTTGAGAGATGTAGATTAAATTCCTGAGTTTGCGCTGGCCTCTGAGGGGCTGTGTCTCACTTAGTTTCTTCTCTCTGCAACCAATCTGCCTCCCTGTACCAGCCACACTTGGCTGCACAATGGGGGCCTGTCTGGAGCCCCCTGGAATTTTCTTTCCTTTCACTTCTGTGTTGTATTTGGTCAGGATTCAGGGAGAAGACTGACAAGAAGTCAGGTAGATGCTTTCCCCAATCAATAGTAAAAATTATTTTTAAAATTGTCCCCTGGAGAGTGTAATAAAAGGACATTTGAACCGATGAAACATTTTGAGAACTGAGTGCTTTATTTGATGTTTTTTACTAATTAAATTTCTGGTCTCAATGTAATTTTTGTAATTTTTCAACAGGTCATTCTGAATGAGAGTCTTGCTCTAGCACCATTGCTAACTCATAGGAAAAAATTCGAAGAATTCATAATTACTCACTAGTTTTATAGAGAAATGGCACTAAAAATGTGAAAAGTGTTGCGTTGAAAATATGTTTTAGATTGGTATGTGAAAGAACTGATGAAAGAAGTAAGAAGGTAATTTAAGAAATAACAGAGGCAGACTCCTAAATTGCTGCCTTTAGTCACTGAAATGTGTGAACTACATGAGGTTATGGGAAACTCGGAATAGGATCTGTTGCTTTTGATGGTTTTTGTTGCCATTAGCTAGATTTGTCCTCAATCTTAAATTTCATTATTTAATATTAGAAACTCTGTATTTGGCCATGTGAATGAGTGTGACCTGATTTGATGAGGACTAGTTAACTAAGCAGAACAGAGAAGGAGATCCAGCTACATTTTAGTGATAAAATTTAGGCATCTTATGTTTGGCATTTAACTTTCATTTGATCAGAACTATTTCACAGGACGTGCTGTCTTTCTCTACTAAGGCACGTGCCAGTGTTCCCTTTACTTCCATTAACATCTCACTCTTAATCAAAGCTGGTGTTCAGATCTCTCTGCATCCTGTCAACCTGACAGTCATTAATCTCTTCACAGGAGAAGATTCTGTCCCACTCAGTATTCCAGATATTTTTGCCTGGATCCTTCAAGACCCTAGTGGGACACATCCTTGCTTTCCATCTGCTTGCTGAAATGTGCAGGACCACAGTCCATTTGCACCCATCTGCAAGATCAAACACTGGTGAGAGTCTTATCTTTAGGAAAAAACAGATTTTTCATGGCATTAGCAGTAGGATTAAGAAGCCAAGCGAAGCGGTTATGAGAAGCCAAGCTTGACAGTGCCCTTAATCCAATTAAAACTATGTCTGAAAAACTGTTCTCATTTTGGCCTAAGTGATTAAGCAGTGTTTGAAGTCTTGTGCTAGGACAATCAAGAAATATGTTGTGATTAGGATGTGACAGAAAGATCTCATAATCAGATAAAGCCTCAATCGATTAAGATTCAATTTTCTCTAAGACCAGAATTCTTCATTTTCAGAAACCCAGTCCTGTGGTTTAAGTTTGTTATCACTTTGTAGCAGTGGATATTTGAGTGATATGAAGATTTTAATTAGAGCCAAAAGCTTTTACATGAAGAGATTAAATTGAAGAAGCAAAAATTGGCCTTTTAATATATTTTATAAATTTTAAGGGTCCTCTTAAAGTACTTGATCTCACTTTTCTCAGATCATTGTTGTAGATTTTTCAAAATTGCATCTTCCTTTCTCATTTTGGGAGCCAATTAATTTTTTTTAAGGATATGCTTTTGATTTATATCTGACAATGTACAAAGCCACAGACCTATTGCTGACAACATTTTCCCAACTTGAAAGTACATTTTAATAACTGAACTCTACATAACCAATGGCAAGGAAATTTGCGCAAATTCAATTTTACTTGACAAGTACAACAAGATTATAACTATATGGAAATTAATGGTCACAGATTTGGTGTGTTTGGATAGAAAGCTTATCTGGAGGAAATCTTTGTGGAGTTCAGTGGTGATAAAAAAATGTATTGTGAACTACAATAGCATCTCTTTGGAATTCCACATATGAATTAAGCTCTTCAACATTTTGGATGTCAATAGAAGGACATTCTCATGGTCAAGTCTCTGTGACAGCGCAATTTATCTTGGGCTGAGGAAGAGCCATTGCAGAGAAAACCATTGTCTGTGTTAGGGTGCAGTCCCCCTGGTCTAGAGCAGTTGTGAGAGTTATGTGATCCAAATAAATTGGATAGGCCTGGTATTATTCCTTCTCACAGAATGGATTTGGGTCATATTTGCCCATATAAGTGGGCAAATGGTTACCATGAGCAATGGCAACAACCACTGGATGACAGCAGTTACTAAAAAACCATAAAATCTTGCGCAGAAGAGTGCAGGTGGGAATGTAAAGTGTGGGAGGAAGATATGGAAAATAAGAAAAGGACAATGACAGATCTGGAAAATATGAGATAAGGAAAAGAGTTTGGGAGGGCAAGAGGATGTCAGGACAGTGAGCAGCTGGGAAATACTTCATGAGGTAAGGCCAGGGAAGAAGATAATGGGAAACTGAAGGGACGCTCAGCAGGAACAGAGAAGACCAGAAAGTCTCATGGATGCAATCAGATGAGATTTCATTTTCATGGAGGAAAATGCGTCCATGTGACTCCCTGAAGGCAGATTTGCAGGTAAATGTGACTCAGATCTGCAATCAAGTGAATTAATCTTCCCCAAGCTGAAGTTCTGCCAGCTGCAGCATCCAACCATCTCTGTCTGTATCTCTAAGGCATCTGAAAGGCATTTCTGGGGCTGTCTGCATTTACCTGCACTGTATCAGGCCAGTGACATGCAGTGCCTAAGATCTCTGTGTGGGTCCAGCCTCTCCCTGCAGGAGATGATATCAGGTGGATTGTGATGTTGGGTGCCCACAGCCAGATCGGTGTTTGCTCTGCAACAGGTTGGATTCACAACAATCTGGTTTTGGCCCAGTTTGGACGTACAGGTCAGTGCCAGGCTTCAGACCTCACATACAGCATAGGCAGGGATCCTTCCGTTCCCTTTGCAGACCAGGTGGAGACACAACATCACCAATTTCTTCTTCTGAATTTCAACCATTTTTTGCATTCTTCTGTTACAGTGCTTTCTTCGGGGAGTTTTGGCACAAACCTCACCATGAAATGTAAAGTGAAGTTCAACTCACATCTCTCTACTGGGGCAATTAAAATATATTTGGCCTAGGCTTCACCTGATATCACTGTATTTAGAGGCACCTTCTGGTAGTGCTTCTGTCTTCTATTATGCATAGCTAGGACACATGAGGTGCTCCCAGGCTGGACTTTGGGGACAATCTACATGTGCTGAGGTAACGTACAGAGAGGTGAGAAAGACAAACCCCAAACTGGCAGCCTAATGCAGATTAAATGTCTAACTATAGGGTTAGAATCTAGTGAGATAAGGCTCAGTGTATAATAGGCCTACACATTTATTAATTAGAGAATTTATTTCAGTTTGTGGTAGCAAGTGTATTAGGAAAAGGTGTGGTTTCGTTCCCCATTCCGGCATCAGAAACAGGTATTCTAACATTTTAATGGAAATTGCTGTTACATTCAAACCTGGGGAAAATTAAATTGGATCTTTTCCAGAATTGCGGTCATTTCTTTATATAATACTTGGTATGAGTCCACTCTTGTGGACTATCTGTCTAAAAATAGATAGTCTATATATTTGCCCAAAAAATCTATAGATTTTCTCTATCTATCTATCTATCTATCTATCTATCCATCTATCTATCTATCTATGTATGCCATATGTGTGTATATGTACATGCAGACACCATATCTATACATATACATTATCTCTTAGTTTGAATGTGTGCTGGAATTTTGAAGTCTTGTAACTCCTGAAGCATTTTGCTTCCTTTTTCTATGCAGCACTAGCATTGGGCTGAAATCAATCCTTTCTTGTCTTGGTGAGATGAAAAGCTTTCATTTCATACATCTTTATGCAGAACCAGAAATTGTCCCTGCCTCAGATCAGGGAGAATGGAAAGAAGAGCAAGGAAGCTGCACAGCTTCGAATATGTGACCACATTGACTGGTAGGAAAGTTTTACTCAAGGCAGACGAGAGGGAAAAGCCCCTCAGGATCGGGAAACTAACAGCTGAATTGAGCAATTTGAATGCAAATTTAGAAAGAAATTACACCAGAAAGCTACTGTTATGATTTTGAGCTGCTATGTCCTACCAAGGACATAAGTGCAAGCCTTGAAGTGAACTTTGAAATGAATGATCAGTTTTGTCCTCTGTCTTTGGCTTCTTAGGCAGACTCTTATGACTGGTATTGGAATTGGGATTTTCACTTTTTACAAGTCAAGAAATATGTGGGACATAGACTGTTCACATTTCTCTTGGCATTTCTATTGTATCTATGGAAAAAGGGGGTGTCCAAGGACACAGCACCTCTCTTTCCCCTCTGGCTAGTTCATTCAAAGGTGTAAGGAGAAGGGAAGACAGACTAGGTATTTGTTTTCTTTACACAGTTCTGGTACACAGACAATTAAACTAAATGCCTCGGCATGCTAATGAGTATTTCCCCCACTCCTCCCATCTTTTTAAGATCCACCTATTCTTCCTCTTCTTCTCATATGTCCAGATGTGAAAATTAGTCGCTTCTGTCTTCTCTGCTGAGGTTCATTAGCCAAAAATTGAGATTCAACACCATAGTTTTCTAAAGTCAGAGTAGGCTGAGTCATTAAGAAATGACTGTGTGTACAACGTGGTGGGATGTAACTTTCTGATCCTGTCACAGCTAAAGAGTCCTTTACAGTACTCATTAGTGACTCATGCAGTATCTTTGACATGTGGAGTGTTTGTGGCCACTTTGGTTACTATTCTAAATATTATCAGTTGGGAACGCTTGCTCTCTTCATGTTTAGTGTCTTGACTGAAAGGTCATATTTTTCTGGAAAAGAGCCCGAAGGACAGGAATCTCTTCCCAGTTGCTAAAAGCAGCTAATCCTAAAATCCTCTGGTGGTCTCTTTTCATTGCATCAGGAGCAATGAGTTGAATCTTTCCAGCCAAACAGGAAGGCCTGGCACACAGCCCTAGAAGTTGTTGCAGCACCCAAGCAGTCACGGGCTGGTGCTCTTTGCTTCTGGAGTACAATTAGTGCTTGTCCTCAGCAATGAATTTGCAGATCTACCAAGTTTAATGCATGACACATGAGACTAAGTTATCCGGCCCTTCTCATTGTCCCCCTCTGCCATTTCTGTGTCTCACTGTGCTCTGAGTGATGTCTCACAACATCTCACTCCTCAGTCCCATTTGTCTCACGCACCCAATCAGCATCTGTGTGATCTCCTGATCACCTGGATCCAGCAGGTGACCTCTCAGAAAGGCAATGATGTAGCAATGCCTGGAAGGAGCCTGTCTGGAAAACCCTCCTGAAGTTATACCAGTAGCTTCATTTCTGTAAATCGGGTTCTTCAGTGAAGAAAATTGCTATTGTAGAAATTTTTTTTGCTTTTTAAAGTAATATGTTGGTGTCTAAAACATTTTTTTTTCCACTAGAGTCTACATTCCTCACACCTATGTTTTCCTGCCTTCTGAAGCAGCAAGCTCTTGTTCACTTTCCCTTTGCCTATAAACAGGCAGGCGAGCAAAAAGATGTACTAAAACCACAACGAAATTGAAACTGTTGAGATGATAGAAAACTGTGGGTTAGATAAGGGAGCTGAAGACACCAGGGAAGAGGAAAATTGAAGATAATCTTCTATATCCACCTATCAAGTCCTTGAGTGCTTAGTTCCCTGTCTTTCTTGGGAAAAGATGTAAGGTAGTGGCCTCATCCAACCCACTACTAGCAAGAAGTAACAGGGGCAAGGAGACACCACTATGTGTCTATTCAAGCCTGGAGGGTGAAAAAAGCAGAGAAAACTGGATGAAAAACCCCTGCAATTAAAAAAACCAAAACCTCCATCCCAATAATTCTTGAGCCTCTCAGCTAGCAGAAATAAGAGAAAGGACCTGAAAGGGAAAAGAATCTCCTTCTGAAAAAACCATCATGGGGATGAAAATGACCAGTGACTCCTCAGGTATCACTCAGAATTTCAGCTACTCCTTCCAACAGCACCATAGCCATCCCAACTCCAACCCAAGCCCAGTCATAATTTCTGCCTTTTGTAGGCCTCCATTTTCCTTTGGCGTTTCAAGGTTTCATGTGTTTTCTGTCTTCATGCTAAGAAGGCAGAAAGACTCTGTGCAGAAGCTTGAGGGACACAGAAACTTTGGGTGAAGGAGCTGGTCTGACACCTGAGAGAAAATGTGGAGGACTGACAGGAAGGAAAGTTTTGGGGAATGAAGTCCTTCTTAGAAGTGCTCAGCAAGCTATGAGATAGACAAGAGAGCATCCTCCAAACCCATGGGGCTCATGTCTTGCTCATCAGCTGCTTGCGCTCATCTCTGCACTGAGCATGAGGCACGAGCTCAGGTTTCCCCTGCACTCACAGCTCCTCGGAGCTGCTGGGGACAGGGAGAAAAGAAATTAATTCGGTCTGTCCTGTAAAATGAGTCAGTGCTGGTTTCAGCTGCGACAGAGTTAATTTTCTTCCTGGTACAGTGCTGTGTTTGGGATTTAGCATGAGGATAATGTTGATTACACACTGGTGGGTTAGTTGTTGAGTGCTCCCACTAAGTCAAGGACTCTTCCATGTCTCCTGCTCTGCCAGTGAGGAGGTACACAAGAAGCCATGAGGAGGCATGGCTAGGACACTACTGAGTGAGCTGGCCAAAGGGATATTCCATAGAGCATCGTGTTCACTGTGTTAACAGGGGAAGGTGGCTGGGGTCAGGGGGAATCGCTGTTCAGGGATGGGCTGGGCATCAGTGCAGTGAGCAATTGCGGCATGTACCACTTGTCTCTTGGGTTTTCTATTCTCTCTCCTTTGCATTACAATTATTATTAATAATAGTAGTAATAGAATATTTTATTTTGTTTCAATTATTAAACTATTCTTTTGTCAACCCATGAGATTCACTTTGTTTTCTTGATTCTCCTCCCCACCAGGGTGGGGGGCACTGTGTGGCTGTGTGGTGCTCCTTTCCAGGCTGGGGTTAAACCACAGCAGAGCCTCACAGCAAAGCAGCTGCTTGCAAGGTGCTGCTCTGATGTCACTCCATTTCTCTCATGAAGTCATCGCTTAATGCTGGTTGCTATAACAACCTGTTAGTGTCTTTCACTATTACTCATGCAGCACAAATGCCTACAGGTATGTCATTGTTGTGAAATTCAGCTTTAAAGTGTTCTTTTAAAATATCTCTCCTATGCAATATCTCATTGGCACAAAAATCTTTCTCGTTTTTTTGGTTTTTTTAAAAAAAGCCAGCTCCAACTCCTCCTGGGCTGTCTGAAGAAAAAAAAGAGTAAACCTGAGGAAAGAGCATTCTTCCAGTGAATCAGCATTTGTAGCTGAATATTTCCCTCTTTTATGTTCCCTATTTCCAAAATCTTTTTCAAAAGCTCATCCTAACCTCTTAGATTCTGTTTTTAAAACTCTCATTCTGTGTAGAGGAAGCACCTTCAAGTATTGTAGTCAAGGCTGTAGCTTTCTGTACATGTAGAAACTTTGTCCTTTTGACCCATTTTACATTTCCTTTTATTAGGAATGGGAATAAACAGAGAAAATGCTCTAAGGAACAGTGTTTAAATTTTTTCTGAGCATTATTAAGCTCATGTGAAATATCATCTCTTTGGTTATAGTGAAGACTACAAGGAAAGATGTCAATACAAGAGGTCATATTGTGGATGGGAAATCCCTTTTGGGGGGGTTTGAAATGCTGGTGCTGGGTCTGGATAAACAATTAACCCCATGGAAGAAATAAATGAAGCTCTATGAAGCAGTACCCAAGTTTCTACTCTCTGAGGTTTATGGTTGCAAAAGAAGTCAAAGTAAGGATAAAACACACTCACTTAAAGATGAGTTTTATTTCAGAAGGATAAAGCTGCCATTGTTTAATTCTTCCAGCTTTCAGTCAGATAAATTTACTTTAAAGATGGTGCTCCAGTCAGGGGCTTATAAACTATGAATCCTTTCTTTTACTGTTATAGACAGATATTTTAGAAAAAGGTGCTATGGAATCAGTCCAAGGAAACATACTAAATATATGGAAATATCAAAAAAGTGTACAAAACATTCTTATGCCTCGGTAAAAATACAGAGCTCAGCTTGCATCCCCATGCAGTCATATTCATATAACACCAGTTTAGCTACAGGATTCATGAGTCAGTGTTTCTACTCTCAGGTTTCTGAAATGTGGGCTGCCAGAACTGATCTTGGCCAGTGCAGTATCACAACATTCAGAGTAAATGGTGGCTGAAATTTTTTTTCAGTCCTACTTTAAGAACAGGGAAAGGAGCTGCAGGAGAGCTGGTATTGCCTGATTGCCTCATCTGAGATAAAGGCTTTTAAAATTCTTGTCTCCATGTCACTATTGCTTGAAGACATCGTCCTTTTTCCTTCCATTTTTCTTGAGTTACAGGATCTGACCTCAGTAATTTGTGGTTAACATTGTTAATGCTGTACCTTGTCTGGGAGCTGGTGAGGATGAGATTTGAATGGCAAGGAACAAGAAGCAAAGTACTCAAGGATCCACACATTGATGATCTGAGCACACAACGAATGGTTGTCTGAGCTGGGCATATTTTAGCCAAATTCTTCTCAAGGTTTTATAAATGACCCCTCCACCTCTGGCTTTGATTTACTGACAGAATTGCCAGGAATTTGCAGCACTTCTTTGCTACTACCTTGGGAGGCAGCAGGATGCAAAATGCTGCAGTAGTCCCATTGCATCTTTGAAGTATTTTTCATCATTTTGGACTTGAGACCTCGCAGAGATGTTAGGAGACTTCATGAACAGGGTTTTTATTGAGTTAGGGGAGCGGAGGAAGGAGAAGGGTGCCCAGCTGATGACACAGCCTTGGCCATGTTTACTCTGTGGGTTGGGCAGGAGTGGGGCCACAGAGAAACTGGAAGCCTTGCTCCACTGCCAGAGGGATGTATGACAGGGAGGGAAAGAACTGGAAAATGGGGGTGCTGAGCAACTTCGAGCAACTTCGAGCAACTTCAAGCATAATGTCTTGGCTCCACAACTCTGTTGTGGAGCTGAGACAAGGTTACTACATTTTCAGTACACTTCAGCTCCAAAAATGAGGCAGATCCCTGTGCCTCAGATTGGAGTGTTAAAAAGGATTATGGTCAATCTCTTTGGTGGTTGAAAGAGTACTCCCTACTTAGGGGCATGAGAAACCTGTGAGAAGAACTCTTATTTTGCAGGCGAATATTAAAAGCTGTATTTAGAGAAGAAGTGTTTGGAGAACAGTATCCTTGGGTGATTCCTCTGTGTGCTCCAGACAGGCTCAGGTCCAGGGGATTGTTGCAGCAGTTGGGTTTCTTGCTTAGGATATCTCATCAGCTTTCTCTGAATTGCCAGGCAGCTTCACCTTCTACAGCAGATGTCAAATTGTGCCCAAATCAGTTTTGCATTACCTGAAACTCTGGTAAAGCAATGCTCTGAAAGCCTTTGGATCTTATTTCTGTAATGTTTGGGTACCAGTGCCTCTGTGAAACCTGACCCTCATTTTTTGGGAGCAAACCCCACAAACATTCCTTTCTTTTATTCTGGTAAAAGTCCAGTCCTCAATAGTTCATATCCCTTATAATCATCTAATAGAACAACTGAAAGGAGAATGATTCCTTATCTCCAAGGATGCATCAGTTAGGCTATGAACATTATCTCTTTAACTTTGAACTTTATCTCACAGTTCCCTTCCATGTATTTATAAGTATTTCTCCTTGTTTGATGAATTTCTCCATTTTCTGTTTTCAGATTGTCAGAAGAGATTGTGACTCTCACAAATGTATTGGAAGTAATTGCCAGATTTTTTTTTTATGTGCTGTACTTGAGTTGCAGCTTAATCATTGTGAAATTTTGATCAAAGTTTATTTCATAACTTTAAGAAAACTCTGCTTGGACTGAAGACAGGAATCATGTGGTAGGTTATAGTTTGCATTCAAGTCCCCGTTCATATACTCTCAATATTCTAAAATATTAATATCATAGAATCATAGAATTGTTTAGGTTAGAAAATACCATTAATACCACAAGTCAGAGAGTAAACTTGACACTGTCAAATCTATCACTAAACCATGGCCTTAATTGTCATCTACACATCTTTTAAATACTTCCAGGGATGGTAACTCCCTGGACAGCCTGTTCCAATGCTTGACAACCCTTTCAATGAAGAAATTTTTCCTAATATCCAATCTAAGCCTCTCCTGGTGCAACACATGAAGGAGTGTCATGGCTAAACCTGCATATGTGTTTGTTGGTTTGGTTTAGGATTTTCTGCATGGTAAAACTGTGATAAATGGTAGTCAGATTTGGATTGGTTGCTGTATGAGATTTATTGATAGTTTTGATTTTACATGTAAAAGATATCTTTTTTCACAGTAAATGTTATGTACACAGAAATAAACATGCCATAGCTACTCTTGAAAACTAGAGGCAAAATTTAGTAGTCTCAAGTCAGTGAGAATTCAGCCATGGATATCACCAAGAGCAAGCACAGGCCATAGGTGAGTGTGTTGTTGGGGATTTTGGAGGCAAAACTGAAAGGAGCAGATACTTGCAGTAGAGTATCAGAAGCCCAGATTGTCTCACCTCCTCATGTGCACACAACTGCCTTGTGCCTTCCAGGCAGGGTGACTCTGACAAAGAGAGTCAAAGAGAACTTGCTGCTCTTTTACAATATGGGTTTGAAATTCGTTTTCTAAACATTCTCCTCCTAAAATCAAAACACTGGCTTATTTCCCATCCCACAAAAGTTGTGTCTTCATCGCCTGTTAACTTTAGTCCATGATGCCATGGTGTGAGCACTCACTGAATATTCCACTAAATGGAGGTCTCCCAGGGGCAGGCAGGCTGGGGGGAGGCTGCCCAGGGCCTGATTGGCACAAGAAAGGTTCCCTTTCACAGGATTCTGTCTGTTGGTGGGTTGGTATCTTTTAAAGCCAATACTGTAATAATGTACTCAAAAAGTATTCAACTGTCTGTGCTCTGACTGATCTACAGTAACCTACAGACAAGTATTGTGAAAGCACTTGTGCAGTGGTTGGGACATATCTATAGAATATAGGCATTTTTGATCACTACCTCCATCCCAAGACCTTCTTTTCTATAGATCCCTACACTGTATAACGGAAAATAGTAGCTTTCTATGTTTTTTTTTTTTTTTAAAATGTTTTGATATTTATTCTCCTGCTTAAGAATGTAATACAACTTGAAAATCTGCAAACTGGGATTCTATACATTTTTGCAAGAGGTAACATTCCTTTTCCAGGGCTGCTGCAACTGTTCATCCTTCTGCAGTCTGTATGGTTTGTTTCTCTTCTCTAAAGAAAGGAAATTCCTGTTTCCATCCTGCACAGCAAGGCCCATCTTCCACAACATGGGATTACCCTGTCAGTTGAATTGTTGCTGTGTTTTAGGTATATTAACCCCCAATGTATTTCTCTGTGTGCTGGTGGGCTAGCAATGTTACCAGCCTCTAAGGCAATCCTTGTTCATTGATGAAAAATACACTCTTAATCCCTGAATTTTGAAGGGAATCACAGATAATCAAAGAACATGTCTGCCAAGCACATAACATGCTATTTGTGTGGTCTGTCAAATAATCAAATTCCCCTAAGAGGAATCAACTGTCTTTAACAGATAAAAGAAATATCATTGTGTTAGTAGAAAGGTTTACATTCCCAATTACTAAACAGAATCACTAAAGAAAAATAACAAAATATAGTTTGGGGTGGGTTTTTTTGTGTTTCGATGTTTCAAATGTTTGGGAACAACAAAAAGCCTTCACTCTTTTAGGCTTGATGTCCCTGGTGAGTTTTAAAAGTTACCTGTCTGTGCTGTTGTTTAGCTGGAATTACCTGCCTTGCTAAGCTCTCTTTTGGACTCCCTCCAGCGGAAATCAGTGTTATGAAGCGAGACAGGAAAGTTGCTTTCAACTTGTCATCTTGTACACTTGTCTGTGCCTGAAAGCCTCTGAATCAGATTTCTTGCTTTCTTCTTTGTTCTTTGCACTGGAGTTTTCTCATCGTCTTTTTTAGAGCCTTAATGATCCAAGGCAGGAGCCCATTGGGTGCTATGAATGAAGCATTCTGGGCTTTTCTGGAGGTGGAGATATCACAACAGATGCAAGGCTTCTTTCAAACTATCTAAATTATGCACTGAAAGCAATGTTCACTGTATAAAATATTCATTATACATGGATCTTGCCAAACTCATATTTTCTAGATTATTACATCCTTTTCTCAAAGATAGCATGTGACATAGCAACAATTTAAAATTTGACTTTTAGACCACTTTCTAAATTACTCTCTCCATTTCTTCCCTTTATATCCAAAGGAAGAGACAAGAAACCTTGAAATTGGTAGCCTAAGATAACCACTTTCTAGGGATGACTCCAGTGAAACTAAGATGTGAAGGGTTCAGACAAGGCTGAATCACAAAAAGGTAAAAGTAGTCCATGACCCACAGATCAAAAAACCCATCAGTCCCTTCTTTCTAAGAATCCGTGAGGTTCATCTCTCAAGCAATACAAGTGCATTTGTCTAACTCATAACACCTTTGTCTCTTTGTTAAAAGCATGAAGATACTAAAGAATTCCCCAGACATCAAAAATGCTGTGTCATGGGACAGTAAGGAGCCTTTAGGTGTCATGGAGAGTGACAAAAACATTATTTAGCTTCTTTTAATATGCCTTTCTTCCTCTTTTCTTTGTGCTTTTCCTTAGTGTTCTGTACAATTGCCATCTGAATTGCTTCAAGAATGTAAAAATAAGTAAATGAATGACCTGAGTATAACAGTGAAAAACTGTTTCACACAAGGTTTGGATTTTCAGAAGATGAAATTGCTGCCTCCAAAAGTGAAGCTCCATTAAGGATCTGCCTTGCACAGTCCTTTCTTTCAGATTGAGAGATGCACTTCCATCACAGGATCATTCAGGTTTGAAAGGTTCCCAGGAGGTCTCTAGTCCAGGCCCCTGCTTGAAGCAAGACCAGATAAAAAAATTAGACCAGATTTCTTTATTCATTTAGTACTTTCTGAGAGTTTATTTTTTCATGGTAGATAGTGGTGGTGGTGTTCTAAAATATTGTACTCTAGATGTTTTGAATAGAATAATTTGTAATTTCTGAGAGACTCCCTTTGCAACATTCATGTAATCTTTCACAAATACCCTGGGAATTATTGGCTGTCAGATGTGGCAACTTGAAAGTACAAACAAAACATCTCAGTTAATGCTGAGTGATAATAGGATTATCATTGTAATGGCCAAAGGATGCAGGGTAGCAATGTCTGTAAGAGCAGCTAATGTCCACTTTTAATATCTTATTAGACCAAGTGACACAGCAGAATAAAGGGATCAAACTCTCTGGTTGAGCCCCTTTGTCATCTTCATTTGAAGAGCTCAAAATAAAAGAACTTTTAAATCAGCCTTAATGTTTGGTGAATGGGACAATGTAGACTGAAGGAGAAAGGGAAGTATCATTCCCTTTGTCAATGGAAAATTGCTTTGAAATCCTACATGGAATACACTGAAAGCTGTAGATTCCCTGCAGGATTTCTCAGTCATCTTTGATCTTTTTAATTCCTTTAACTCTAAGTAGCCTTATTGGTTCTTACAAAAAAAGATGAATACTAAAGCACAGTAAATTCAACAAGACATTGGGATACTGACAACCTGAGAGGACTGGAAATAGCAAAGTGACACCAGAGGAGAAATAAAATTGGAATAATCTGTGTTTCCCATTTTGTATTTGCATATTTTAATAAATGGAAGCCGTGTCAATTGTGAGAGAGAATGAGAAATGACATCAGATTGTGCACAGTCAGATCAATCATATGTAAGTTATAAGAAGCTTTGAGTTGCAGTAACCCTATCTAGCTTTTTTCAGATTAGGCAGAAATCTTAGATCAGAAAGCACGGGTAAAACTATGAGAACAATGAGCAGTTTTAGCACTGAAGGTGGCTATTGTAACCTACTAGAAAAGAACATGAAATTTATCACACTTTTCCATCTTTGAGGTAGAAGAACATCCCTCTTGCTTACATGTTATATAGCAACCACAACTTTGAATGTAAGAGGAAATTACTGGATAAAGTTCTCTTTTCATTTAGGACTGTTCTAGCATAGGAACTGTCACAGAGAGCCATGACAATAATAATTATCTTATCAAAGACTCACTCAACTGCAACATCCACCTAAACAACCCTCAAGCAGAGCTAATGTGAAAATGCCTCCATTAGCCATTACCACTGACTGTACTCACAGGGTGGCCTCACTGGGGACAACAAGGGCCAGCTCCTCCAGGGAGACAGCCAAGCCAGGAGCTGAGCACGAGTCAGTGCAAACCCTGCCCTCACCCACTGTCCCAGTCCCACAGGGGCAGAAAATTGGGGTCTGACAGCCCTTGGCAAGCGATGAACCAAGACCAGGATCCATTCAAGTGCTCCAGCCAGAAGCAGAAGGAGACTAGGCCAGTGACAGGGCTGCAAAGAAGCTGAGACATGGCTCTGAACTCCATCCATGTGGGTACACCCCCAGTGTGGCTTAGGCAGGGGCTGACAGCTGAAATGGGGCTGATCACGTGTAAGTGCACAGTAGAGCAAAGAGGGACAAGTAGATATTTATACCACAACAGTTAAATGTTCATTTTGTTATTCTAGTACCAAACAGCTTTCATAAAAAGTCCTCTATGCTGGGCTTTCATCATAAGGTCACTTGCTTAATCCCACATAGACAGTGACAAATGGCAAGCTGTGTCTGACTCAACCATTTCTCTCACACCTTCTCATTATATGCATTTGAATAAAACTGCTCTGTACCCTGCTGAGTAACCTTTCCAAACCACGCTGCTGGTTGGGTGGGGCTCAAGGAAAGGCAGAGCAATTCAGCCTTGGCGTGAACAGAAGCCAACTTTTAAGTAGACTGAATTTCCACAGTAAGGCTATTAATTTTGGTGCTAAAACGCAAATAATTACTGTTGTAATTACTTTCCAGCATCCATAGGTGTGCTGGCTGCCTCTTGAGCTGAATAAAAGGACAAGGACTCCTGGTTTAAAAAGCTCACCATGTTCCTGCCTTCTGCAAAGTTCACTGAAAACCAGTGGGAATAATTTTCATAGGTGCATAAGTCTCATTATGAAAGGTCACAAAGTTTACATTCACTCAGGTGTCTGGGAGAATTTATTCAAGGTTAAGATTAAGTGACCAGGCAAAGAACATACTTGGTGTCTGTGAATGAGCTGGAATTTAATACAGCCCTTCTGTGTCCCATAAAAACACGAGCAAGGTCTTACTGGTTCAGAGCAAATATCTGCCCAGCCTGAAAGTGTCCAGAAGTAGATACCTAAGGAATTGTAAAAGCAGGAGAAATCTGTGTGATATTTCTTCCTGCTGCCTTAGCCTACATCCACGAATTTCAGACCAAAGGATTTCCTCTGCCTGCCCTGGTTTGTCTGTCCAGTGACAGGGATGTCTCTTATGGAATTCCCCTTTTTCCCCTTGAAATAATTGTTTGCCTGCTATAGCCTTTCATTTTCTCTGCTTTTTTGGCTTCCACCAAACACTGAGCTGTTAAGGAAACAGGTGTTGTTTCTCAAGGCCTCAGTCCTGAGGGGTTCTGGTCTGCTCAGAAGCAGCATTTTATGTATGAATCGTTTTCCATCCTGTGCATCTTTTTATATTTATCTCTATCACTTCATCTGGAATCTTACAGCCTTGGCAATCATTTTCCTAAGGTACTTCCTAGTGCTACTTATCCATCTTTGTTTGTACCACTCTGAGTAGCTCTGCATCACGAGCAAACCTTCCCCATGCTCTGACCTCACTGACCTCATGAATATATGATGGAGTTGGTCTGGAGGGCTTAGGGGCTGGGAGCTTCTTAGGTGCTCCTTTTACCACTCATTCACATTCTCCTGGCATGCAAGACTATTGTTTCTTTCAAGCACACTCCCGCATAAAACACACGCAGAATCTAAAACCAGAAATTTCTTTTAAATATTTTTTTGGCTTTTTTTTTTCCCCAGATGGACCCATATCTTGGTTTCTCCATGTTTATTTATGAACATGACATCCTCTTTGCCCAGAAGGCAAATGGTATTACCTTTACAAACAGTCTGGTTTTTGTGTCTTCAGCATGTTTACGTTTCTGTACATTCTCAGATAATGTGCAAGAAAATACTGAAATTAATATTTAATGTGAATGCATGTGACTCCAGTTTCAGAAAGCAGCAATCTTTCAATATTGTTATTCTGGCTAATGTCAGAAATATAAGAGAAGCACTGAAGTAGCAATTCAACATTTTGCCTGTCCCATGATATTTTGCTTATTTTCACTTTGTAGACAAAAGAGTGACTACAGGGACTAGACACACAGGCCTTTATGAAGCTGCAACATAATGGAAAAATAAAGCACAAAATTGCTTCTCTTTTATTAACTACATTTTTAATTTTTAGAAAAGTGAGTAGATCAAGGGTCAAATTAACTTATCATTTACCAGTGCATGATTAGAAACAAAATAAATGTCCAATTGTGCTGTTTATTCCACTTTGTGACCAGTGCCGAGTTGCATGAAGAAAGTAGCTTTTCTCCAGACTGACAAAACCAAGACAAATTAACTTTCTTAAAAGTTCAATAAATCCTAGAGCCTGGCAAACGTTACTGATCTCCTTATGCTCAGCAGTGCTACTTGAGAAGAGAGATACCACTGTAATGGATTTTTTCAAAGAGAGACTGAAGTTAGTTCAACAAAGATAAAACAATTTGGGATTAAATAGCTGCAGTCATGCAAATAAATATTTAATAATGAAACATTATAAATTATGTCATTATACAGTTAATATTCAAATAAATTTAATGAAAGATTATACAAGTTATTATATTATTACATTAATTTTACTCATTACCTAAGTTGAAAATATTACTTTTTTATACCTTCTACATTAAGATATGAACTACACTAGCAGACACCATGTCCATCTTGCAAATGGTCTCCAAATGTCTCCAGCTTCTGAAGTCAGAAACTTCTATCATGTTTTGGCTAACCCTAGTTTTAAAGCACGTGTAAGATAAGACTTTGGAAGATGTTACACTTCATCAGACAGCAAAGAAAAGCTGTTCCAAAATGAAGAGGGCAGTGGTCCAGCATGAAGACTGGAAATCTATAAGCTGAAGACCAAGATTTCAGTGTGATCTGTTCCATGAAATGGGGACAGCGTTGCAAAGCTTTCATAAGAATGGTTTCTCACAGTGTATGGTAATGCTTTTATTTAGGAATGACATTGAACATCATCTCTACTGAAATGTGAGACCCTGTCTCAGAATATCACACTGAATCTTTGAAGAAAGAAACTTGACGGGAGTGTTATATTTAAATTGTATAATGGGTAAATTTTATTCTCTCAAGACATATATTTTAAGGGTAAATTTTATTCTTTCAAAGTTTCACTGCTACTGCCTTTATTTTAGTTAGCTACATAAATACATATTTTATCCTAAAGTTATACTTCACATTTAGCTATGTGATGATGAAATATAACTCACATGTATGTAATTACATAGATTATATTGGGCTCAGATTTTTAACTCCTCAAGCATCCTCAGATACTCATGTCTATTCATAAGAAGATAATCTGCCGTCAACCATTATGTCTTTACTCCCTCTGTTGAACAGGCCAAGGGCACCTGTGGTGAGAGCACCTCCTGAGTAACCAGGGGGGTGGGTTTGGGGAAACCCAGCAGCAGTGTGTCCCTCCCCATCTGCTTGGTCACCTGAGGCAGATGATGCCACATCGTTTGGGATCCCATATCAGCATTGCAATAACAAGGAATTGGTGTGAGCTTCTTTCACATGAATTGTGTTAAATATGGAGATGACATGATCAGTAAATATTTCTGATCTGAGTCTGCCCTGGAGAGTGTCTGAAACAGCAGTTGTGGCTTAAAATGTCATTCTGAGACTAAGCAGGCACTGTAAAAAAAGACAAGTAACTCCTCAGTCATGGCACTCAGCTTTCCCTGCGGAAATGCAAGACCCAGGCGCTGTTTAGGGTTGGCAGATCTCTCACACGACTTGTACTTTCTTCCCTAAGGGTCATTCTGTGTAGGGCAGAGGTGAAGGGGTTTTTACAGGCTGATGTGTGGCTCAGCAGTGCTGCTCAGGTGGCACGTGTGTCCCCACTCTCATTCCTGAGCACTGGAGCAGCAGACAGAGGGCGGGCATCCTGCTGAGCTGAGGGACTGGCCCCTCACTGCTCAAGTCTGTCCTTGGGGCTTAGCAGAGAAATTGGAAGTATTCGATGGCATTTACATGTTGAGGGGAGTTCAGAGTACCTGGATGCTGTTCAGTGCAGAACTCTGCAGCTTGCTCTAATTCCCTTGCCTTTATTGCTGCAGTGAATAATTTCATGTTGTTGCCCATGTGGTGCCTCTGTCTAATACAATCCAGAAAATAATTAAGTGTGTCAGAAGTCCTTCAGTTCCCTATTATGTTAGTTTATCCTTCCATAAGGTGGCTGTTCAAAACTCCCTTTTTGTGTGTTTCCTTAGTAAATATTAGAACAAAACTCTGCATTGTCCCATCACTGGTTTTTCTAGCTGCAAGCACCATAGTTCTGCAAGGAGGAGCCACGAGTGAACTGAAATTGTTAAAATGAACTGAACGTAATTACCAATGTATATAGCAAATTGATAATTTCTTTGGAAATTATTTTACCCACAAATTATGTAATTAAGATCTAATAAAAGTGAAAAAACCATAAAATGTAAACTTTCTTTTGACTCTGTAATTTTACAAATTTGTTCATGGTCACAACAATGCTGTGGTCAGTTTCTCCCATTGTATCACTTACTTTAAAATATTTCTAGGTATGCATGCATGGGAAAAGGAATAAATCAAGACATCTCTGCATAGCAATATAGGATAGGAGATGTTTTAAAAGATACAAAAGCCCAAAAAGGTTTCTGGACCTTGAAGACAAACATTCTGTTTGAAGGTAAAATTTAAATTTAAAAATTTACTGGGTTAAATTCATACTTTAGGGCCTGGATGTTCAAATCCACTACATTGCAAGTGAGTTATTGCTGCAAATCATCACTTGCTTTATTAATGGTTACAAATTCCCTTAAAAGCCCCAGAGGACGCCCGGGGGATAAACAAGCAGGAATGGTTCTGTATGGCAAAAAACTTTAGAAATTAAAATGTGTTTGCTACAGAGCTGCAGGTGAACCTGAGGCAAAAGCACCTGGGGCATCCAACACCTCTCAGGGTGGATCTGCAGCCTGGCAGACCTTGCCTTGTTAAACTTATTTTCTCTTTTTAAAAATTTCTATTTCAACTGGCTCGGTCTTATGTCTGGGCTTGCAAGGTTCAGGGAGAGAAGTCACCTGTATTTGCCTCAACTATATTTGAAGGAAAATCTCTCCAGCTCTAAAGGAGAAAGACTGCAAAGAGTTAATGCCTTTGAGACCATTGTATTAATGGATTTCAAGTGAAGGTCTGGGGAAACTGGAAGAAAAGGCAGAGTAGCAGCCAGCAAATAGGTGTGATAAACTGATTCCTGGAGGGGAAGGTTTTCTGTTCCCTGTTTGGGGCTGTCTTGGAGCAGTAAGAGGGCAGGCTGCTCCTCAGGGAAGGGAGCTGGGGGTCCAGGCCGATGCAGGGCTGGCCAGAGGTCTGCCAAGGGTCAGCAGAAGTGCCCAAGAAAGCCTTATCTCCCTTACACTGAAGCTTGTGGTAAACCCAGGAGCCATGGGAGGCAGGAGACATTCACCCCACGAGTTCCTATGGCTTCGTATTGCTTCAGTCACACAATTCAAATGCAAAACACAGTTGTGTAAAATATGCACAGCTTAAGTCTGTTGACTAAATTTTTCATTTGTGTGAAATATTACTTCTCTCTGTATTCACTGGAACCACAACAGGTTATGGAGGTCTGGTTTATTTACTGGTTTCAGGTTCTACTGCAGCTGCAAAGAGCTGTACAGTATAAAAGGCTGATCTTTAAAAAAAAAAAAAAAAAAAAAAAAAAAGAAAAGATTTCCCTTGAAAATACCACACACTCTCTAANTGGTTTCAGGTTCTACTGCAGCTGCAAAGAGCTGTACAGTAAAAAAGGCTGATCTTTAAAAAAAAAAAAAAAAAAAAAAAAGATATCATCCCTGCAAAAAACCCAGCACTTCTAGAAAATATGTTTAAGCAAAACTTTATTCATCTGTTCATTTCAAAAAAATAGATTGCTAAATAAAATGATATGTCAGGAAAGTCAAGAAAAGGTTTTACCCCAAGTGATTTGATGGCATTTTGTATTGACTGAATGGTGCCCTCTGGGGCTCTCATTCTAAACTATGATACAGAGACTCTCTGAAATAAGATAGTTTTAGAAATCTGGATGGAGAGAAAATGTGGAGCTGTATAGATTACAGAATAGCATCTCCCCCAATCAGCCCAGTGCCACTGATCCTGACATTTACTATACTCCTTTTATCTGAAAGAAACAGCATCTTGCAGTGCCTGCAAATAGGTCCAGTGTAATGCAGCAGATAACACTTCAAGGTGCACAATTAATGCTTTAATAATATACACTTTTTACGCCATTATTTTGGACAGACTTATTTCAGACTGAGAGTCCAGGTGTCTCTCTTGATTATGCCAATCCTCTATCCTATTTGAATATTTTTCTGGGAAGCTTTACAGGCTATTTACAGAGTGCTTACATTACATGAGACCTCATCAACAGTATCCAGTTACGTGAGCTGAAAAATATGGGGTTTTTTTCCATTTTATATGCAACAAGATTGAGACAGTGCTGCACTGTAAAGGGCATGAGTGAAACCTGACCACTGCTGAAGGAATTAAATCCCAGTTTGAGGGAGAGGTGTGGTTGCCCTGCCTCAGCACCTCCTCACAATGCAGCAGGAAGGTACAGGGCTGGCAGGCACAGAGCACCAGGCTGGGGTGTGCAGATCCAGCGTACAAAACCGCAGATTTTCCCTTTGTACTTCCAGTTCGACCATAGCTCCCAGCTATGGAAGTGAAAATAGTCATCAAAAGAAGCCTGAAAATGGGAACCTGTGCAAACCTTATGAAGTTCAACAAGGCCAAGAGCAAGGTGCTGCAGCTGGGGCAATCCCAGCCACGGGGATTGGATCCATGGGTCCATATAGGTCCATGGCACCTCTGTCTGGAGAGTTCATGTTTTCAGCTCCACCTATTTTTCATGCCAAATCTCCACATCCTCTCTGATTTTATGTCCTCAATGGGACAAGCAGCTTGGGCTATGCCTTACCTGTGACACCACATCCCACCTTTCTGAGGAGCTTCTCTGAATGTTAGCTTATGTTAACAATGTGTAGAATTTCAACAATTATTTTTCCTTCTACTTTGCTGTCCACTTTTCCTTTTTCATTTCCTTTGTGGGTGAACGTGGTTCCTACAGTACGCTTTCCAGCTGTACAAATGAAATAATTAGCTGGTGAAGAGGTGATGAAACCATTAGACATCATTATTATCTTTATTGGCACTAGGAAGATAAAACTAAATGAGCCTTATTATCTGGTATTGTATTCACAGAATATACATGTGTAATTGGAAATATTTCAGTGGAAATCTTAATGGATTGAACAATGTATTCAAAAAAGAAGGATGGAAATGTCATAGCATTAAAGATTCATTTTATTTTTTCTGAGAGGAACTCATCTCTCTGAGCATGGTTCTGGAAACATTTTAATTAAGTCTATCAGGTTTTAATCCCTGCTCTTTATTTCACCTCTTTCAGACAACACAAGGAGAATTGTAATTGCTGTCAACTTCTAAGTCTAAAAGATCAAAAATGCAGCATGTCTTATGGCAAAGAAAGTGAAAGAAGATGGTTTGGAGAAATATCTATATATTCCTCTGACATAAATTCTAAGAATTCTGCTGTTTTCTTTTAGGTAAATGTCCTTCTGGGAGTGACTCTTGGGAAATGTATTATATGTTAAAAAATTGTGACTCTACATTGTGCCTGTATTAAACTCATTTTAACCAATCAGCTGGTGAGGGCCCTTAAAATATTCTAGTGAATGATTAGATGAAAAAAAGACTTTTCAATATTTTCTTTTTTTCCTATCTCTTGCCTCTTCTGTTCTTTTAAACACAGATATTTATTATTATATTTTAAAATTAAAATTGAAAGCTTAGAAAAATAATTCTTGAAAGAAATTCTGCTTCTTGTTTCCCCCTTCCTCAAATGACACTGTTTACCTACAAAAGTGGGTCACACTATTTCGTCAGTTAAGTGTCCAGAGAGTCATGCCATGACCCTTTCAGTCACATGTAGTCATCAAAGATCTCTTGCAGAGGTAATTTAGGCCTCTTCATTCTTCCTGTTGGAATATACATAATCTTTCTTCTAGATGTGTGAACTCACCCTAGCCCTGGCTATTCCCCAGGTGAACCTCCAGACAAGTGACTGTGAATTACAATGTCTATATTCAAATGTCTGGTGGGTTACCACTGAAAAACTGTGGTGATTTATTTAGGAACTCTTAAATACTTGACTTTCTAACAGAACCTTCTGTCCAATTACAGTGACTACAGTTCTGTCTGGTATTTACAGGTCTTAGAAATGTTAAAATAATTGTGCCACATCTATAGATTTTGTATTACATCTGCCAAGGAATGTGCAAGTCCACCTACAGTTTCTGTGCAATGTTTCTAATTTTTCACTTGCAATGTTTTCTTCCTGTGATGCAATTACCTATGAAAAGACATTATGGCATTTTTGAATGCATCCTCCACAAACTGGTATTGTATCTGTGCCATCACTGTTACCGCTGCACCACAAGCTGTGTTTGGAATTCAGTGGTGACTCAGAGCACATCAATGATTTTCAATTTCCCAACTAATGACTTGCTCAGATACAAAATATTATCTGAAATTCAATTTCTATGTTGGAGACACTTTTGAGCTTCCTGGATGAGACGAAAGTTCTGAATGGTGCTTTTCAACTATAAGACAATAAATATCTGCGATGCAAACAGCAGTGTAATCCAGTAATGTGCCACTGTGTTATGCACAGCCTGTGGCTGGGATTGGCTTTTCAGAGGGTGCCCGGGGCAGCCTCTGTCCCTTGTGCTCACACACGGTCTGTGAGGGGCAGTGGGAACCATCAACCACAGTGACAGGAGAGGGACTCCCAGTGATGCCTTAAACAGGCTGGTAAAAATATGAAGCAGACACAGGAGTAGTGGGAAAAGGGAATTTACCTTGGTTTAATAGGATCCTAGGTGCCCAGACCCATCAAAGGTGGAAAACACACCATGGAGCGAACAACGAGCTGGGGCCCCCGTACAACGCATACTGGATTTTTATGGACTTCACAAAATTAGCATATCTACCTAATATCTCCCAATAAGAAACTTAATAAATGAATAATTGCCCCCTATTCTAATGAACTGCCCCCCAAATGAGACTACAGCCTAGTTTACAAAAACATGTTCCAAGAGAGAACAGGTTGGAGCCTCTAGTTCTGAGATAATATGAATCTTTGGTGTTCCTCGCTTTGCAGGACCCCAAAATAAGCTGAATATCAGACTACAAGGGTTGTAAACATGTAGGGCTAAAGTACAAGGAGTATTTGTGCAGGGTACAAGGAGTGTGTATAGAGGGTAACAAGGAAGGGAAAGGATATAAAAATATATAAAAAGGGTATAAAAGAAAAATACAAAAATCACCAGCATCATTTCCCCCCCTTTTTTGAGACTAGCAAGCCTCTACCTTGTCTAGTCTCTACACTACCCTAGCCACCACAGCACTGGCTTACAGGATATCCTGTATTGAACTCAAAATTGCGTTCAGCAATGAAGGAGTAAGAAGCAAGGTCAGAGAAAGAACTAGCACCAAGACTGAAAGGAGCACAGACAAGGAATGTACCTTTACATTCTGCTAAGAATAATGTGGGGATGATAACCTAATTTTGTGTGATAGCAAATACCTGCTCTTATTTTCTCCCTGAGACTTGATTATAAGCATGAATGAGAAGACTTATTTTAAGGGCTTTTGATTGATTGGGCTGGGGGTGGGAGGAGGTGCAAACTCTTTTAGAGAGTGAGATGTAAAACTGATACAGTTATTAATAAGCATTTGTGTTGCATAAGCTTGGAGCTGTGGCTGCTGGCCTGAAGACCATGCTCTGTAAGGGGCCATACAAATCTCCAGGGACTGACAGCCCCTGCCTTGAAGAACTAACCTCAGAAATTAGGTGTCCATTTCTTTTTTTCTCTGCCTTGAGCTGAAGTTGCCCAGCTGGGCAGCCTGCCCTGTGATTCCATGCTTCTAACCCTGCTGTGGCCAGTTTACAGGACCCGCCTGTAAGGATCTGTGCAGCTGTAAGGTCTCTTGGTGTTTCTCAGAATGACAGAAAGTGCCCACAACGAGTGTAGGAGCCCTACCAGAGCAGGGATTGTGCTTTTGTGGTTGTTTGCCCTAAGTTAGTTTCAGAGCAGCCCGTTGTGGTGTCTTGGCTTTGGGTACAGAGGTCGATTTTTGCAAGACAAGATTAGTGCAAGCCTTCCTGCACAGATCCTCTCAGCATGTGGAGGACCAGCGCTCCCTGGCAGACCCTCCACAGCAGCTTTTGCAGAAGTCAGTGTGCTGTGGTCCCTTTGGAGGGGCTGTGCAGGGCCAAGGACTTCTGCTCCCTCCCTGGTCACCGCAGCTCCTGCAGCCTGGCCGTGTCTAAGAGGCATCAACAGCTGGGAATGATTTCGTAAGGTTGGGCTCCTGTGAATCTGCTGGGGAAAAGAGACTCTGAAATGAGCTGGTTAACCTTTGCACACACTCCTTTGTAGCCTTACATCTGTAAAAATAAATCCTAGGGTCACAAGTACATTGTGACACACACACACTCACCTGATGGCTCAAAGTCTATTCTTCCACTGCAATGCAGCACTGTGAAGTCAGAATATATTTCTCATTCTCAATGCAATGCTCTTCTTTGGTGAAGCACCTGCTTTCTGAAGCACCTGTTCTCTCTTCGTTCCTTGCTTTTCTTTTTAATTGATTGTCCTTTGACAGTCAGAAACAAATTAATGCTATTTAAATTCAAACAAACAGAAAAACAAACTCCCCACACCTATAGGTAGCTGATCGAGGTGAATTACTTGCCACCTACAAAGAGCAGTTTCTATTTTTCCAAGGTGATAAAACACACTCGGAAATTGTGCTCTGGGTATTTTAATATTTTTTTAGTCTTTAGGAGATTAAGCAAAAGAGTATCTGATAGTAAAAGTCCCATGTCAGTCACAAATCGAAGGGCATGATTTGTCTCAAATTAGTCCCCTTAATCTCTGACAGGTTTATTCCTATAGGTAAGTTTTTCTCATTTCCATGTATGATGCTGAAACATAAGTTGATGCTATCTCGGCACGCAATCCATAAGGAGGTAACTTCCTTTATCTCAGTCACAGCACACTTTTAAGTTAAAAAATGTGGAAAAGTGGAGGACAATGCATGAGATGTGGTGAGCTGGTATCCCTGGAAGTCATCGGAAGGGTTCAGAGTGGAGTGTTTGGGCAGGACTGAGGGGCTCTGTGGCTCACTCTGAGCACGGCTGGAAGTGTGGCTTTGCCAGGGTGGTGGGGAGGCAGAGCAGTGTGAGCCTGGCAATGAGTGCCAGGGGCAAAGGGGCTGCAGCCACCACCCCTTCCCCCAAAGGCTGACATCAGGTACCTGCTCTGACCTCAGAGAGGAGGAGGGCTTGAAGAGGAAGTTTTCTTTATGCCCTTCTGTAGGTAATGGTGGTGTTTCATTTTCTCATCTTGATCTCACTTTTTGAAATCACTTTTATACTTTTCTGATTTCTCCTTCACTACCATTTCCTTATTTAAGAGTGTTAATTTCTCCTTTTTAATTCTGCTTCCTTTTATCCATCTCACAATTTCCTCTAATTCCCTCTGTCTTTCCATATCCCTCCTCCAGTTTAGTTTTTATTTTCTTTCCCGAGCTCTCTTCCCTCTGCATCTTGGTCTGTGCCTCACGCAGTCCCTTTGCTGTCTTCCCAGTTTCTCCAGTTACAGGCAGGTCAGACAGAGGAGGGCTTGTACAATCTATCACACAAGTTGCCTCTTTTAACTAAGCTCAGACTTTAAAAGGCAAGAAAAGAAGAAATAAGTTGAGCTGACAATAGAAGGTGTATAACTTCCCTGAATTAAATGCTTGTCTCTGCAATACCCTAAAGCAGATTTCCAGGGGAAAAAAACAGGAAAGAAGAAGCACATATATATTTCCTCTGAGAATTTCTGGCCTCCATACTTCATTGTTAGAAACCTTTTGAGTCTGCATTTCCTTTATGTGTTTCTCCTCAATGCATAGAATATGCTGGTGACTGTAAGGCTGGGGAAGAAATGTTATGTCCTGAAAGAATCTCTGCACAGCTTAGCTCAGGCTTTGTGTCTCCCTGTACCTCTCTACAGCACACAGAGAGTGTCAAGGGCAGCGATCAACACTCTCAACCATTTCCCAGGTGAAGAGAGAGAATATGATTTGGATCACTTCCAGGGTGCTTCTATTTCCATAAAGTTAATGAAAAATTTTTGGAGATAAATATGGCAGGTAAATTGTTGCTGCTTCTAACCTCTGATATTGCTTGGGTTGCCACTGCAAAAATTGGATAACCTTGTCTTGCAACAGCCCAGTTGTGGATGATTAGCCAGTTCCCACCTTTCAATATCACAGCACAGCAGTGTGCCAGAATGCAGAAATTAGGCACTCAGTCCCTAAGGCCTCTCATTTCCTCTCTGGCATCAATTTAGATTCAGTCTTTGCTGGCATTTTACCAATGGTAGAAGAAAAATGTTAGAATCTAGATTTTAAGTGGTTCCTTCTAAACTCCTGTGCCCTGTGGGTTTTTTTTTTTTTTCACAGACATTTTATTTGCTAAGAAGAAAATACCTCATAACTATGTGTGAATCTAATTATTTGTTTTGTTTGGAAAAACATTTTGATTGTTACTATCGGAGCCTTTTGCTTCTGACCTTGGTTATATTAATGTATTTTCCCCTTTACTCACTAGACACAGAGTGGTTAGTGACCCAGAAAAAAAAAAAAAGTGGGTTATTTTTTTTCTTTGTTTCAGTTATTCCTTGTTCATCTCTTTGAATACACGACTGGAATACTATATGGTCTTCAGGATATGGTTCAGTTTTATGGCAGAAATAATTTTGGGTTGTTTGACTTTTAGCATTTATTTCACTTTAAAAACCTTTTTGCTGGCTTTTTCTTTTAATTTTTTTTAAATTGGACAGGTCTCTCCAGAAACTGCTTTCAAGTGGTTTTGTTTTGGCACTTAAATTGATAAAGTAATTACTGCCCTGCTAGGTGCTTTCCGATGTTGTTTGCTCAAACAGAGCATTTACAAGTACTTTTACAGCCTTTAAATGCTTCTGCTTTCTGCTGATCTAACCTTCCCACGGAGCTAAAATGCCAATTAGGCCAGAATCCATGACCTATCAATCTGAATGGGAGAGACACCTCGGTAGCCATGAAGACCTAGGCGCTCATGACACAGTTTTATGAACTCCTTGGAGGGTGTGTGAGCGCAGTCAGCCCTGCAAACCCTCCTGATGCTGTGCTGGCAGATGCCATTCAAAATCTCAATCCTCAGACTATTCTCCTGCAGCTTTCAAAGGCAGAAATGGGGAGGAAGAGCTGTTTGTTGCACTCTGGATTCAAGAGCTCTTTGGATTTCGTGCATCAGCAGCTGTTGCAGCTGTCAAAACCGCAGTTCCAAGAGCTATCTCCACCACTGTGGGGGCTAATTGGGGATCATACAGCTGAGCAGGATACTGCAAGAGGAAGAGAGATCTTCAGACACATTCTTTTATAACTCCAGCATTCATTAAAATTTTGGTCACATTATATATGACATTGCAGGTGCTTGCAGATTCATACACCAGAATGCTTTGCTTTTCATGCTCTTATCTCTCTCTGTGAGTGCCAGTAATGTGAATACAATCATTTTCATGGACACTGAAAAACAGGCAATTATGGAATAAAATACTTCTGCTTCTGCTGGCGGTGGATGAAGTGACAGGAGCATTAATTATGCTTGAATGAACAATAATACAATATTCAGGAAGTGAGAAAATCATCTGGGCATGAAAAAAATGGGCTTTTTTCTTCTTTCTGTTACTGTGAAATTGTTGTGGACATGGACCAAATCCATTTCTCAGTGATGCTGATGCAAATGAACAGAAATGATGTTTACTTGCAGTGAAGTGTTTGTCTGCATCAAAGTAACAGGAAGCTGGGTTTGCCACACACCCCAATGGGAATGGTAATTTTGGCCAGCTGTCTAATTGCATGTAAAGCAATTGGACAAATAGTCTTCCCCGTCTTTGAAATTTGAATTCAGGGCCAGAGCTGAACTGTGGTCTTAACTTACTGCTGAGAGAGTCTGCACCAGGCCAGAGGGATGCAGGCTCTGAGCATTTATGAATTGCAGGGCTTGAAGTCTGTAACCAAATGCCATGGTTGAGTGTCCCTCAGTGGGAGGGAGAAGAAATTCTGCAATCCAACTAGGAAAACAGCATGAAACTCAAATACAGCCCAGCAGCCAATAATGATATCAAAGTGAGTTAAGAGAGCTGATGATCAGAGAGTTCCATCTAAAAAGCATACTTCAAACACCTATTCATTTTTGTCTGATCTACATAGCTATAGTCATTTTCTAAACCACCACAGTTTGTTAAAAAAATTGGATACTTGACAGTTTTTGAAGAGTGAGTTGAAATGTACAGGGTCACTTTCATAGCAACAAGTGGTCTGCAAAGATTGCAACTGTATCTGCCACCATGTTCTTACTGGGTGGCTTTTAAAAGTGCAGATAATTGGCCTCTGAACTGAAAAAGGGAAAAGCAAAAGTGAAATGTGGTGGGATGGTCAGAGCTGGGTTATTTTCTTGGATGACATAAAATCACTTCAGTCTGGTGGAGGTACTGGAGTTCTTGAGGGTGCTATGTGTGTGAGATCAATTAATAAGAAATTATATGTTGTTATAAAGTATAAGTATAAATGTTTTTGTTAAGTGGAATGGCCTGTGGAAGATTAGTCTATATAAAATGTTCCTTACAGTATAATTAAATTAGGGCTTTACACTACATTTCTGACCTTGTCAGATGAATATCTCACTGAATCACTTCAGAATTAGTAAAATGCCCATTGTTTCAGCAGTTGGCTGATGCTAGGAAAATGTAAATTTTAAATATATTCAATGCTGATTTTTAATAGGCATAATCTTGATCAGAACGGCTCCTAATTTCCAAGATCACAAACTGTGATTCTGAAGCCAACTGGAAAATGTAAGTTGTTTTTACAAGGAAAAGATCAAGTGAAAAGAAAAACTAAAAAATCTTGTCTCATTCATTTAAAGCTTTCTTTTCTGTTCCATTTTGTCCTAGTCCTATCTTTTTTGCTTTCTTTGGGATTATAATTGGACTGAAAATGAAACTAATTGGAACTGCTTGTGCAGCATGCTGGAAATGCCTAGCTGACTGATCCACCCACCTATGTATAAATGAAAACAAAAGGAGCACAAGATATTTTTCATTTTAAAAAGTTAACAGTCTTCAAAAATTAAATGTTTTCTCTATATAATAACATAGTTTTCAAATAGTTTTCTGAAAAAGCCCTTTCAGCCTCTCTGTATTCTCTAAGACCAAGATAATGCAAGCCTTTAGTAACAAAGCCACTGATTCTGGCTGAACAAAACAATGCTTTAAAAAGGTTTCTAGAATTGGTTTTATCACATGACCTTTGAAGAAGCAGCAAAGATGAGATAGATTACATAAACAACAAAGAGGGAGAAATTAAGATGAAAAAGCAAGCAAAAGAGATATTCCTTGTCTAACTGGTTTCAGCGTCTTTGCTGAAAATCTTAAATGACCTGCCAATAATAAAATTTTATTTTAATTTCCCCCCCCTCCCCCAGATGTATATTCGAGTAAAATAATGCAGAAATACTGAATGATATAGCACTGAGATTGGGCTTGGTATCAGGTGAGATTAAATGACCCCACTCTTTATGCTTTCCAATTGCCTTTCCATTTTTACATTTTTTATTATGTGGAATAACCTCTTAAAACCTTGAATGAGGCAGTGTTTCAATCACACACCAGCTCGTCTATTGAAAGGTCAGTCTATCTAAATGTCAGCCAGCTCTTCCTTTTGTACTTATATTAAATTCAGTGCTTTATCTGGTATGTTTCCCAGCAGATCTTTTGTTAGACAACTGGGTTTACAAAAAAGGCAGTGAGCTGAAGAGATGTTTAATAAAATGTAGATGGGGATAAAGGATGATTTGAAAAAACAGTGCAATTTTCTCAACTCTAGCAGATTGAAATTGCATATTTTAGATACGTCATTATTCTAGTTTTTTATACCTCAAGTTACTAAGCCCTAAGAGCACCATGTCAAACAAGGAGGTGCTGCTTCTTTCAGCTGGTATATGATTAATAAAGCACAGAGAAAGAGACTCCCAAATACGCTGAAATCAGCAGTCTTAAGTAGTTATTTCCTTGGGACAAGTCTGCCTTTAGGAGACATCTCTGTCTGGGACTGTCACCCATGGTTCCCTTTGTGCTCACTTTTGAGGCATGAGTCCTTCTGTCTGTGTAAATATCTGCCTTAAGGTGGGAGCGGTTGGATCTCAGACGTGCCCTGTTCCTCTAGAAAGAGCCAAGTCCCACTCACACCCTGCCTGAAGGATTGTCCTTCCTTTCCCAATACACAAACAAAAAGCCCCCAGAGAAGCACGGGAATTTTCCAACAAACAAACAAAAACCCCCCAGAGAAGCATGGGAATTTCCCAATAAACAAACAAAAAGCCCCCAGAGAAGCACGGGAATTTTCCAACAAACAACAAAAAACCCCCAGAGAAGCATGGGAATGTGTTCTTTTTGGGTCCATGCAGCCCCACAGTTTTGGAACACAACTGCAATTCCGAGTGTCCAGCACACAGAGATCTGGCATTTGCTGACTGCTCAACAATGCTGAAGGCACGATGAAAACTTGGTCACAAAATTCCGTCACCCACACCTTACACGTGACTATGGATTGCCTTTCTTAGAAATACCAAGGTCACATATAGCATTTAACTGAATAAATGTAGATCCTGTCCATTTAGGTACACGAATTGTGCTCAGTTCTTGGCATCTAATGGAGCATCCTTCCAAAAGTGAGTGTGACAAATCACATAATAACTAACAGGAGAAAGTAAGTGCCTTTGAGGACCTCCAAAGGGAAATCCATTCCGCTGAAAATAAGGCATCTGAATTACATGCCTGGTTCCCAACCTGTGCAAATAGCTGCCATATCCTTTCATGGTGGCACTATACCCAGCAGACAGTAAACAGCAACGACTCTGCCTCAATTAAGATAACTCTGCATTTCCACACAGTGCAAGTGTACTGCAGACTCTGTAGGGTGTCCTGTCTACTCTTCAGTTGCTGCTGGGGAAGAACATGGATTTCCAATAGATCAAATATCTTATCTGCCCTACCACATGGACATCTCCAGCCCCCCTTCCATGGCACTGCATTCCTGTGTGTGGACAACGGAAGCATTCCCAGAGTGATTCATCTTGACTAAACTGAGATTTCTGCACAGTGGAGGTCTAAATCAGCACTAGATAAGGTTAACTGTCTTTACAGTTCTTGAGAGAAACTGGCATGAAAAGAGTGCAATTCATCCACCCATTTCACAGCTCTACATAAGGGTGCAATAAATGGCACTCTACCAACCTCCTTTCTGTCCACTGAGTATAAAGGGAGCCTAAAGAGGTCAAATGTATATAATTAAGTAAGTGAATCCTACACTAAGGTACTAATTCAAAAGCAAATCAATAATCTAAAAACAACGGGCTTTTTTATTATTAATAAATGGGTCAATCTGTCTTGACATTTTTCTCTGTAAGGAAATTGTATATTGAAAAAATCAACAGAGTATGAGTTGTTTAAGTATGAGTGGTTTAAATAATCCCATGCCTTTCTGGAATCAATTTGTCCCACTTAGCAATAAGAAAACAGTTACAAAAATATTCCCATACTCCCACTTATTCCTTTTATGTGCAATTGAAGTTTATTATTCTATTTTTTCTCTTTTATCTTTCAGCATATATTTTCTTTATAAGTATTAGAAATCCTAGGGTGGTAGGAAGGAATGAATTTAAATAGATGATCTGAAAATTCTATCCAATTTCTCTGTGTTTGCCATTCTAAAGACCCTTTTTTCTTTGGTTTTTAATAATTTGTACTAAAAGACTTTAAGTCTCTTTTGATTTTAATTTGTGAGAGATATCCTGTTGAATATTTATCATTCCCACCAAAGAGACTATTGCAGGCCTGTTTTGTTCACACTCCTAAACAAGTGAACCCTAAAGCTTTTAAGATAAAATAGAAAGGATGACGAAATTACATTTAAACTGCAAAAGAAATATAAGCTTGCGGGTAAATTTAACATCACAGCCACAGATTTGGTCAGAGTTCCCATTTGACTCCTTGGATACAGCACACAAGGTTCTTGTGCAGTCCTTCACTGTCAGAATTTATAGCCTATGTCAATGAGCTGAGCTTGCTCTGGGTCTCTACGGCTCTTGTGGATTTTTCCCTACCACTATCCCCATGGAATGACTGTTCCACAGGTTTACTGCTTTAAGGGGTAGGAAGTCTCTTCTATATTGACTTTCAGTTTATTAAAAGAGGACTGAACCCAGGTGTGCACTGCTCCGGTACCAGGGAATGAAATCAGTATCCTGTCAGTTATGGTTTTGCCCACACCACATTGTGAGTGCTAATCTCAGCCCGCAGCTGCTGCTGCCCCAAGACTTTTTCATGTCTGACACTTAATATCACTACTTCTCCAAATTAAACCAAAATGATCATGATTTGCAAGAATTTTAATTTGTAAATGCATTTGGTTGAAATTAAATGCAATTTCTTTGCAAGTGGAAGTTCCAAACTATGTTCAGCACTGTTCCATAGCTCAAGACCAATTATAATGCATACTTAGTCTGAGCCAGCAAATTTGCTTTGACCAAGCCTGTTCTGTGTTGTAAACACAGGTCTTTATGTGCCCAGCATTAGCAAACTAGCAATTTTCATGCATACTAAAGAAATATTCACTTAAAGAGATAATGTTACAGAATAATGAGTTGTTCCCACAAACCATCTGTTCTTCTCCTACACTAAAAAAAAAAAGAAAAATCAGAATCCAATTCCTTTGTTTTGATTAAAGGTTTCTTTGCAAATTATTGTTTCTGAACTTCAAAAAGAGAGAATGTTTTAATGAAACTGTGGATTGGAAGAAAAATTTAATTCTTTCCTGTATACTGTTAATAAATGAATGTTAGTTATCTGTGGGCTGTTAACAGTTTTAGAACCCAAACCTCCGTATTTTTGCTGTAAAACAGTGAAGCTATTATATTCATCCTGGCACAGAGTTCAAGAGAAAGGGAGTAAGAAAATCCCAGGGAACAAGATCTGCCATTTGTGAGAGGCACTACATATAAAAAGATGCTTTTCTGATTTAGGAAAGGAACATGTTTTTTAGAAGACTTTTTTTTTTTTTTGGTGCCATACTTCACAAGCTATTTCAAAAAGCCTACCTAATTTTGTCATCAGGGAAATGCTCTGTGCAAGGCCTCAAGTTCATAAAACGCAGGACCTAATCCTCCCTTGCTCTTCTGGCTGGTTGCTCTCTCCACTCTCCTTCCTCAGCAAAACCCCTCTGCTGCCAAAAGACCCTTCAGTGTGCCATCAAAATATCCCCCACTCTGGTGATCAGGGGCTGTAAGAAGACGGGCACCCCCACAGTGACACAATTCCTGACCCCAGCCATGCCAAAACAAGCCTGTCTGAATCTACCACAAGACAGGCACAGCACAGGTTTCTCTGATTTCTGGGGTCTGATTTTTAAGACACAGCCTGAGCCAGGCAACAAACGTGGGAATGCCATTTCCTTAGTACTCATCTTCCATAACTCCACTATTTAATACATCTATAGCCAAGTGTATTAACATATATAATAAAGAGAATATGCCTTGATTTTCTTGTAAGTTGGGCCCTAGAAGCACTGTGCCTCAAGGGAATAAGGATGGCTAACAAAAACCACTAAGCCAACAGAATCCTTGCTAAGTCAGGTAAATCTCTGTACCCTTTGCAGATTTATCTTTCCTCCCTGCTCACCCTTCACATCTTCCATGGGTTGAGACACAGCGAGGAGGGATATCTTGCCTCCTCTGCAGCATCTTTGTTCTTGCTGATGGTATTAGTCCTTTATCATAGGCATAGTAGAAACTGGACATACCGCAGGAGGAGGTACAAGAGAAGCATCACAAGCTCCTGGGTCTCTTGCATCTTGGCCTGTCTGATAAGACTTACTGAGTGAATGACTGCACAACTTGCTCATTGGGTACCAGGACCTGTGAAGAAGAGGCATACTTTCATTTTTAAATGGTTACGGCTGTTCCTGTCATAAAAAACAGCTGAAACACCTGATGCCTATTGAGTCCATTATGTGAAAAGTTTGTTCATCTGTTAGTTTGTAGATGAGTACATTAAGTTACTATAAATGCTTAGGTTGATCTCAGTTAGGGCAGAGGGTTTCAGAATAATCACAATAAGATCCTTCATGAATGAAGAAGAGATGATAGTTACTATTTCCCTACAGTTATGAGCTGGATGCATTCAGTGCAGAAGACTGTGTTTTCCATCTCTGTAATGATGGGAATATTTGTCTGGATCCTGTTGTCAGGGATTCCCTGGCATTCCCAGTGGCCCAAACCACAAGGGATGACAATCCTGTTGAGAGCAAGGAAGGTTTGCAGTTATCAGATGCATGAGATTTTTCTTATGTCTGTAGATTCTGTGATTGCTTGTCACACTCTGGGGGCCTTCCTTAGGGTCACGAAAGCAGCAAGGCTTTCTGTAGGAAATGCCTGTCTGCTCAGTACCATCAGCATTCTCAGAGGATTACAGGATCTTTCAAGTACGGACAAGTCATCAGTGTCAAAAGCATGACAGAATCTCCTTCAATGTCCTGTTTCCTTTCAAGCGTTCTCCTCTGGCTCACGTGCTTTTCAGGAAATGTGAACTCCAGCATGTCTTTGGAATGCTAACAAGTATGTTGCTACTCCTTTCCTAAAGCCTCTTGGGGAAGGACTTCATAACTGTCTTTCAGTTTCTCTTTGAGGCTGGCTCATGGATCTATCTCCAAATGTCCATTAATCTGGAATTATTTCTAATCACATGAAATTCTATACTAGTAGAGCTTCTTACCCTTTTTATCATTGCACTGTACCAAGGAAATTCACTATAGGTCACCTCAGCAAGTGCCAATCTTGGGAGCCATGACCTCATGGTTCTTTCCAGGCTGGCCTTCAAAATCAAAGGTTAAAAATCTACTGTTTATCCAAGAAAGAGCATCAAGTTGTTAGGAGGTTTTTTTTTATTCTAGGCCATAGATAGTTTCTCTCTCACAAGACAGGTAAAATCCTATCATGGATCTGTTCTGAAACCTTCAAGCTCAAGAAGCTCCATTCTTGGGAAAGAGGGTTACTGCAGAGGAAATCTGACAGACTTCATCAACAACTTCATCTATCCCATGGGCAGCAGATTAAACAGCTGCACCATACTTACCTCAGCAAGACTTTCTTCTCCTGTGAAACCAGCAGGAACATTGGTCCAGATGTGCAATGTAGAGCTCCTGTCGATGCTCTTAGCTACCAGCCATGGTAACATCTGAACACATTTGGGCCACTGGTAACATGGGGTTCAGAATCACCTTATTATTAAACAAAGTCTATCTGGGGTCTTCATCAGCACAGGGGTCCTCATCAGCCCTGGGGTCCTATTCACAGCAACACTGCAGGCTGGTTCTCCAGTCACTGAATAGTAGGAGGATTTATATTGGGAGAGAGATTGCACGGTGCAAGTCCCCTGAGAGGCACAAATTTTAAAAAGGGACCACGCAAAGTAAACAGAGAGAGACTGGAAAATACCCACCTTTCTTGTAAAGTTAACGACCTTCTTCCAAGCTTCCAAAAATATACTGCTGGTTCTGTACTTTGCTGTCAATTGCCCCATTCTGCACGTTTTTGTTTCCATGCTAGATCGCAAAGCTGTGCATCCTTAGCTCTTCATACATCATCCATATCCTTGCTACCTCACCCAATGCACTTAAAGAAAACAACATACCAGGTTTTCCCCTTAACAAAGCTGTCTTCTGAGCCCTGGTGAATGTAAACTAGGATAATCCCCACTGAAGCCAGCAGTGATATATCGGTGAAACCAGTGCTGTGAAGATAAGTTCAGAGGAGAGAAAAACAATAGGGCCTGAACCAAAACAGACTTTGAACATTGCTGAGAGCTGAATGCTAACATTTCATAAATATGTCCTTTTTGTTAAATGCTTGATTGCTGTGCTGGGCAAAGTAGGATTGGAACAAAACCTCTGGCAGTGCCTGTGCTAATAAAACATTCAAGACTGTGCTAATAAAGCAGGCAAGCAGTCTGGTCCCCAGTCATGATAGCCAGTGGCACAAAATACCTTCAGATAATTCTCTCCCACATGTAACCTCATCTATGCTGTATAGAGGCATATGCATATATACATATACACATAGTTTTGTATATATATATATATATATAAATTCCATATTATCCAGAAGTGTTAATCAGGACTGTGCTCTGGACATCAGAATAAACTGTTCTAGCAAGGGAGATGTCAAATAAACAATGTGAACAATCTTTTAAATATTGAAGTTCTTAGTCCATTGCTCCAGCACTATTTAATTTACAAGCTAAGCTGGAACTTCAGAAAACCTCTCAGTCAATCCCCTGCTCCAGGAAAGGATCAGCTCTACAACCTAAGATATTCCCCAAAAAACCTGCTGTTTAACCTCTTCATCCCAAAAAAGGTTGTATTGGAAACTCTACAACTGCTCTAGGTAACCAAGTCCAATGCTCTGTATACACATCAATAGAATTTTTTTCCTGTGGTCCCACTGAAATCTCCCACTCCCTCATCTTATGTTTGTTATTACTCATCCTGTCCACTGAAAGTGCAGATCCAAATATAGACAATTCAGAGCACATATATGCCATGATTCTACTCCATCACTTGCGTACATTTAAGCATGGAAGTATGATGAAGTAATTCAAATCCATCATGAACACATATTCTCTTACATGCCAAAGGGAAGGAGCAAGTTCTCTGCCATTTAATAAAATCTAGTTCAAAATATCATCATTTAAACAAGTCATCCTAAGATAAATAAACTATGAATTAGAGCTCTCTACAGTTCCACCTAGTAAAAAAGATTCAGCACTAGAGTGCAGGAATGGTCTTTACTTCAGCGAAGCTCAAATAAAACTGGGAATGTTTGTTTTTGAGACTTTGCTCATTTATAAAGTGCCTGTTGCTATAGCAGCTAAATGCTAGTAACAAACTTGCATAAACAGAAATTCTTATAAAAATGTGTTGTAGCAGTTAATGACTGATTTTATTCCTCTTTCTCTACTAAATTCACATGCCATGGTCTGACTCAAGTGAGAACATTGGCCATTGGGGTTGCAAAGGCCATATATAGGGACGTTTCCATTATATTCTTGTAATTCACCTGAATTGATACATATATATAATCCTGTGGAAGTTTCCACTGTCATTTGCACTTTAATAAACTAAATATCTTTAAGAATGTTTTGGAAATTTGTTATCTGGATGTATAAAGCACTCAGCTCTTGGGATGACGGACTACATACACTATCAGTACAGAATGACTATAGTCTTGGCCTAATTTGGAAGTGGCGTGTTGAGGGATATAAAACATATACCAATGATCTGGAAGGTCTTCAGGCCAGCATGAGCTTAGGCAAGCAAAATGTCACAGAAAAATGTCCCCTTTCCAAAGCCCTGTGACGTCAGTCCTCTGAAACTGTACCCAAACAGCCAAGCGGGCAGAAGTTGTTGCAGGCAGTGTCTTTCACTCTCCACTCTTGTGTGAATTGAGAGCCTCTCTGAACTCCTTCCCAGGACCATCTCTTTCTGCAAGACCCACACCTGTCCTGCTGCAGCGGTACAAGCACAACCCTTCATAGAAATAACCTCCCAGATGAGTTGCTCGTCAGCACAGACAATTCTGGAAAGAAAAGCAAACAAGAAAAGTCAAAGAGTATGTCATTAAGGCTGTACATTGGACTGATTTCTTTGTTGGAGCATTTTTTCCATCAAAATGTCATATGGGATATATTTGTTGAACATACAGGCCTTGCAGATTTCCTATGGCAGTTTTTTCAGGAAGCTTCTGACAATGCCAAAATGGGAAAAAAGTCCCATCTGTTCAGAGACTGGATGCATAGCTGAAATTGAGCAGAGGGCTGAAAGGCAATGCAGGCAAGGAGAGGAGTGCAGCAAGGCAGCAGAGCCTGGGAGAGGCCAGGACTCTCTCTGAGTGTCTGATTGCATTTTAGTCTACAAAACAGGTGGTAAAAAGATTTCTGTCTTTTTCTGTCTCTTTCTTTCATCTGTCTGATGAAAACATAACATTCAGAGCAGCCTGGTTTGGCCAGGTTGCTTACACAGCTGTGGGGTACCAATTTGTGACAGTCAGTCACTTCTCACCTTCCACCAACCCTCCAAGCCTGTACTCTCAGCTGTGCTTCCCAGCCTGGAGCGTCTTGGGAAGGATCCTGCTGCTGGGGTTAAAAGCGCATCTGGGAGTGGCAATGGGCTCACAGCTGGGCATGGAGAAGGTCTGAAATGATGACACCAATATTTTTTCAGCAGGGGCATTGCAAGGCAGCCAGTGGTCTCCTGCTGAGCCTGGTGGCACAGCTGTGCCCGAGAGGGACTCAGCTGCTTGGCAGTGTAGCTGCAGCCTTCCTAGGGGACTCTGCTGAGGAGACATTCCTGGAAAGGTGAGGCATCCTGATGGCCCCTGGCACCACTTCTCAGGCTGATACTTTCCATGTCACTGATTTGTTCAAGGCATCTCAAACAGGAGAGTAAGGGTGTGTTGATTTTTATGCTATTTTGCATTGTTTTGCATTATGTTGTCCCAAGCAGGCTGTACCACAGGGACACAAATCCTCAGCTTATTTTGGAGGTGCTTTAAAGAGCCAGTAGAGCACATAATCAGGTATTTTAGATCCTAGATGAACACATATATGTCCATATACAGTACAGTGTGCTGGTCCTGGCTGACAGCAGAGCCCCCACTCAGCTGCTCACTCACTCCCCACTGCCAGCAAGGGGGAGAGAATTTGGAGAACAAAAGCCAAAAACTAGTGTGTTGAGATACTATGTGAGTGTTAATAGTTTAATAGCTGAAATAAAGCTGCTTGCAAAAGTAAAGTGTAAAGCACTGATAAGTGTAAGCACTGCTCAGCAATAACTAAACCATCCTTGTGTTAGCAACACTGTTTTAATCAAAAATCCCAAACCTGGCCCATATGAGCTGCTGTGAAGCATGTTCACTGTATCCCAGCCAGACCCAGCACATATCCTCATACATGTTTCTAGCATGTCTCTTTGTTTAGTCTCTCTAACTGCTTGTTAGGGATTTGTTTTTTAGCAGTAATAGTGCTAGTAATTCTAGTTACGGCTTGTTAATTCAGTATTTATTACACAGTAGCTAATGCCTTTTCATCAAAAACGCAGAGCTTTTTCATTACAGAGAGCTAACCAGCAAGGGGCTTTGCAATAACCCACCTGAAGACTTGTCCACTTCTGGTATTTTGCTTTAGTAGCCCAAATTACAACCTGTAGAAACATGTGGATAGGAAGGGCAATGTCTGCAATAGCATCATGTATCAGCTGGGAGATCTGGAGTAAGGTGCACATCATAACTTTTAGAGACTCCGCATAATTTGATAAGGTGCAAGTTTTTTATTTCAAATGTACGTGCAAATGAATTAGTTAAACTCCTCTGAATTACATTTGACTGAGTCATTCTGGCAGTAGTTTGGCAGAGGAAAGTTTGCTGATTTGTTAAACAACTCTGAAGAATTCATAGATATATATGAGTAATATATTTCAAGAAGAAGCAGTTTAAAATCACTTAATGCAGAATCCAGCCTTAGAAGTAGACAGTGATGGGTAAGTCTGATAGGTTTTTAATCCTTGTATATAGAAAAACAAGAACTTCATTTATTTTTTTGCCATCCCTGTAGTTACCTCAAAGTCCTTTAATAAGGCTTTTGTAGCTGTTTTAAAAACACAGCTGTTTTTAACTTCCATGGAAAGATTATAGAGTAGATCATCCTGGAAACTATTCCCAAGCAATGAAAGGCAAGAAGGTTTTGGGGAGGAGTCAGTTTGGAAATCCCAAAGGGAAGCCATACCCAATCAACCTAATCTGCTTCTGGCACGGGATGGATGCTTCAGCAGGTGAGGAATAGCAGCAAATGTTGTTTAGTGAGGTCTTTGACACACACCCGCAATATCCTGTCATCATAACTGGGGGCATAAGGGCTGGATTAGTGGATGATAAGGTTGGTAGAGCATTGTCTGGAACTTCTGGTGTTGTGATTAGTAGGATAAAATCTACCTGAAGTGTTCCTCAGGGACCAATGGTGGCCGAACATCCAATGTCCTTATTAATGACCTGGAGTGCGGGATGGTGTTCTCACCACCAAAGCTGCTCCACCCTTTTTGAGTGGGGCACCTCAGATATGTTTTTTCACATTCAAGCTGAGCACACTGTAACTGGCCATTGCACAATGCCAGCTCTCCTGGAGCTACTTACAGCTGATGCTTATTGCATTTCCCACTGTTTTGAGTATCTGTGCTTGTGATTAACTCTTTCGCTTCTGGGTAGATGACAGTGTCCAGCCTACCCCTGGGAGTAAGATTAGCCATTGCTTCGTGACCTGGATAATACATCTTAGCTGGATGGCAGAAAAACCAGAATGAGGCATGAAGTGTGCAGCACTTTGGCACTTATAAGTAGTGCAGAACACATTTCCTCAGCTGCGCAGCTGCCAGGACACCACCAAACCTTTCCTCTCTCATTTGAATCATGTTCTTACAGGAGGCTGAGGCAAGCTCATGTTTCCAGCCCTTAGTGCTAAAGCGCTTTATGGCTCGAGGCTAAGGATATGCAGAAAGCTCCTCTCAGGCTCCTGCAGGCATGCAGATGGCTCTGCCTGTCTTTCTCCTCTGGTACAGCACTTTTATGATAAGAGGAAATCTTGTCTGAGCAGAATCACTCTGAAACCCTTGAAGAAATTCCCTAAGGGCCAGAGGTATATCACAGACATTGTTGCCTTCAACTGTAATGGAAAAGTTCCATTTTTCAGCTGTCTTTTCTGCCTCAGAGACAATGATATTTTGCAATGTTGATCAGTGCACTCTGGGAAAATCTGCAGGTGAATATGTGGTGAATATGACAGAAACTTTGTTATATAATAAAAAAGGAAACCTCTTGTAACCAAATATTTCATGTGCATTGGAAATATTGTATGTAATGGTGGGGTTTTTTTTGATATTCAGGTAATTTCATAAACAAAAGAAACTCTTTCAGAAACTTCCCTTACTTGGTTATTCATATATATGATGCACATGGGTACGTTATATGTATGTTTATTTTTAAATTCAAAATGGTTCACAAAACAGATCATTTGCAAGTACATAACTATTTTCCTGAATGTTTCTATGCCTTGCTTACCAAAAGTCTTATGCTTCCCTCTGAATTCTTCCAGAGCAGAAAGGCCACCCACGTCTTTCCCTCACTGCTTTGCTCCCTTTCATAAAACCAAAGAAATCAAATGTTGTCGCATGAAAGTAGACCAAATGTATTTTGGACATCTAGAAGTAAATCAGAGCAATACAGACATGCAACTCTTATGGATTTGACTAATTAGCCATCTCACAGTAAAAATTATTTTTCAATTATCTTGCTACCAGATATGCACAGGAGTGGAGGGCACTGTGAGTTACTGTGAGCAGAGTTATCTTCACCCTGTATTTATATTCACTTCTGTGCTTCCTTTGTTATTTTATTATGTATTTGTGAGCTCCTACACCGGTGTTTTCGTAGAGCTTCAAAATAGGGTGGAACAGTCCTTTAACAAGTTTTGTGCCCTGAGCTATAACAAATTATAAAATGCTATCAACTGCTTTGGAGTACTGAGCTGGAAGGGGTCCAGCCAGCAGTGCAAGAGAGGCCCCTGATCCTCACCAGGATGGTTGTTCTCTGCTGTTCTCTTGCTCTTTTCTTCTTCTCCCGTCTCCTCATGGATCTTGAGACTTAGGCATTTCCACAATCTAAATGTATTACTTAAAAACCACAATTCTCCAGGACGAGAAAAATACCAGATTTCCTCTTGTGAATTCTAACTTTCAACATAAATGGTTCAAAAATTCCTCTCAGAAGAATTCCTCACTGTTGTTTTTCCCCAACAGACTCTCTTGGGTTACTTCAAGTTTCCTTCTGAGTGATGCAAAACATATACAGATGAAACTGAAATGACAAGATCTTAAATTTAGTGCTCTTCCTTATATTTACCAACAATATGGTTCTTGGTAGCCACCTGGTATTGCTGAAGATTGGGAGCTGTGCTGGGGCATCTGCAGGGAGCACCTTTTCCCTGGAAGGCAGTGGTGGAAGGAGAGTGCTCCAGGCTGCCTCCTGCTTGGAGCTGCTGTCTGTGATGGGCATTCCTGTGCTCCACTGTCACTGAGGTCAGAGACAATTTGGTACTTGCTCAGTGAATGCCCCTGACAAATGCTTTAAGTAATTGTGTCTCAAAAAAAACCGCAACAAAACCACCTGACGTATTTTAGTTAATTCCTTTCTGAAGGCTGTAGCCTTGAATATTCCTCTCTTACTTTACTTTTTCATAAAGTGTAGAAGCCAACAATGGCCCCAGCCCGGGTGGATGTACAGCTGAGATGGGATTCCCTCCAGCCCCTCTGAAACTGCCAAGGAGGTGAAGCAAGGCTCCTATTCATGTTAAAGCAATAAGAAGCTGATGCAATCTCTCTCTTGGGACTTAGAGAATCCCAAACCCTGGTCCTTGCCCCCAAAAAGCTTCTGTGTATGAGTGATGCATGTTCATGGGAGAGTGCCTTCTAGCAGACCAGGCAGAGTGTGTAAAACCAGGCTTTGTCTGAGCAACTGGCTGGGTGATACCAGCACCTGTGATGGGACAGGCTCAGAGCTGGTGTCTTCCTCCAGCCTGGAGGGAGAGATCAGGGTGTGTGACATTCCCTGTCTGAGATGAAATCTGAAACCCAAGTGTTCCTCATCCCTGTTTCTGCCCCTTGCTGAAAAGGAGGTGCTGTCCCCAGCTGCTCTGGTGCTGGTGTTTGAGTAAAGCCCCTGTGATGTGTGGTGGGTCATCTGCAGCCTGGAATCACCCCACAGGCTCAGCATGCCTGTGGCATTGGCCAGCAGGGAGCATGGGGTTGAAGCCTTATTTTGTGAGAGCTGAAGGGCAGGGACACCGGTGGGGGCTGAGCTGGTGGGATCTGCTCTGGCACCTCTTCCCGCTATGCAGGAAACTCCTTTGGGTGATAAGGGCTCGGGAATGTGTCAGGGGATGTCAGCACCAATGTGGCACCTCTCTGCCAGTTGCAGGAAGAAAGGTTTTGTAGCATCTGAAGAGCTTTGCCATTTGTCAGTCTGTGTCCTGCGGTACTGACACAAGGAATCACAGAATCCTTATCTCTGTTTAGGGTCGAGCAGACCTTTCAGATCATCAAGTCCAACCATTAGCCCAATACTGAGAGGTCACCACTATACCGTGTCCCTGAGTGCCACATTTGCACACCTTTTAAATACCTCCAGGGATAGTGACTCTGCCACTTCCCTGGGCACCCTGTTCCAATGCTTAACCACCCTTCCAGGGAAGAGATATTTCCATATATCCAACCCAAACCTCTTTTAACTCAACTTGAAGCCATTTCCTCTTGTCCTGTTACTTATGCCAAGGGTGTAGCTGTATCTTGGTGTGACTGTAAATATGCAAATATGCTGCCTTTCCCCCATGATGCAGACATTGCTTTGGATCCCACCTGTATCCTACCTCACACCACTAACCAGACCCTTACTGTGGCCCACTGTGTTTCCTGGAGATAAATATCATCCTTGAGGGTTTTCAGAAGCTGGAGATTCAAACAGCTGATGGATGAAAAATGCTGAAGACATCTGCCTTTTTTTCTTCTTATCTTCTAGCTGAGTTAGCAGAGCAAAATCCACTGCTGTTGAGTTGTTGGCTTATGCAGTATGGAATACATTCCCCTACAAAATGTCAGTGTTTCTTGAGGAAACCTCAAGAAAACAGCTAAATTCAATGGTTATGTATTAGTTCTTCAAAATAAGAAACAGTGGTTTGGTTTATTTTATTTTATTAACCTTAAATAAATTGCTGTGAAAGCAAACAAATTTTGCAAAGATTGCTCTTGGCTGATTTACCAGTGAGAGTGCTTCTAACTACAATTGCATGTAAATCCAAAAAGAACTAGACAGTCGAGCCCCAGGCTGGGAGATGCTTTATAGGCCCTTTTGAGATTTAATGGCAGTTGCTATTGCAACACTTAAACCATTTATGAGATGAATGGCTGAGATAAAATCCAGGTATCATTGCTTTTTAGACCTGTGGGGATATTTTATGCCTAGACAGCAGCTTCTTACAGATAGTTTGTGGAGGGAGTTTGCTTTTGATAAATCAGGGTATCAGTCCCTCTCTCTCTTTAATCCCCTTCACCCAAAGAGAGGTAATAAAAATTTGGTGCTCTGAACAAAACCTTATTCTTAATTCATACCCTCTCTGTTGTGCACGCTGACTTCTGAAAGAGCTGGTTTTGAGGGTATTATGGAATACACAATTCATCAAGCTTTTCCCCCCACCTTCCCTTTAATAAAGGGAAAATGCTGCAATGGAAACTTCTTGTGATGTTTCTTCTGGAAGAAATGGTATAATGATAACAGGAGAGTTTGCCTCTTGTAATCTCTGCCTAAGGTCAGAGCTATCTTTGAAGCCTTTGGAGACATATCACAGCATTGGAACAGACAACTGCTGTTCTGCTGTCTGCTTTCAAATATATGAGATACAAACAGGGAAAAAAATGCTTTATCATTTTTATCAATGAAATTTCTACAGGAGAAAACCCAAGTCCAAGGTCTTTGAATCTCACAGGATTTTCCATGATGGAAGTTGCCTAGGGGAGGTATCAGAGACATGAAGGACTACAGTTGAGACTAAGGCCTAAGTTCTGATCTGTGCTAATTATTTAAATTATTCTCTGCTCCCTGTCGTGGGTCTTGGCTGCTGATTCTCCTCACTTTGAGACTGGTCATTGTCATTGATTCAGCCACACTACCTAACTTCTTCCCAAAACTTTCACATTCATGGTCTCCAGAATAAAAAAAATATTTTCCCTCTGCCAAATGGAAAGGATGAGAAGACTTGAACTGTGAGCCTATGAAAGTTGTCATTCAGATTTGCTCCTGGTGCTAAGGGGGAGGCAGGACTAAGTGCTCACCTTCCCCTTGGGAAGTTTTATATTAAAACCACACTAATATATGTCGTGGTGGTTTCCACTTCTGCCTGTCCTGCTGGGCATCACAGAAAAGACAAAATTGTTTCTAAGGAACCATTTAAGATGGTCAGCTCTGTTTGAGGAAAACAAAATGACAAGCAACAGTTGTGTCTGAGAATCAGCCTGATGCAGGGCTGGTTAGTGAGGCAGACATGAAGGAGATGCTCTAAAAGCCCAGAGGTACTTTCCTCCTCAGCATACAGCAGCAGAACATGGTTATATCGAGGAATGATAGCAATTTCTGCATGGTGGACAGGCTGTTCCTAGCAATAATGTGTTCTTAATGGGGAAATATCTTCTTTCAGGTTGGTGGTTTTGAAGAAGAGAGAAAGAAGATGATTAATGGTGATACAGCAGAACTACAAAAGGTTATTGAGCAGAGCAAAGTTACGGTCTTTGATCTGTGTCACTGAAAACGACTCTCTAGAGAGCTTCCTCAAGCAATTCAATGCAGATGACAATAAGTGAGAGCAGAGAAAGGGCACTTTCAACAGGAGCTTAATGAGACACATGCCTTTTAGAGGTTTGGACACTTCTGAAAATAGCATCTGTTGAAATGCAGGCATGCTAACACACAGCAATTGGGATGAGCTGATCCCTGCAGTGTTTCAAATGGGGTTCAACCCTGCAGCTGTGTTGCTCTGTCACTCAAGAGGGCATCCTCCTCCCTGAAGTACTTTTGCAGAGTGCCCAAAAGGTGAGCAGCTCGGCATGGGTTTATACTTGTGGTAGTAGAGGTGGTTTAGGTTTTTTAATTATTATTTTTTTCCATATTCTTGCAAAATACTCTGCTAGAAGCCCCATCTATCTCGGGCAAAATGTGCAGAGTTTCTGCGGTAGCTGTTGCTGTACCAGGATTAGAGCTGTTAGTTAAAAATGGAAATCACTCATGTTCTTTGGCTCTGAAATTGCATTTGATAAAGATCAAGAGACTTTGGTGATTAACTAAATAGGCCAGTTATTCAAAGGTATCATTCTTGAAATAAAGTACACCAGCACTTTCATGTATAACTGGTACATTTCAAATGCCACTCATGCAGAGGGGAAGTGTTGGACCCAGATTCTTGCCAAGAGGATGATGGGGGATGAGGCTTTTCACAGAGCTTTTGTACAGTGGCATGGATGGGGTTCAAACTCTTACAAACTCCTTTATTTACTTTGCTCACCTTTGAGAAAGATTTCCGTTAGAGAATAGGCAAACAGTAAGAGCTAATACAGGTCGGGATACAAGAAATTATTGGCTTCTGGTGGTTTTGAGCATCGCAAATTACTCATGGAAAATTCAAACTGGAAATAAAATTAGTGAGTATGCTGTGAGTGTTTCTGAAACTGTTCCAAATGACCATCATTCCTGTGTAGTTTCTTTCAGCATAGGTTTTAAAGCATTTTGCAGACATTAGTTACTTACACCTACCATGTGGCAGGACAAGAGAGGAGATGATGACGCAAGGAAAAGTAAGAACAGGATGAGACAAGCCTGCGTGACTGTTAGAAGACACCCTGGCTTGGCTGAGTCTGTCCCTAGTGCTTTGTGGCCTTCTGTAAAACGATGCCAACTTCCAATTATTTTCGACTGGATTCCTCAAATGATACCCACTTCAATGGCACTAGATACAGAAGTGAGACAAGCACAGGAAATAGAGTGGTCGAAAGACATGCAATTAAGAACAATTTTCTGTTGAAAAATGTATCAACACTGGGCCCACTTATAGACAGCTACTTAGCAAGTGTGTAAGTCCTTCATCTGTATGGGAACTGCAGGTCTGAGTAGCCCTAATTGCTCTTCATTGCCCCTGACCCAATTATATAATTACCTTTAAAGAGTCATTTATCTACTAAAGTGTCTTCTCACTTTCAAAAACCCTCATACATTAGTGAGTGAAGGGAGAGAAGGGAATATCCTCTTTACAAAGTAACCATGGCCAGAGTCTCTGTATTGGACATCTGGGAGACAAAATGATGTTGAATAAGACTGTCAGACTTTGGGGGAGCTGCTTTGTCCTCTTGTCCAAAGGCAGAGTAATGCCATGTGCCTGGGCCATTGTCCTTGTCCAGTTTCTTCCCAACCTCTAGTAACAGAGTCTGTACAAATCCCTTGTGCAATCTGCTCCCATCCTGCATTAATTTCTCACTCTAGAAAGATTTTAGCTATTGAAATTGCCCTTGCTGTAGCTAGAGCCCATTAAATTAAGTTTTCTACGCTGAGCACATGTTCCCTTCTGTGAGTGCTGATATCCATCCCCGGGGCCACAGAACAGTACTGGGTTTCCTTTGATGGCAAAGCTGGCTGAGAGCAGTTCTGCTCTCCTTGCTGTGGGGTATTCCCCCTTCCCTTGCTCCTGCCAGCTCCTGCCTGCCTGAGGCTCTGCAGGGAGCTCAGCGCAGTGCCTGAGAGCTTCTCCACTTCTCTCACAGGGGCTTATCTAAAGATAACCTCAGCCCTGGAGGCCAGTGCAGCCCTTGAGGTACTGATACCAAACTGCTGTGGAGAGGCCAGGGGCTCCTTGCCTGAGGAAAACATTGCAATATTAATACTCTGCCTTACTCCAGCTCTGTCAGTCTAGCTATGAACTCTCTGCAGCTGCACACTCGTTGAAGCACAGAGCCCAAAGCAGTGTATGACTTGTCAGGTCCCATAACTCCTCACTGAAGTGTTGATTTTTCCATGTGTGGAAAGACAGTACACCTCTTCATATTTCCTTGCATGGCCCTAGATGTGTTTTTTCTTCCATAAAAGTGGTATAGACTGATTTGCATTCAGTTTGTCCTACTGTGTCTAAATATGTATATTGTGACTACACCCTTGTGTTCACCCTAAGTGCTCTAGAGTGTACAAAGCATAGTTGTTCCTCTCATAACCTCTGTAAAATGGGTTTATTCCTTCCTGAAATGAAACCTCTACTCAATATCACACTGTAGGGGAAAATATGTCCTAAAGAAAGCCTGGTTGCTTTTTAACTAAGTCTCTTAAATATTGAGACTTGTGTAAATACTCTACTGGAAACTCTGAATCAATGTGAGGATTTTTTTTTTTTCCTGGGGTAGGTTTTTTGTTTGTTTTATTTAATTTTGAGTTTTGGGTTTGGAGTTTTTTAGGTTTGTTTGTTTGTTTGCTTTTAACATGGGAACAGAATTAGATTTGGCTTGTTAAAATGTTTAATTATAAGGTACATAATCCATCATCATAATTCTCTGAAGATGCTCCTGTTCGTCTTCTGGAGCTATGAGGAGCTGTGGGGATGTGCTCAAAGCCCCTGGCACGGATGTCCCCCTGCCCTGCCCCCCAGAGTGAGGACAATGATGAGATGTCACTGGCAGGATGTATTGCTGCCCTGGGGTGGAGAGTGATGCACAAAAATGGTAACAGCATTTTTTGATCCAGTGTCAGGGTGCATATTTGGATGCTGGGATCTGGCTTACTGTTTCAATTTTAGTAACAGAGATATGAGCAGAACAATTCAGTCACCCTGATCAATTCACATTGCAAAAGAAGCCAAGTATTTAAATAGATCTACTATTCTTTCTACTCTTGTGTAAAGATCTCTCCTCAGTTCTTGGAAAATCAAAAATTAAACAAAGGACTTAATTTCACAGCAGTCTGTCCTCTAAGAATTTATTCAGAAATTCCTGACCTTTCACAACTGGCCTGCAGTGGTCTTCCTTCTGTAAGTGCAGTAACAATTTCTGGTATTTGTTGTTGTGGAACCTGAGCTGAGCTAGGCACATTTTGCGTTTTGTCCAAGAACTGAAAGCAAGCAGGACTTAAACAGAGAAGGTGGCATCATTCATTAGTGAAAAACAGTCTGAATGAGTCTGATATCTTAAATAATTATAATTGTGAACTTCTTCAGTGAAATGCTTCATATTTTGGCAGCTAACAACGTTAAAATAGAAGCTCATAAAAAATTGTTTCCTATAAAACTGTCAAGTTTCAAGGATGCATGTGAAATGATGCAAAGAAAACGTCTCTTTTCCTCCTTAAGGAATAATGAGCTGATGGAAGATGTTGGCATAAACTTAATGTTTTGGGGTCAGGATGGAATATTTATGTAATATAGAGCATAACATTTAATTGCATTCATTGAGGGAAGGTCTTAAACATGTCACTTAGTAGACTATGACCATCTCAATTTAAAAAATGTGTAGAAAGTAATAGATCACACCTATTATCCATTCACAGGCATAAACCAATAAAGATGATGTTGAGACCTGTGGGAAGGATCAGTGCTTGCAATAATAAGCACTAATAACAGAGCAAAGTAAGGCTCTCTTGACCTGCAGTAGTGAAATAAGATAAATTTATGAGGTGCCTGTCAGTGTCAGTTATTGCTCTGTAAAATCTCCCAAGGCTGGCAGAAGATGAGTACAGCCACTATTGATGCTTCAGTATCAATTAGGTAAACGAAACTAAATTTGTATGGATAAGAGCTGAGAGATCCACCTAAGCATCCCTCGTCCCTGGCATCCTGGGTAGCTCTGAGGGAGGGCAATTACTGGGATCAAGTCTGTGCTTTGAATCAACCATAGGGTCCCAGCCTACACCCTGTGGTGGCAGCCCAGCTGCTCAGCACCCCAGCCAGCCAGTCACCCCAGCCCTGTGCATCAGCTTTGTCTGGGTAGAATAGACCACCCTGAACCCCACTGAGGCAGGAGTGCAAAAGCCATGTCTGATACGAGAATTGAAGCAGTTTAGTGCTGGAGACTGAGTTGCTCCAGCATGTTACATCCCTTGACTGCTCCTACAGCAGTGCCATGTGTGGTACTGAGCAATCAAGTGAGTTTTTTATGAGACTGAGTTTTCCAAAACTCTTAGGTCCTGTGGATGTTACATAAAGTGGGCCAAGAAATAAGCTACTTCTCCCTTTTGAGAAGAGTTGGAGAGTTGTTGACTTGTGAGTGAGATCAGGAGTGGCGGGTTCTTAGTATCTGACAGAATTCAGCCCATCAGTGAAATCTGATTGAAAGGAGAGAAAAAGTGTTTGAGTTTGATCAGAACATGCAGTGCAGGGCCTTTACATCTTGCCTGGTCTTCTCTATTTCTCTTACATTTCTCTGGCAACCTTGAACAAGGTGCTACAGGGGAGTAGGGTTTACTTTTGAAGACTATCCAGAAAATTTCTGGGTGTTTACAAAACTAAAGTTTAATTCCTAACTGCTGTACTTGGTATTCTTTTCCATATCTTCTTCAATTTATACGAAACAGTCATACTGAAGGTTTTTAGACCAGAAAATAATACTTGTGTAGGATATAATACGGAAGACAAATCCTAGACTTTCTGTAATGGTGCTGCTGCATGTGGGGTGCTAGGAAAGCTTACCTTTTTGGGGAAGGAGAATGAAGCATCTCTTCTCTTATAAGATTATTGGAAGTTGAGCAGTAAAATTTGCTGTCATAATTACTTACATTTGTGAGAAACCTTTCAGATAGGAAATTTTACTTTCTTAGCAGTTGATTTTGGACTTGACTTCAGGCAAGTTCAGTAGTCTGGATGAAGCCAAGTTTCGAACAGTTGTATGTCTCCTGTGGCAAACCAGTGCTTCTATGAATATATTCATTTGTCTTGCAGAATCCCAGAGAGATTGTTAGGTTGTTCTGGTTATGAATAAAGCCATGCTTTTGTGAACTTGAAATTACCAGTGTACAGACATCCCTTCTAAAAATCTGCAGTGTGGGAATGTATTTATTTTGTTAATCTCAGGTATCTGGTGGGAATGACTTGAATGCAACCAGGTGTCTTAAGTGGGAATAAGATGATGGTTTTGCATAATTTGTCAGTGAAAAATTATTGTCAAACTGTTCAGTAACAATAAGAAAACCTTTAAAAAATATTTTAACTTTTGGCAATAACCTATTAAGAGTTTATTCTCCATTTAGATGCTTAAACAAGGCTTAGTTTGAGTAAGTCCTTGGAAGCCTGTTTATTGTTTAACATATTCATTCCCTTAGCCAAACTTCCCAATTTCAGCTCTACTGTGAGTTGAACTTAACCCTTCCACATAGTCTTCTGCCCTGTTACCTGTGATCTCAAGGAAATGATCCCTTTAAAAACCTAAGGAGAGCTAAGAAAGAGCAGCATGTCCAAGGGTGGGAAGTGCATGTTCTGGGAAGTAAAAGACAGTGAATAATGAGGGATTAAACTATAGCCAAGTCATCTTTGACCATGCTGGTGGGATTTTTGATACTTGATGTACAGAGATGTCTTGAAAGAGAAGGGTTATGGTGGGCTGACCCCTTACAGTACCTAAGCACCCACAGAGCTGCTCGCTCACTCCCTTCCAGGTGGGATGGGGAGCGAACAGGACGAGCAAAAGTGAGAAACTCTGTGGGTAAAGTTTATGAAATTTTAATAAATAGAGGAGAGAGGAAAAATAAATTATGCAAAGGTATTTATTCATCACCTCCTATAAGCAGACTCATCTACCAAGAACTGGCTTCCTTGCAGGACAAAACTCCACATTTTTATTGCTGAGCACAGCATCGTGTGGCTTGGAGTATCTCTTCAGCCAGTTTTGGTCAGCTCTCCTGGTTGTGTTTCCTCTCAGCTTCTAGTCTGTTCCTGACCTATTTTCTGGTGTGGGACAAAATGAGAAACAGAGAAGGCCTTGACCCTGTGCAAGAATTGTTCATCAACAGCCAGAATGCTGGTGCGTCAGAACACAAGTATTTCGGTCACAAATCCAAAACACAGCACCGTATGGGCTGCAATGAACAAAGTTAAGTCCATCCCAGCCAGAGCCACTACAACAGCAAGTTGGGGACTGCATACCTGATAATGAAACTTCGTCAAGCAACTTGGTGGCAGCTGGGTTCAGTTTTTTTTAAATTTTCATCAGGTGGTAATTTCACATAACCTGAAGCAGGCTTGCTCATTATCCATGCCTTGCAGAAGAGAGCTTATACAGAATAGCTAGAAAAAAATGGGGAAACTCCTATTTTTCTCTAGAAATTTCACCTTTCAAATTAACTTTTTTAATTATTTTTTTCAGAAAAAATACTAATGCACTTTCTTACACAGGTTACTCTAGATCTTTAAAATTTGTTTTTCTGGATTTAAACTCTATCCTTCTTCTTTTACACAAGGATGCCCTCAAAATTCCCATGTACTCCATATAAAGTTCTGGTGGGTTGGCAAGGTAAATATAATTAGCTCTAGGGTCCATTTGAGCTTTCTATCTGTTACGGTAAGTGTGAATTTATGGTAATACTTTCTTTGAGGAATAGGAATGAAGTCCCCATCTCACGGAAAATTTGAATTCTTACGGATGCTCTTTGTGGCTGCCTGTTCAGTGCAATGATGTGGTAAAATGATTGTATTTAGTGAAATTACAGTGCTGGCCTTCAGCCCTTTCTGTAAGGCCTGGTGCGAGGAGACTTCCAGATACTACTTCTTGCCAAGTAGTAATGAAATTAGTTCATAATGTGGTGCTCTAAAGCAGTTGGCTCCACAAAGCCGTTTGGCTGACCATGCTAATGTAATAAAAACCACGAAAACTTGCCTGTATTTAAAAGTGAATTTAGAAAGCAGTCACTGTGGAGGTAATCCATAGAATCATAGAATGGTTTGGTCTGGAAAGAACCCGAAAGACCATCTACTTCAACCCCTCTGCCATGGGCAGGGACAGCTTTCACTACACCAGGTTGCTCAAAGCCCCATCCAGCCTGGCCCTGAACACTTCCAGGGATGGGGCATCCATAGCTCTGATGTTGAGCACATAACTGTCTTTTTGCCATCTCCAAAATTTGAATAACCTCAACATATCACTTCCTCCCTTACTGACACCTGACAGGATGGCACAGGAGCTGGAGGGGGCTGTTGACAGAGCTGTAAAATGGCTTGGAAGGGGGGAAAGGGAAAAAACAGGCTCACCAGTGATGAGCAATGGGATAGTGTGCCAAATCTTGAGGAAACCAGCACTAATGGGATCCCTTGGGCTGCTTCACAAGGCATTGGCTGCAATGTACCACACTTGAAAGGTGCCCTGAGCTGGAGGACCATGACTGAATGATTAAATCCCAGCAGACTGTGAAACTGTGCAGGATCTACTGCTCCAGGTGGATCCCTACAAATTTCTATGGCCTGATTTGATTCATTCAAGAATCCTCAAATAGATAGCCGATGATATCATAAATCCTCTCTTGATGATTTTGGAGTTGTCTTGAGAATCCAGAGAGGTTCCTGCTGATTGGAAGCTGGCAAATATTGTCCTGATTTTCAAGGAGGGCAAGAAGGATGACTCCAGAAACTACAGGCCTGTCAGCCTCACTTCAGTGCCTGGGAAAGCTATGGAGATTATTCTGGGAGGTATTGAAAAACACCAAAACACCTGAAAGGTAATGCAGTCGTTGATCAGCAGCATGGCTTCATGAGAGGAAAGTCCTGTTTATCAAATTTGATTTCCTTTTATGACAAGGCAACCCACCCAGCTGATCAAGGGAAGCCAGTTATTGTAATCTTTTTGGATTTCAGCAAAGCTTTCGATACTGTCTCTCACAGAAACCTTCTGGACAAAATGCCCAGCACACAGCTAGATAAACACATCGTGGGATGGGTGAGCAACTGGCTCACGTGTTGATCAGAAAGGGTTTCAGTGAATCTGGTGACATCAGACTGGTGTCCTGTCACTAGTGGGGTTCACAGGGCTCCATCCTCGGCCCTGTGCTCTACAGCATCTCCAGAAATGACCTGGATGCAGGGCTGGAAGCGATACTGAGCAAGTTCACAGATGATACAAAACTGGAGGAGCTGCTGACTCCCTTAATGGCAGGGGAGCCCTGCGGAGAGACCTCAACAAATCAGAGGACTGGGCAAACACCAACCAAATGAAGTTCAACAAGGGAAAGTGTCGGATTCTGCACCTGGGGTGGGGTAAACCTAGATGGATGGACAGACTGGGAATGCTGGAGATGCTGGAGAGCAGTGCTGTGGAAAGGGACCTGTGGGTCCTGGTCAGCAGAAAGTTGAACAGGAGTCAGCAGTGCCCTGGCAGCCAGGAGGGACAGCCCTGTCCTGGGGACATCAGGCACAGCATCGCCAGCCGGGCAAGGGAGGGATTGTCCTGCTCTGCTCTGACCTGGGGCAACCTCACGTGGGAATGGTCTGAAATTGTGTCAGGGGAGGTTTAGGTTGGATATTAGAAAAATTTCTTCACCCAGAGGGTGGTCAGGTGCTGGAACCAGTGACCCAGAGAATAGGTCACAGCATCATCCTGACAGAATTGAAGAAGCTTTTGAACAATGCTCTTGGGCACATGGTGTGACTCTTGGAAATGGCGCTGGGCAGGGCCAGGAGTTGGACTCAATGATCCTTGTGGATCCCTTTCAACTCAGCATATTCTGTGATTCTGTGATAAAGTGTCTAAGCTCCCCCTACCATTAATGAAGATCTAGTAAAAGCAATCAATGAACAATTCAGCTGATCAGCCACTAGGTACCTACCTTAAGGTGAGCTGAATTGCTCTTCAGGCTCCAGTGACTGTAACGGGGGTATAGGAATCAAGTAACCCAAAAGTATCTAAATTTAAGTCATTATTTCACACTGATTCTCATATTTAATGTTCCCCAGTCAACCAAGAACATCAGAAAATTTTAAAGAGTGTTTTGTTTGACCCATTTCATAAGTCTGCCTTAGGGGATTCATTAATTTCCATTTATCTAACAGGAAATTAAGTCTATAGCTTTAAGATAACTGTAAAGTTAAGCAATCCTGAAACTCTCCAGTTGATTCAATCCCCATATGGTTATAACCAGTACCTAAACCAAGATAACAGTTTGAATATATGTTATCTACTACTTCAAAAAATACCTGGGAAAAAAACTCCATATGTATGTGTAACTTCAGGCTCAAACAAGGGCAGAAAATTTTCTCTTATATCCATATTTTAAATGAATTCTGTTTTTCATAAAGTACATAATCAGTGTAATATATGTATCAGTGTACATAATCCTGTAAGATGTTGTCCAAGGTAAAAGTGTAGTGGAACACAAATGGTTGGGTTTCTATGTGTCCTGTACATATAGAGCTAAAAATGTATGTCTCTCTTGTGTATTATTAATCAGAAATGCCATATTTAGTTGTAGTAAACTCCAATTCCTAGCAGGAAGTCAAGTCCTTCAAATTAAAGGAGGGAGGCCAGCATAGTACTCTGGGTGGCAGCTGTTAGAAGATGAAGGACTAACAGGTTCTGTGGCTCTGGCCCAAGAACACACTTCATGTTTAATTGGGAAATCCTTTCTTTAATGTATGGGCATAGAACATTCTGAGATCTCTATTTTTTTGTAGACATTGATTTAACAATATTCCTTTTATTCCAATATTTGTTATTCCTTTTGATATAAGTAGTCCTCAAAATACTGTAAAATGCCAGGATACTGGCCTCTTCTGTAACTCTAAAAATAATCTTCATTATTCTGGAGTCATAAGTGATGGAGCAAAAGGTGTGTGATCAATAGGACTTCTGTAAGGCAGTCAATATAATCAAAAGTGGTTTTCATTTAATGTGAAACATGTGTCTATATCAAATAATGCAATGGAAATCAAACAACCTAAGGAAGTAAAAACTCTTCACAGTCTATCTTCAGTGTTCACTCACAGGAGTTCAGTCGCCATTGAAATGATGATAAAGAATCCTTTTATGCTCTAATTATCGACATTCACCTGACATTAATTCCTCTTTGCTATCCAGTAGATGCACAATTAATTTTACTGCTAGGCCTTATAGTTTAATGGTTTCTTCTGGAATGCACATCAGAAAGAATCAATCAGTGCTGGAAACTCATGAGCTTTACAGGAGTTTAGATTTAATGCAGCAGAAGGTGGATCCACTGGTAGCTGCTTCCCACTCAGGGCACAAAGGTTTGTATGAACTGGGTGAAGTGGGTAACTGAGCTAGAGATGATCAATTATTTCTTTAAAGAAATTTCCCTGGCCTGGCAGAGCTCCCAAAACTGATCAGTTGCAGAACTGAGCAGCTGCTGTTTAATCTCTACTGAAAACTGCCTGAGGAAAGAATCAAGCTCTATTCAAGAAGGAAAACAAGTATTGGTTGCCTCCCAAAAACATTGTGTTTAAATGATGGTCTTCTCTAGATCATGTCCCTGGTCACATTGTGGCTAGTGATACAATGGGGACACCTAAATTTGGAAGGTCTTAGGCATTCACCAAGAGCTGCAGTGGAGCTTGCTCTGTCCTAATCTTCATCTTCTATAACACCCTCCTGAATATAAAATCTGACATTTAAAGTTGCATCTCATCTCATACCTGACTAATTTATCTTTTAGGATCTCTTAAAAATAATTATTTTATCTTTATGTCAGGAATGGCAGATTTTGTTCTTAGAGAAATACTTCAGCAATTTCACTGCTCCCTTTTTTTCCCAATAAAAGGAAAGTGTTGGCAAGAGAGGGCACTTTGGTGCTCAGGGTTTTTTTCTATATTAATTCAATTTACTCAGACTTGCACATTTGTATGTTATGCATGCACACACACACACACAAATCTATATTGGTATGACAGCAAGTCCCTGCTAAATGTTTTTAAATTTCTTTTTAGCTAAGATTCTATTTATATAGCAATGACAATTTAAAGAAAAGCCTCAAAGACAGAATGAGACTTCCAGCAGAATAAATAGTTTCCTTGGAACAGCAGGCAAACCACTCAGTAAGAGGGTGTAAAAGGGTTACAGGCCTGCAAAATAAAGCAAAATACTCTCCTCCTGGCTAAACTGGTGAGCCAGCACTCCCCAGTTCTGCTTGTCATTTGGATGACTCACCAGGACTTTGCAGTACCACTATTTGTCTTCATAACTCTTCCATTATGTAGGACTCCTAGGATTCCAAAATCTGCTTTAGGAGGGCTGTGATAGCAGGATCTTTTTATAGACCTGGGTTTGCAGTGAGCAATCTGTGTTATCAGATGGAGACGTTCTCAGTGGTTGTGCTCCTCAGGTGGGCAGCATCGCCAGTGCTGAGCTGGGCTGGGCTGTGCTTTCAGAAACAGAGAATTCCACCAAGACAAGGTTCACACGATATGGGGCTGGGCAGAGTATGGGGAGCTTTGGGAGCACATGCCTGTGAGTGCACAGAAATTTGGTTGAAAACACTCAGACTTGATGAACGTGAAAACAGTCAGTGTCTGCATAAGCTGAGGTGAGATAACACTGCATGATGCATACATTAACTCCACTGGCTCATTGTGATTTTTAATTTGAGGCTAAGATTGGAAAACAATAAAGAACTCAGCTCTGTGCCTTGGCATCATTGCCTGTACGCTCCTGTCAGTGATTACCCAGATAATTCTTCAAGTGCAGCAAAATATTTTAGAATAACTCTGCTGTAATCATTAATAATGATATTTTGTCTCAGCAAATGTGCCAAAGATCAGTGCCAAGATTTTAGATGTTAACTTACAGTCAATGAACAGGCACTGATTAAAGAAATCCACTTACTAAAAAGAATGAATGGATTTACATGATGTGGAAAGGCTAATATTTTATTTTTCTAATTATATCCTTACATCTACCTTAAATTCTGGTTTTATAGGCTGTATTTAGCAAATCACTTTTGCTCATGAATAAAATTAGCTTCTCAAAAAAGGCCAGCTGCATCAGAACAGGATGTGATGCCTGGTCTCCTTCATACCCTTAACAGCCACACACAAAGCAGGAGAAGCTGATGGTTGTGTTTGTTTATATGTGACAGGAGATGTGAGTCTGCCTGGAGTCAGTGCTTCACATACAGAACAGCTGGAAGTAATTCTTATTAATAAAACTGTTGAGAGCTCGGTAGCTAAGCCTTGCTATGAGCACCATTTCAGCAGCATCATTTTAGAAATAAAAGGACATTTCTCCCACAGAATGACCTTTCTCATTCTGCAAGGAGCTCTATATCTAGTAATTATTCAGCAATTACTCAGTCTTTTCATTTCTGAGGTGTGTTACTAGGTGCACACAAGCCTTTGTGCATTGAAGCTCAAGCCAGTAATGCATATGTATAACTCGGAGCAGCCCAGTGTGGAGAAAACAACCTGTGGACTCATATTCACACCGATAATGAAACTGAATTCAAAAACGCCAGCCTGCTGAGCTTAGGGAGAACAGAAACCTAAATACCAACGAGCTGTAACTTCACCCAACTGCAGCTCTTGCCAGGTTAACCCCCAGTGACCCCGGAAGGAGTGGGGCAGCCCTCCCCATGTGCCCCCTCCAAAGATCCATGTGGCTGTGCAGTGAACTAGAGGGGGTGGTGGCCCTGTCACCCCTCCCCATGTCCCACTCCATCGCCTTGCTTTGGTTTGTTGCCCAGCCAAGCAAACCTCTGCCAGCTCCAGGCTCTGAGCAGAGCTGGGTGCAGGGACCCCAGGGCGAGGGGAGGGCACATGGTGCTTTAGGGATGAGGGCAGTTCCTGCAGCACAGCTGGTGTATCACCTGGGAATAGGAACGGATGCGACAAGAGCCCCATGCTGGTGCTGCTGCAGGAAAGGATGAAACGTGGAGATAAAGCTGAAGCTTTGGAAATGCATTCCCAAGGGCTGTGTTTCTAGCTGAGCGGGAACTGCCTGTGGCCAGGAAGACATGAGTGTTGGCAACCTCCCTCCAGTGGGCTCTGAAGGGGTGACAGGTTCAGAGAAGTAGCCCCTTGGTGAACTCTGCCCTTGGAGCAGCACCTAAGGAGCAGCATCTTTCTCATGAGCCCTGGATTTCTGCAGTCTTCCTGTCCATTCTGTCTATCCAGTATAGCCTGTGCCATGTGCTCTGGGATGCCCTGCTGAGCAGGGAGGCTTGACCAGATGACCTGCGTGGTCGCTGTGGTCCCTTCCAACCAGTCTGATTCCATGTGATTCTGTGATTCCCTGCAGGAAAGTTATGCACCGAAAGCATGGGGTTTTGGGACCACCCCCCCGCAGAGCACAGCGAAGAAAGGTTGTACCCATGACAACTGCTGGAGCTGGCCTTTGATGAGGTTTTTTCTGTCCCCCTAGGACCATCCTGAGCCACAAACATGGCACTACCCCTGGCTGGTGTTTCCTCGGCCCCGAGGGTGAGGCAGTGTGGAGCTGCTGCAGGCGGCACACACTCTGCTGGGTGATGCTCTCTTGCACAAGGCAAGGGCGAGAGGCCGTGAATTACAGTGAGCAACACATCGCTGCAGCCTGTTTGGAATTAATCCAAAGCCCATTAAAGGCAATGGAAAGGCTCCAGATTTCCACTCTGTTTTAAAAACCATTATCCTTTATTTCTGTCAGGCGTCTTGTTTCGCAGTAGATGGCATGTGCTGTCACAAATCACTCAGAAGATGCAGCAAGCACTTACTTAATATAGCGTATCTAAAGGTGCATATTCAAATGCTTCTTATCTGGCCAAAGCACATAAAGCTATTTCTGGACAAATTTTTCTGCAGAATACTGCCTCTGTGTTTCTCTCATCAGTTTACAGCCTCCCCTTCTGAGGTAAAAATCTCAGACTTAGGGCTTATTGGCACTCTGAAAAATGTCTGTTATGCTATCTACACATACCTTCTAATAAAATAATGACCAGTGTGGTGAAAAACAACTTTAATTTAAAGGTAATTCAAGCAGGTCACAAGTTAATCGAAGTAGCTGTGACTCTCAGATGTATGAGTTGCTGCTGATATGTACCATTCAGCAATCAAAGACCATGGCTATGTGGGTTTTTAGTTGAATAAAGCTGCCTCTTGCAACATGTCTAAATCCCAAATACAAGGAGAAGTCCAACCCTGTGCATACTAACCAGCTCCTTTCCAGCTGCCCATTGAAATGTTCTGTACTATAAAGGTGCAAATACTACCTTACCCACAAAGACGCTTGTTCTTTTGGGTCTCTTCAAGTCACATTTTATAGGTAATAGGAAACTCCAGCTACCTTCAGTACCAACTATTTTTTAACAGAAATCTAAGACTAATCAACCCAACAGATGATACTTTTAGCTAGAAGAGAAAATATAAAGCAGGAGCACTAAGAGATGAAGCTGTCCCTGCTGCACTGAGCTGTGGGATCTCTGCCTGTATCTTGTATAAATCCCCAAACTTGTCAACTCGCCTAGTCCTCCGTCTGAGTGTTAATATTCCCTTTTGCCAACTGCACAGCTGCAAATCCATAAGAAAGACACCCTTCCTTGAGCAGGTCATGTCACCAGTGCCCATTTGGGATGATACATCCCTCTGAAAAAAACATCTCTTGGGCTAAGTAATAATCCTCCTGGCTTTGTTAGCAGAGCAGGAAGGACAGCTCTTCTCTGTAACACAGACACTTTCCTCCTGGTCAGGACAAAAATGAATTCTGAGGAACAGCTGAGGATGCTGTGCCAATAGCAGAGGAAAAATGTCCCTGCCATTTCAGCCAGAGAGACCACGTTCCAAACTGGGATCCCTTTCAGCCCCAAATCAAATTGCTGTTTGGTCTCCAGGGTCCCCACTGCTGGGTACCCACATCCCCTCCAGAGCTGCCGTTTCCTCTCACCTTTGACAAGGGAAAAAAATATTGGCACAAAATTAGGCACAGAAAGGGAGAATAAAGAAAAAACACAAAGGCTTCTAGGAAAGGAAAGACAATTGGGGATTAACCAAAATCTTGCAAGAGCGTTGCCCTTCCTGTTGCTCCTTATGCCTGTGCTGGCTCCCTGTATGTGGGAAGATGCTGTTGTTTAAGTGTAGGTCAGACTGCAGGGCCAGACCTGAATTGTGCAAGAAGTGAAGACCACTCAGGCTGTTGGAAGTGAATGGAATTTAATAAGCATTTTTCCCTAAGCCTGTAAGCTGCACTTGATGTGTTTCTGCCTGTTGAGTGCAGGGGAGGCACAAAGCCTTAGTCACACAACGAATTCATATAATCCTGGAACAAAGTTTTGAATGGTTTACTTTAGGATCTTAGGCTAATAATTTCATTTTTGGGTTCCCACAACACAAATGCAAAGAAGACAGAAGGCCTTTGCAACAATTATTGTAATAAATGCACTTTTTACTTTTTTCTCATGAAAACAATATGTTTTGGGCTTCAGTTTTCTTCATAGTCTCTCTGGCTTTTTCACACACACTGAGAGTCCCTCCTCCCTACCACTTAGACATGAAAACAGAAGGTCTGTATAGGGTCAAGTAGATTAGCTGAATAAATCAAATTAGGAAATAACGAATCATCACTTCTCAAAGCTGGCTTGTGACAGAAAAAAAGAGCATTTCTCTTCATTATTTGATTTTCCGTAATCAAATATGCTCAAAATTATATTCTTGAAAAAATGAATCAATCACCTAGAAGTCAAGCTGAGTTTCTGCTGCTATTTTGCTAAAGGTACTTGCATAGGCAGGATACACGTGGCTTTGAGCACTTAACTGCATCAGCTGTGGTGGCAGCTGCAGAGACTTGCAGAGATGACAGGTGTGTCTCCAGGGCATGGAGAGCTGACACAGGTACTTGTGATCCCTTCTGAAACAGCAGAGCGATGGCACAGAGCTCTCCATTTGAACTGGAGGCTGTTTCCACATGTCTCCCATTCCTTTGGGAGACAGAGCTGATGCCTTTTGCAGCCCCTGGGTGCAAAACATAAATAAGTGATCAGCTCTGGGATTTGTGCTGCCTCCCATGCAGAGGTGGGAGGAGAGGCAATAGCTCTCAGCCACGCCGATGAAGGAGTCATGGGGTTTGGATTTTGCCTTTCTCTGTAAACTGCAGCTGGAGAGCTGTCCTGACTCAAATAATTACAGCTTTAAATTGACAAGGTAAAATCGTCAGGAAACAGAATGCAAAATGTTAGAGAATACATTTTCATTCATACCCTGGGCAAAGGTTTGGTTTCACCCTTTTCAGATATGTGACTAGTTATACAACTTTATTTATATAGAGACTTCTTGCAGAAAGAAGCTTCCAATTTAAATTGACAGAACAGGAAATAATTAGAAACAAAGGAACAGAGAGATTCCCTTGTAAAGATCTGCAGCTTTTTACTTACCTGAAAAAACTGATGTCAAAAAGCTCTGTTCACGGCCATGAATTTTGTTCCTGGGTGCAGAAAAAACCTTTGAGGAGGCTAGGGGGAAGAGAACTGAGCATTTGCTTGCACAGGTATTAAATGTGGAGATGTTTTGCAGGTGTAAGGAAAATGTATCTGCTGTCAGGATTTCAGCACAGTCATAAAATTTCCTCATCTTCTAAAACACTTAAGGTTGAAAACTAATACTGTTCAGAAATTTGGAGGTGTGAGCTGTATCATCATAGTGCCACAAAGTAAAACTGCTTTTATCCTGTGAAATGCAGAAAAAATAGAGAAAAAATATTCTTACTTGAACCAATTTGTTTGTGTTTCATAAAATAATTTACAATACATTTATTCTTTGGTAAGGTTTAGAGCTTTTTCAAATTTAAAAAGAAGAAACTGGAAGAAATGGCTGTGCTTCAAAGAGAGCTGGTCCTTTGCCCTTCTCTCACCAGAAAACCTCAGCAGAATGGGGAACTTCCCCTAAAAATGAAGGCCAAACAGTGGAGATTAGCAGGGTAAATTTGCAAAGCTTTGGGCAGGAAAGGAAATCTACAGTCCCTACCCCAAGAGGTGAGTTTGCAAGAAGCAGTTATGTTCAGCCTCTATTCCCTGACATATAAACTCTCAGTCCAGAGAAATTCCACACTGTAAGTGATGTACAGCTCATCTGTATGTAAGTCAAGGCTGTTCCTAGTATTCACAGCCTGGTGCTAAAGTTGGCTAATGAGGAAACCTATTGATCTGTAGCATTTTCTTTCAAAAGTTTAAAAGCAAAGGAGAACTGTGAAAATGAAGTGATCACTCTCCTCTAACATGACAGCTTTCTCATCTGCTCTCCCGTTTGCCATTATTCTGGTGCTCCTTGTACACTGCACCCTGGAGATTCCCAACAAGAAGGGGGAGAAGTTCCACTTTTACTCACCCCAGGTGCAAATATTGGCTTTCACCTTTCTGAGCATGTGACCAGCTATATGACATTAATTAACTGATAGGTTTTTAATTTATTTTCTTCTGAAACTAAAATTTGATTTCTGTATGTCACTAGAAAGTTGAAAATCTTGCCCGTGGGAGCTGCTTGCAGAAGAATCTTCCTGCACCCAGCAGCAATTCTCCCTGCATGGTAATTATTAATCATTTAGTTAGATGTCTTGCTCAGCTTGGTAAGACTAAAGAGAGGGGGTCTGACTCTGCCTGTTTTTGCACCAGCCTGGGAAGGACGTAGTCCTCACTGCTGCTGGGCTGTTCTAGAGCTGCCTTTCCTGAAGGAATGGGTGGTACTGAAGAGAAGAGCTGCTGCTGTTCAGCATCAATATATATATACTCTCTATAGTGGGGATTTCAACTGAAAAAATTATTAATTACAAGAAAGGAAGCATGAGAAACATTTACTTCATTAACTATTAGGTCAATAATGCTGATTTTTCATTAGAGTTGCAGAAAATGTATTGAGATATAAAACTAACTACTTCCATTTGACCATTTTATACTTTTTTACATTTATGAAACACAGAGGGTAAATTTCTTGGCTGGAGGCCATGAAAACATGAGTGTTTAAGTGATGAGTTTGATTAATGCTTTTTGTTTATGGCATGAAGATAAAGCACATTGATCTGAATGGGAAAGCAAGAATTCACTACTTGGTCTAGTTCTTCTATTTCACTGTGAGCAGAAGTGGGAAAAGGAGCTCAAAAATTTGTACTTATTTCTTTTACTGCAGTGCTTGCATACAACTGACAGGACACAATAGGCTAATTGAAACCTACCACATTATATCTACTGTTTGGTAAACATATTTTTTTTTATGGTTGTGATGCCTTAATTATTTCTAGGTTTTTATTCTTCATGTATCTGTAACTTGGTGTAGTTCTGTGCCTCTTTCAAAGTGCTAAAAACCTCTGTTCCCAGCACCTTTAGCCAAAGCAAGGCTCTCTGAGTACAGATTCAAGGACACATTCATTGCTTTAGGCCCCGAAAATATGTAAACAACTGTGAGATGGGGGAAGCAGGCCTGGGGTGGTTAACATCATTGCCTAAGGGTGTGATTGGAGAATTAGGGGCCAATATGCTAATGGGACAGAACTTATAAAAGGTGAAGGGCTCATGACCCAGTGTCCATTTTGGGTGTCGTCCTGCTGGGGGACTTTGCTTGCCCGAATGTACCTTCAAGGCCTTTGCAGGCCTTGAATAAATTTGTCCACTTTTTATAGTCCTAATTTGTCTTGGCCTCTGTTTCAGGAAGCCTGTCTTTTAGGCATCAGTTGGACTACAGGTGTCTCAAAACTGTCTTCTACAACCTGGAATAAGGATGACTTTCTCCCTCCCCAAAGCATCAGCGTTTTGGAAACACTGTCCAGGTGGCATTTCCACAGCATCGATCCTGTTTTCATTGTTCTTTTTTTGGAAATAACACCTGACAAGTTCAGGCCAAACAGGACAGGGTTTGGCAAAAAGAATTTAATCCAAATTCCCTCCTCCCTGGCACTGACAGCCCCTCTGTTAGGACCTTAGGACCCTGTCTCGCAGAGCAGTCTCTGGACCCTCCAGAGTTTGGGTGCTGTGGGCTAGAAGTGCTTACCCTTGGGAGCCCTTGGCAAGCAGTGGCTCCTGCAGACCAGAAATTCAATGTGTTGGGATAGCACAGCCCATCCTGTTGGAAGCATTATTAGGTATTAATAAACATTCTTCACTGTGCCAATTGTGTTATCAGTAATTTTACCATCTGTCCTCATAGTTTCCTTTTGATTTGCTGCTAAATGATGGAAATTGGGGCATTTCATATGGGCTTGGCTCCTTTTTCATTATCAAATTAATGATCTGTTCAAGTTTAACTGTGCAACTTCTTAGTATGTGAGTCTGTGCCCAAAAGGACTCTCAGGCAGAAACCCTGAGTGCCCCCACTTTGTATCCATCACTATTCTGGCATGTTCTCTTTCTCCAGGGAATAATAATGTGCATTCTTACTGGGTGACTGGAAGATAAAGTTCCCCAGTAATACAGGAGCTCACCTGAAAGGATAATAATTTTTTTTCAATGCTAGGAATCAATTTAAAATTTTCACTAGACTGCCTTAAAGACAAACTTTTTCTTGATTTTTCTTGATTTACTGCTACAAGTTGATCTCAAGCCCCTGTTTTCACCGTCTTTAGTCTCATTTGAGTAATCAAATTTCATGGGGTAAAAGTTTTCCCTTTCTCGAGTACTCTGTGCCAGCATTCATCGGTGAGTTGGTGTCAGTATCATGAAGCTGCCAAACCACACAGAAAAGCTGTGTCCTATGAGCACTCCCAAACAGTGCAGCTTTGGTCTCAATGATGAAAAGTGACATACTGCTTATTAAAGATAGCATCTTGCCAGCTCCTGTCCCTCAGTCCTTTTTCATTCTGCAGTTGCAGAGCTAGTGAAACTAGGCTTGTTTGTCCCCTAGTCAAACTGTTTTGGTTTTTTGTTTGTTTGGTTTTTGGTTTTGGGGGTTTTTTCATTTGTTTGTTTTGTTTAGCTTTTTAAAGTCTGCTTATTTGTATATCAGAAAGTTTCAGGGTGCAGTTGCATGAGGTTAGTCCAGAGTGTGGGACTCTCTTAGAGGTGAGGACTGCAGCTGAACAGTAATTATTAATTTTAAAGACTGTCCAGCAAAAATAACTGGTTTTCCATACTGGCATCAGGCAAAGCAGAGAGCTGTGGAACTCACAGAGCCTTGTTTTTATCATGTATAGGTCTCTGGCTAAGTCTAACATTAATGTGTTTGCAGTAAAATGTCGGGCTGCTGTTATGATTTTTTTTTTAAACTTGGGTGTGGGAAAGACTGATTTGCGGCTGTTTCTACTCCATATTGTTGACATTTTGCAATAAAGGAATGTATTATTAATTTGTGTAATTTTTATTAATTCAGCAGCTTGTGTGTGAAAGACACTGCTGAGATTATGAAACTGAGTTGCACAGAAGCCATTTGGGAATTGAGCTAGTAAACTACAAGAGATGCTATCAAAACAAATTGAATAATACAGAAATGTTTGTCAAAGCCAAAAGTCAGGACTTAATATTACATGCTGCCAAAATTACTGTACGTGTTTATGCCAGTTGATTCATTGGGAAATACTAGGGAAGAGTTGAAAAGACAATCACAAATAACATATTTTGAATTTTTTTTATAGAATCACAGAATCATTTAGGTTGGAAAAGACCTTTAACATCGAGTCCAACCATTAACGCAGCACTGCTAAGTTCACCACTAAACCGTGTTCCCAAGTGCCACATCTACACATCTTTTAAATATCTCCAGACGTGGTAACTCTACCGTTTCTCTGGGCAGCCTGTTCCAGGGTCTGACAACACTTTCTGTGACAAAACTTCTAATACCCCATCTAAATCTCACCTGGCTCAACTTGAGACCATTTCCTCTTGTCCTATCGCTTGTTACCTAGGAGAAGAGACCAACTTCCACTTGATTACAACCTCCTTTCAAGCAGTTGTAGAGAGTGATAAGGTCTCCTTGAGCCTCCTTTTCTCCAGGTTAAACAACCCCAGGTTCTTTTAGCTGCTCCTCATCAGACCTGTGCTCCAGACTGTTCACCAGCTCTTGCCCTTCTCTGGACTCACTCCAGCACTTCAGTGTCTTTGAGGAGCCCAGAGCTGGACGCAGGACTCGAGGTGTGGCCTCACAGTGCTGAGTACGGGGGGACAATCACCGCCCTGGTCCTGCTGGCCGCAGTATTGTTGATACAAGCCAGGATGCCATTGATCTTTTTGGCCATCTGGCACATGCTGGCTCACATTCAGCAGGCTGTCAGCCACCACCTCCAGGTCACTTTCTGCTGGTCACGTTTCCAGACACTTGGGAGGAGCTGTTGACTCCCTCAAAGGCAGACAGGCCCTGCAGAGAGACCCTGATGGATTAGAAGATTGGGCAGTCACCAACCATGTGGAGCTTAACTGAAACAAGGGCTGGATCCTGCCCCTGGGGTGGGGCAACCCTGGACCTATGGACAGACTGGGAATGAGGTGCTGGAAAGAAGAGCCTTGGAAAGGGGCCTGGGGATCCTGGTTCATGGCAAGGTGAACAGGAGTCAGCAGAGGCCTGGCAGCCAGGAGGGATAGCCCTGTCCTGGGGACATCAGGCACAGCATCGCCAGCCGGGCAAGGGAGGGGATTGTCCTGCTCTGCTCTGACCTGCGGCGGCCTCACCTTGAATATTGTGTACAGTTTTGGGCACTGCAATGTAAGAAAGACATTAAGCTATGACAGAGCATCCAAAGGAGGGCCATGAGGATGGTGAAGGGCCTTGAGGGGAAGTTGTGTGGAGTGGCTGAGGTCACTTGGTGTGTTCAGACTGAGGGGAGACATCACTGCAGTTACAACTTCTTCATCAGAGGAAGAGGAGGGGCAGGGACTGATCTCTGCTCTGTGGTGACAGTGACAGGACCTGAGGGAATGGCCTGAAGTTGTGTCAGGGGAGATTTAGGTTGGATATTAGGAAAAGGTTTTTCACCTTGAGTGTGGCTAGGCACTGCAATTGGCACTGAATATCAATGACATTTTCATTAGTTCAGTGAACACATAGTTTACTTGCAATACTAATTGCAAAATTACAACATAAATAGAAAAAGAACTTCAACTAATTGAATTCTCAAACAGCTAATGGATCAACAGGGAAATAATGAGAAATAGACAATGGCCTCATGGGAAACAGAAGGACTCTACCATGCACTGGGTACAGGAAATAATAAAATAGGGAAAAGGGCATTTGCAGGCTGGTAGGATTAGCAGCAAACTGTGGAGGCTGCTGTGGTGGATTGCTGCTTTACATCCAGCTAGGATGGGCCTTAAGGTGTGTTCTGGAGTTTTTGTGGGCTGGAAGAACAGGAAGGTGATGGCTTTGTGCCAGTCCTACTGAACAAGTTGCCACAATGAGTGGTCAGGTTGAAGAGAAAGGTCTGTGCCACCACGGGCTTCGAAGGAAGCTCAGCACCGGCCCATTGCTGATGATGCAATGGCCACCAGAGCACCCTTCTGCACTCTGTGCATGGATTGAGGGTTAGGGCTTGCTCCTGTGCAAATATTGGTCCTTGCATTGGTCCTTACATTGGTCTCCTTTAGCATTTTGGTGTCCCAGAGCAAAGGGACCAGTTTGCAATACATGTTAAATAAGGAATCACTTAAATCCTCTTGAGAACAGAGCAATAAGGCAAGAGCATGGAGGGCAGGGCTACAGTTAGAAAATTACTTAGCAATGCTGCATTTGGAAAATGCAAGTAAACATGCAGAGCAAATATCTGTATTAAATAAGAGAACAAAACCTAGAAACTGTAAATATTTTTACTTAAGTGTTCAAGCAAAAGCTGAGAATGTGCTGATAGTATCTATGACAAAATCAGTCTTGTGTTTGCAATGTGGCAATGCTGCAAAGATAAAGCTCTCTTGGGATGCATTGCCCTGGCAGGTCAGGAGCAAAAATGCCACCCAGGGCAGAGGCTGAGGATGCACCTGCTGTGTCCTGTGCTGTGTGCAGAGGCACGAGAGATCCACAGCTCACTGCAGTCTGCATCCAGACCCAGGACAGGGACCGTGACGTGGCTGAGAGCTCTCTGCATTGGTACAGCTATAATCCGTGGGGCTGTATGCTTTCAGGAGCTTAGCTGGTGTATCTGCTCTAAGAAGTGCACCCAGGGCAAATCTAGTGGCACTGTTCTCCACTAGTGTGATGATATGTTACAGTTCTAGTCCACAGAAACTCCAGACAAGAGCACTTGTGTCTGTGTGGTGCTAGGATGTGGGTGGTAATTAAAACGAATTTAAATGATAGAAGAGTAACAGAAAAGCAACAAAATTATTACTGACTGAAAGCTGAGCCCTGGTTATGTAGTGTGGAAAAGATTAATCAGATTTATGGGACAATGGAGACAATATGATAGCAAACATTTGGGAAATGTCAGCAGTGGAAAGTCCTTGTTCGTGTAGGATGACATTAGGATAGGGAATATTTTGAGGAACATGCCCCAGAAGACTTGGTAAGAATCTCATTATCTGAGTTGGAAAAACTAGAGAGGACAAAGTGTCTAAAAGTATTTTTGAGGGGAAAATTCTGTCCATATGGAAAGGTATACCTGGAGACATGACATTTTTCTTCCATTTCTAGATATTATAACTATAACCTTCACAGCTGCAGAGAAATGTGTGGCATGTCAGATTCTTGTCTTTTGGAATAAAGTGGCGTAGGTTGTAATGAAAGGATATCAAGGATACCTTTGACAAGAATATGTTTATGGCTTGATTAAATAGCTGATACACAAAACCCAGTGAACGCTGATTAGAAAGGAACCTGCAATCATGCAATAGGTAAAAAAAATGCTTTTCTATTCACGTATGATGATTTACAGCAAATTTAACCATAAGTGTGATTAGGAGCAGTGGCCTGGAAGGTGTTTTTTTCAGACTGCTAAAGCAACTGATTACAACTGAAATAGAAAGAAAATTTCAAATGAAGTGGAAGACATTGCTTGGGTAATGCACATAAGGGAATTTATTAAGTTCTACAGAGGTGTGTCATTCACAGACATTGCACAGACATCTCTGGTCTGAATTAACTTAAAATTACAGAAAACAAGAGAAAATTAGTATTCGCAGCACAATATGCTACATGTTAAAAAATTATTAACTTCAAAGATCCATGAAAGAAGATGAGGTGCATATAAAAGGTTGCATTTGCAACTTTTTATGAGCACTTATAGGATCAGGGCAACCTGCAGCATCAGGACCAGCAAGTCCTGCCTTTCTAATCTTTCCCTTTATGTAGTTATCCTTGTCTGCTCACTGCATAGGACAGTGCCTGGGATTTGGAAATCTTTGCATCAGTTCAGGGTCTGCCTATGATTTTGTGTCAGTCATTTCTATGAATTAAGAGAGTTACTTAACAACTCAGTATAGTGATTTCCATCTGTACCCTGAGCAGTGCAGCACATCCCAGCCAGGCTCCTCTCCAGACTAAGCCCTCATTTCCAAGTCCTGTGGGAGTACCTGCAGGCACTTGCATCTCAGTTTCAGTGACCACAGGAGGTGCCTGGAGCCTTTTAAGACACTCTAACACCCATGCGAGCTTCGTGGGTATGACCTAGAAAATGCAGAGAGCCTGTGGGGTGTCCTCAGATGGCTCAACACTTACATTTAAGGACCTGAATCCCAGCCTGGATCTGTGCTGTCTGTAACGGAAATAAGCACACACAGACAGCCGCATGCTAACACCTCACTTTAGGTGTCTTGAACCATAACCTGCCCATTTTTTTCATGCTTCTGTGTCCCTTTGCAAAAGACAAAAGCATTCAGTCTTACATATTTACATGAGTTGCCCACTGTGCTGCTTCTCCTGTGCCTGTCACCGTGGAAATGACATCCTTGCTTGGACACTCTCCTTTGAGTGATCTCCAAAGTGGTGGGACAGTCTGGAGCACACAGCCACCTCTGTCAGAAGTACTAAATAACCCTCGATTGGTGAGTCCACACACTATAACCTGATAGAGAAAATTTCCTTCTTCAGACAGAGAAAAGCAGTTGCACAGGGAGAAAGCAAATATTTGAAATGTTGAGGTTTGGGCTGGTTCCAGGCCTGGAAAGAGTTTGGAACATTTCCTAGCATGGCCAGCTTGGTTTACACAGCGCTTGTATCTTGCCTCAGGGAAGCAAATATTAGATTCCTTCTAAAAGAGGGCACCTTAAATTTATTTCAGCTTTATAATTAACTACTAGTAGCACAAGTGATATTTATCTGAGATAAGATAGAAGTAGGAAGAGATGAGTACAGAGGCCAATTTATGTCTTAGACATCATATTATTGTAGAATTCAAAATGGCAAAAATTAATAGTCCTTCTACTGTGCTTTCTCTGACAAGTGAGGTGCAAAATCAATTTACATGAAGAAGTATACAGGACAAACAAGCAAATACATTCAGGGCAAGTCCCAGGAGATATTAGAAACAGATATTAGAAACAGAAACAGATATTGCAGGCTGCATGGCAAATTTCTGGGACAGATAGAGTGTGATGAGATCTCCCAAAAAGTTCTTTCTTAATTATGCTGGAAAAGTGTGTTTAAATCATCAGCGTGTTAACTTATCTGGTGGATATTGGGAGCTCTTATTTCATTTTCCATGATGAACACATGAAGCCAGTAAATCTGTACTCCTAAACACTGTCCTATTAAAAATTCAGCCTTGCTCCCTTCCAAGGCATGAGGGAAGTCTCTGGTACTCTGTTCCATTTAAATGACACTCTGGAAAGAGTACAGAGAGAAACATTACATTCAAAAGCTCTGAAAAGGAGGCTTTTTAGTCATTACTGTAGTTATCCCTCATTAATTTGAAATAGGAGTATGGAAACGCTGGACAAAGGAAACACACTGTGTGGGATGAATTCACAAGATAAAATTTACCAATGTATATTTTTTAACTCCTTGTTTCGCTATGCTCTTAAACTCATATGAAACTTGGAAAAGAATGGAATATGCAATATGGAAACAAAAAATTCACCATCATTGTCTAAGAAGATATGAGTGATAGTACAAAGGGGATGTTCCTTACACAAGTGATTTACATGATTTGTTTTCACACCCACTTGGCCTTTTGAGTTTCACTTGGCAAAAATGTTTAAAAGAACTGAGCATCTTTCTGTGTTTTGCATTTACACAGGCAAAACACCCCAGAGAAAAAAGAGACAAATTGTCAAAATCTTATCCAGTATAAGTGAAAGCAAACTGAAGACAGGATTTTGGATCATGGTTATAGCGATGCTTTCCAGCAGTTTTACTGCTTTGTAGCTGATTTTGACTTATTGATTGTAAGTACGAGACTTCCTAAAATATCTTGAGCTGCAGGTGATGCGATAGGTCTCCCTCTGATAAAAACCAAACTGCTCAAAGCCAATTTGTGGTAAAGGATAATTGGCTTTTCCATCTGAGTTACTTTACACTCAAGAGCTTTTTGAGATATATGATGTCTGTTTTTTTTGGTGAAAGTTCCTGAAGCAAACTGTCCTGTTTCCAGCCCATAATTGAAAAAGGCAACTTCCCTTCACCCCTCTTTTAGGACAGGTTTCATTTTTGTGTTAGTGCACGAATCTATTGTGGTTGAATTCCTCCCCTCCTTTCTCTAGGTCTCTTGGTTAATATTTCTGTCTTACATGATGATCAGCACATCTGAATTTAGCTTGTTCTTTTTTCAACTGCCTGAAAGCACAGTGGTATTACTTCTAGACTTAATATATTGAGAACAATTGTAATAAAAGATTATATAATATTCTATTTGTCACAAAGATTGAAATAATTTACATAACATATTAAAACCATAAGATAATGAGACTGTTGAAGTTTTGGAAACCCCATTAATCTTGTTGAACTTCAGAGATCTTGGCAGAAAATCACAACTTGTTCTACCTGCAAGGAAGGAAGATACTCTGAAAATTGTGGGCCAGCAATAAAACTCCTTGGGCAATGCAGTTAAAATGTGTGATCCATCATGAAACTGTATGTAGAGCCACAGTCCAATGCTTGGAAGAGGGTTTTTTTAAATTTTTTTTTTTTTCTGTGCTAGCAGAGAAAACCTCATTTGCCCTCTTCTGTACAGAGGTGTCCCCACATCCAGCCCATATATGCAGAAGATATCCTGTACTCACAGTGATACACACAATATTATTATTATATAATAATGACAGTGAGTACATTCTTTTCCCCCATCTCCCCATTTTCATTTCTTACAGTAACTTTCAGTGTTTTGCCCTCTGCTGGGAACCCATTTCATTAATGATGCAGTGCAATGACAACGAGCCTCAGCTGAGCCGCTCACAGACCTGCCATTAACCTTGTCTTGGTAACATTTTCTCACGTCAGCCTTCTGGCTGTAACTTACTCTTTAACCCAAAAACATCTCTGAGAGAGCTAGCCCAGCACATAGGTTTGCCAAACCCAATACTCCCTGAGAAACATTGCTGCTGTCTATGGCCAATACTGTCAAACTCCTGGGCTGAGACAGGGGAAGAAAAGCAGACACGAGGGCATTGTCCAGTGGAAGGACAAACAACATCGCTTTGTGCTCTAGTTTAATAATGGCAGACATTGGAAAGACTTGTGTTATTTTATCTGTTTGTAGGATTTCTTCTTTCTTTCCTGAGATTCTCCCTGAGATCTCTGCATTTGGAATTTCAGCACAAAGGTGCTTTTCAGCATGAGCCCTTGCTACAAAAGCAGGAGTTGGGGACTGCAGAAGCTGATTTACAATTACAGAGTATGAAAATTAATGCAAGATAAGTAGAAAGGGATGTGGAAAAAAAGCAGTTGTATGGCTTCCTGATCTGATAAGGCATACTAGAGGTATGGCAATGTAGAAGATGTGCACATACAAGGGAACTTGGTTCCTGTGTGAGAGCAGACAGGCAAAAAATTGTCTGGTCTGTAATAAGAAGCTATGGAAATATGACTGAAGAGTTTGGCTGGAGAAACAGACCAAAACAGTTTGATTTGTCATGGGCAAAAGTTAACCTGGATTTGTTGTGGTAATTTAGTGACTGCAAAGTGTCAATGACTGCTTAGAAAATGATTTTGATGAAATCTTCAATTGCATTCTCAAGATGATTCAAAAAGAGGAATTACTATCCATGTCTTGAAGTCTGAAGGGTCTTTTCCCACCTTTGCCAGGTCCTGCTCTTACTTAACATCAGGGGACATTTTGGAGAGTGACAGCAAGAGGCATACTAGGGAAAGGAAAAGTCAGATAAAATGAGTTTCTATTTTTCACTCTGCTGTTAACATTGAAACTTTTGACAGTTCCTTTAATCTGTCTTTTCTGCTTCACGCATAGGTAGAACTGGAAAAGTAGAGCTTTTCTCAGGAGTACTTTCCATATGAAATTATAATATTTTTCATGAGAAAAGGATGGAAACATGAAAAAGGGCTTTTTCTTTTGCCACTCTCACAAACTTTCACTCTCTTCCAGCTTTTGTAGAGCTAAGAAATAGTAAGGGAGTGTGAAGAATAGGAGGAAAATGCATTTCATTTTTAAAAATAACACCTTCCCCTTTACATACTTGACAATGATTTCTGAACACAACACTTTCTCTTAAAATGTAGCACTTCTAATCCTTTCCTACTGTTTCACAGCTGGTGAGGCTTACGGGTGAAATTCGTGTGCACATAATTCTCGATTTTGCAACACAAAACTTTGGCAAAAGTCTTCCTGACACTTTTAACATTTTTTTTCTTTCCAATTTTATAAGCTATGCCTCTGCCTGCTTCTCCTTTAAAACAGGTTTTTGGTTCAGTTATACTTGCAGATGAAGAGTATGTCGGAAAAATGTTAACTGTCTCTGATTGTGAATGTGATAATGTTCCCTGAGGGCTCGTAGAAGAGGCTTATTGCTTAGAAAAAATTCCTTCTCCCTGCAGCCAAAGAATTAACCTCAGAAGCCCAATAGCCACAGGATCAGAAAGTCAACTCACTGAACAAAAAGTACTGAAGAGCAAAAGCTGATACTAGGAGTAAGATATGAATATGTCTTACGGGATATGCATGGATCCCCGCTGCATCATAGACACAATTTGGGTGCCAGAGCTCAGGAGAGCAGTGCAGCTCCAGGTCCTAAGCCTGGCTAGATCACAAGATGCTATTTAAAAACAAACAAGCAAACAATAACCCAAACAAAACATGTCCTTTAAGAATATAAAGCTCTTCAGCACGAAGTCCCCAGCCAGACTTTTCCCATGGCTGCCTTGCCAAGACAGTGACAGCCAGCATGGTGTCTCTTCTGCTCTGAAGCTGGCAGGAGGCATCCACCACCTGATTTTGATTCTCCCACCTCGCTGGGTGGATGAGAAGCAGGGTGAATCCTGCTGCTTTGGGGTGCCAGTGCCTGGCCATTATGCTTCCAGCTGGAGCAGGGCTTTCCATTGAAACAGAGCACATCACACCCTGTGAATCTGGGGCTGTGCCTGGCGCTGGGGCTGCAGGAACAAGTGCTGACCTGTGCCTGTGCCTGGGCACACCAGGGCTGCCCACGGCCTCCCTGAATCCTACAGCTCTCTCCAAAACAGGGGTATAAACTCTGTGTCTAATTTAAGTTTCCTTATTGAATCTAACACATCAAATGTGTGAAGATATCACCCACAAATTCTGTTTTAAACATCCTACACCATATGTTGACAGAGCATTTTGGCTGTGACCAAGTGGCTTGGCTAAATAAATGTTAGAAAATGTGTTAGAAGAATGACTCCTTTTGCCTATCCAAATAAAACAGAGCTGGCAAGGGAATATCTTTCATCTAAACTGAGTTTTACATAATTGTTTCAGTATTCCATTTTAATATGCCTGTGTATCTATGGATGAATCTTGATTGTTCTCAAATGAAATATTGTGAATCAAATCATGGTGACAGAATCTTGACTACTTAATTAATGTGTTAGTATGTAACTGTAATGCTTGATTCCTACAAATGACTCAATTAACAACTTCATTTAATTATACTATTCTCAGCGGAAAAGAGCACATTTAATGCTCCACAGCGCTCTTTACACCTGCTTAATTACTTTTATTTACAAATTGTCTAAATTACCTTGCCATAGAGGAGGACAGGGACCACAATCCATGAATAGAATTAAAACTTCAGACTTCAAATGCCAGTTTGGTACCCTACCTTTGTCAGAGGTGATTCAGGAGCTGTTTATATGAGGACTAATCCATGGCTATCCATACATTTTGCTGTCTTGAATCCATGGACACCTCAGTTTAGATCAAAATTCTCATTTTATGTCATGTCAATAGAGAAAGAGGGAATGTTGCTGTTGTGGTGGTGGTGGTAGAGGTTTTTTCATTTGTTTGTTTCTTGTGAACAAGCGGCACTGGAAATGTGGATCCTCTGTCATCTCCAGACATGGCACGTGTCCCATGGCAAAACCACTCATGCCATCCATATCTGAACCCAGTGCTGAAACATGTGGTCTATTCTACTTGTCAGTGGTTTTTTTAGACAAGCACTTCACCTGAATACATTTTGGACCTGGATTTTAAGTTCCTGAGTGATTCCTGGCTATAGAGTGGGCCAAACCCAACTGCAGCCCTACACTGTTGAATACCATGCTGGGACCCAAACTTCATGGCTAAGGCTGTCACCTGGTAGCTCTGCTGGTCAGCCCTGATCCTTTTTCTGTGCTGAGTACCAAGACTAGGTCCTATTCATTGTCTGTGGAAACCAGGACTCACAGACTCATGGCCTTTGAAAGCCAGTAATTTTCTGACTGTTTTAGAGAGGGCAGTATGAGGTGTTTTGAAGAATTCACTCTGAAGTTCACGGCATGTTTTTTAAGAAGCTGAATTCATCAGTCACATTGGGAGGAAGAACTGGGATATTATTTCAGCGGGAAAAATGAAAAGTTTATGTCGGTATTGAATGGATGTTTTCATGTGATATATTAATTTTGGAATTGGGCTAGAAGAATGTAAGGGATTGACCAAATACAACGCAGAAATAAAACATTGGTGTGTATACATAGAAAGTAAAAGTTTATTAGTAAGTCTCTAGACAATTTATTATAAATTGTTGTATTAAGTACCCCAAATCATCAGCTTCCTTCTTGTTTTCTTTGGTAATTCTCAACTGTTTCCGAATACCTTATTTATAAAAGAGTGAAGAACATTGAGCAGACATGTTTCAGTAATCTTGACTACAACCAAAGAAGTTCTTTAAAGTCAGAAGTAGAAGAACAGATATCCTTTTTTGGCTTCTCCTTAGAAACTATGTATTAAAAAGTGCAGATCCTCTTCATGGTATATTAAAAGCAATTATACTGTGTAAATCTATTCCAAGACAAATTTGAAGTTCACATATATTTTAAAGATTTTATTGAGTTCTTGATGAGGATATTATTTTATTGATTGAAATCTTCACAGACATGGAAATAAATTTATTAGTCTCATTAAAAGAGCAAATTACTTTCTAACATTGTTGTCTATTTATCAAAGCAGAATGTATATTAATGTGATAAAATCATATAAGAAATGAAATGTCGAAGTCACAACAAAGATTTCGTGCCTTCATAGATATTTCTTTATATGAGGAGATGTTTGATGTAGGCTGCATAGCTTTCCCTTTTTTTCCACTCTGGTGAACAATCAAAACTATAATATCTTCTGTGCAGATGGAAAAAAATAGTAGAACAACCAACTCTGAGATGAATAAGTGACATTTCTTCAGAGGAAACAAATACCAAAATCATGATTTTATTCTCTAAAAAGAGATAATCAACAGACGATAAGTTTATGAAGTGGTGGAGATGATTGAAAATGGTGTATCAGCCTGCAATCGCCACTGCTGGAGGCAGCTCCTCTGCTCTGCTCTCCTCCATCCAGGGCTGGTAACAGTGCAAGTTGCTGGGTGCTGCTGCACGGGTGATAACAGCGTTACTGATATTTAGAGCTCATTAAGATGATGAGGCATTCAGAGCCTTTTCCATCCTTTCATTTCTCCTTGCACCAACCCTTGAGGGAGTTAGAAAAGTGTTACTATCTTTATTTTCCAGCCAAGAAATTGAGGGAGCAGGGTGCGGAAGTGTAAGTGCAGGCACCCTTTGGGGTGAGAGGAGGTGCCAGTCCTGTCTGCAGGAGCGGTGCCCAGCAACACTCAGCAGCAGCTCAGGCATCTGCTTTGTCCTTGTTTTGCCCTGAAATCACAGAATCACAGAATGGTTTGGGTGAGAAGGGATTTTAAAATCATCCAGTTCCAACCTTCCTGCCATGGCCTGGGACATTCCACCAGACCAGGTTGCTCAGAGCCCCATCCAGATTGGCCTTGAACACTTCCAGGGATGGAGCATCCACAGCTTCTCTGGGGAACCTGTTCCAGTGCCTCATCACCCTCACAGTAAAGAATGTCTTCCTAATATCTGATCTAAACCTACTCTCAGTTTGAAGCCATTACCCCTTGTTCTATCACTACATGCCCTTGTAGGAAGTCCCTCTGCAGCCTTCTTGTACATTCCCTTCAAGTACTGGAAGGCAAAAATGTGTAAGACTTTCTCCTTTTGCCATTCTTTAAAGTGAAGCCTGACTATCTCTGTCCCATGCTCCAGCTCTTAGATAACTAAGCAGGTTTTTAAGGACCTGAGAAAGACTTAAAGACATTTACAGGGTGAATTAGGTAAAGGGAAGTGCGAAAGGAGGGGAAGGGAAAATGGAAAGGAAAGGAAAGGAAAGGAAAGGTAAGTGCGAAAGGAGAAGAGAAAGGAAAGGAAAGGAAAGGAAAGGAAAGGAAAGGAAAGGAAAGGAAAGGAAAGGAAAGGAAAGGAAAGGAAAGGAAAGGGAATGGTGAAATAACTATCTTAAGTGCTTGTACAAAGAGTCTGAATGAATAAAAAACACTCCACATATATGTACATGGGGCTCTTCTTTTTAGGCTGTTTTTGGGAGATGTGAGGGCCCATGTCCTGTCCCATACTGATCACTCCAGAAATGCTCCATTCCAAACTGCATGTTGTAAGTGATACTGTGCCCATCCCAGAGCCTGAGGTCGCAAAAGGTAAAACAGGTGGAGGAAGTACAGTGTTCCTAATTTTACTTTTTGAAGGCAGTCAAGAAGTTAGAGGACATCTTCCACTTTTGTTAAAATCAATTGCCATGCATCTTGCTTCCTTGTGTGTACCTAAACACCCAGATTCTATTCCTTTTCTTTTATTAAGAAAAGGTTTTTCCCCATGGAGGAACATATGAAGCAATAATTAGCTTTCAAGGTTCATTAAGTGCCGAGTTCTGTCAAAAATAATCATGTCATTTCTTAGAAACAGTTTAACAATAATGAAACTACTTTAGTCCAGCTATTAACTACATTTTAAACAGCTTTTTAGAAGTTATAAATAACTTAAAGCCAGCCAAGTGACTGCAGAAAATGGGAGCAGAAATCAGAACAAGGGCATTGTCTTTCACATATCACTGTGAAAAAGTCAAGCTGCAACTGTTAAAATTCACATCCTAAATTCAAGCATGACAGGCTTCTTTAGTTCCACTGATTTCTAGTAACTTTAAAAAGAGTTAGCTTTTTGGAAGATGTTATATTTAAAATAACCATATAATTTCACTTTTTTGCCAATCATATTTCACTACCAAAAAAAAAAAAAGGAGTGAGAGAGAAAGACCAAGATGGTAAATACCAATTCGCTGCCCCCATTTTAAAGCTTTTGTTAACAATTCCTGTTCAACAGCAGGATGATTTTAGCCCCATTCAGGTGACATATTCCTGTCCTCACAAAGAATTAAAAACTGGTATTGCTGTTACTACTTTCACAGTGTTGCTTTTTTACCAATGACTCCTCCTATGCAGCAAACACACACATTGTGTACAATGTCACATACAAACAGCACACTTGCAGGAGTGAACAGTGGGTCCAGATCAGTTCTACAATCCTTTGGCAAACCTAGAGTAATCATTTTTCAGTATCAGTCTTTAACTTACATTTTTGTTTCTGGACCCTTCATGTTAATGAGACATTTTAGTAACCATAAGTTACAATTTAATTAGTCAGTAGAATAATTAGCTGCACCCACAACTTCTCTGGGCAACTCGTGCCAGTGTAACACCATCCTTATTGTAAAAAATTCTTCTTACATCTAGTCTAAATCTGCCCTCTTTTAGTTTGAAACCATTACACCTTATCCTATTGCAAGAGACTCTGCTAAAAAGTTCGACCCCATCTTTCTTAGAAGTCTCAGGTACTGGAAGGCCACAGTTCGGTCTCCTGGGAGTCTTCTCCAGGCTGAACAAACCCAGTTCTCTCAACCTTTCTCCATAGCAGAGGTGCTCCATCCCTGTGATCATCTCTGTGGCCTCTTCTGTACATTCCAACACATCCATGTCCTGTGCTGAGACCCCAGAGCTGAGGCAGCACTGCAGGTGAGGTCTCACCAGAGCAGAGCAGAGGGGCAGAATCCCCTCCCTCCCCTGCTGCCCACGGGGCTTTGGATGCAGCCCAGGACACGTTTGGCTTTCTGGGCTGCAAGGGCACATGGCTGGGTTATACTCAGCCTCTCACTCACAGCCCCCCCCCAGGTCCTTCTCTGCAGGGGTGTTCTCAATGAGTCCTGCCAGTATTCAAGGAATATTATTGTGTTATTTACTTCATCTTTTTTTTTAAGTAATTCTATTGATAGATTTTTATATGCGACTTGATTTGCTGTGCTATTAAATTTCCTATTTACAAAACTAATGGATTACCCTGGTTACTGCTCTATAAAACAAACAAGATGATGTTTTCCTCCTATATATGCTATTATAAAAATTATTTTTGTCTCACAGAAGCTTCCAATGCTTCCTTCTGCATTGTAATTATCATTACTATAGAGCAGTGATATTTTCATGAAGGAGGAATTCAGTCAGGAATACCTAACTACTTACCCCAATAGCTGAAAACGTGAAATGAAACAAAACTGAATTGGTCTCTTGAACTGAAGCCATTACACTATTAAAATGACCAGCAATTGTTATGGTGCAATTGAGAACAGGAGTGTAATAAATTCAGGACTCCTGTGCCAAAAGGACTGGAAGTACTGTCCCATGCCCTAGGTCGTATCACTGGGATGCAGCACAGATGGGTTTGGCATGGAGGTTGCCAGAGGAACCTCCACATTACACCTTCTGCCACCCTGGAGGGAAGTAACACCACCCCAGACTTTCTAAACACTTCTCCACACACAGAGTAAATCTGGGTGTCTGCAGATGCTCCCAGGCCATCCATGCTCTGGTGCTGGAGTTTCAGTCCCGGTCTCAGCTGTGGCAAGGACCAATTCCCGAGTCAGCTCACGGCTTAGCCCATCAGGCACCAGGACAAAGGCATGCAAGCACTGCACTAACAACTCTGTTAAGAGCACTTTTATAGAAATGCGCTTCTATTTTAAGTGTCATTGACATAATAACAGGTGCAGAGCTTTCTGCAAACTTTAGAGGAAACCATCAACAATTCACTTTATTTATTCTATTCTTTCTCCTTAAATTATTTTTTCCAGGATTGTCTGGTTGTTTACAACTAGCTGAACATAATATTTTAGTGACCAAATAACTTTTTACTAATCCTTAAAACCCACCATGCTGTGAATTTTTCTGGTTTTCCTTAAGATCTTCAGACTACCAAGTTAAAAGAGAAGATCCTGCCTTGAGACCTCACCCAGACATCACCAGATGACTCTGGGACATCACCTGATGGTTTAACAAAAAGGACTTTTCCCTAGAGAAAAATGATGGGAATCATTCAGTTGTGCAGCCAATCTACTTCCAGGCACATTATTAAATAATTTATTGCCATGAGTAAAGGCAAGTAGCAGGAAGGGAAATTTTAACTCAGTTGTAGGAACAGAGATTATTTCAGCAGAGGAGGGGGCCTATTTTTCATTCATACCATGGACATGGATTATTGAAAAAATTGTACAAAATCAGACTCATTTGAGAAGCATCAGTTTGCAAATTCTACAATGCCAGCCCAGGTCTGACAGAGCAATTGGTGGTGCTCAGCTCTGCCCCAGCTGTGCTCTGCTTCCTTTCAAGCTGTCTGACACCTCCTCACTCTGTGCAAAGGCCATGGGCAAGAGGTTGAGCACCAGCAACAGTGGTTGGACTGGGAAGATTTTGGCACTCTGGCAGGCACCTGGACCTGAATTTGCATCACTCAAGGGGCCTTTGTGTCTCTCAAACTTCCAGGCTCTTCAGCTTTTCACTTGGGATTACAATTGCAAGCAACATCAATCCTCAGGCAGGAACAGGCAAAAGAAAATTATTTTTTTCTAAGTTTACAGGAAAGTAATCTTTTTACCTTCTGCGTTTAGCATCGTAGAGGCTGCAGATGTGAACAGCTTTACAAAAGACACTTTCTGGCGCTGTGATTTTGACTTCAGAGCTCACTTGGCACTTGATGTCTACGTGTGATTTGCAGCTTCAGATGCACTTAAAAAGGAATGAGATTTATAATAATTGGCTCAGAGGCATTTTTGTCTCGACTGAGATGTTCTTGCTTGGCAGCTGAGCTGCTTGCCTGGAGCACACCTACATAAGGAGACATTAACAAACTGCTGCTTCATCACCTTTATGAAGACTATGGGCAACAGTGTGGCCATTACCAGGCAAACGAGTTCTTCCTTTTTCCATATTCACATGATACTTTCTAAATTCAGAAAATATTTAGTTCATAGTCCGTTATGAATATCCTAGAAGGTAAAATAATGAAATATTTGTGTGTATCTTGGAAATGCTGAAGTGTAGCACTGATTTCAACTGGTCCAACCCTACTGAAGTCTTGGGAAAGAAATTAATTTTTGTCATTGGGGCTTCATTTTGTCACCAAGGCATTATTTTTCTGCCTTGTGATATGCTAGCTAAGGAAAGAAAAGTATTGTGCTTACAATCCCTGCCAAATGACTCCTCAGCTCACTGCTGGTCCTGTCCCCCTGCTCAGTCACTGTGTGACTTGCATTTCAGTCCAGGGCTCTCCTTTTGGGAGAGCTTCTACAGTCCCTAATACCACCTGAAAAAGAGCCAGAGGTGATTTGGGTTCACAGTGACTAAGCCCACACATTATCTTCCAATATAGTCCTGTCAGGTCTCAGAAATTCACACACCCCAAATCTCTGTCAGTCTGTGCCTTACTCATTGAACCAAATACCCTCAGCATCACAGCGTGAACCACTCCACTTTCCCAGGCTATGACAACACCTTCACATTTTTTCAAGTTATTGAAATTAAAAAACCACAGAAAATCACAGTAATGTTTCAAGCCGCTCTGCCCAGAGAAGGCCCAGGGTGGATGCTCTGCTCTGTGGATAGGGCCATTTCTGTATAAGGGGTTGGTGTGCAAGGTAAATTGTCGTTGAATGATGATTCTTCTTCCTTGGCTTTTAAAAACATTATATATTTACCCAGAACATAGTGATAAATGGAGGCCCAGCGTACTCTGCAACTACTTAAAGTAGGATGTTTTTAAAAGAACAAACATATTGTGTATCTTGGTGACAACAAGAAGTCAGAGGCTCAGTGGCAAATAACTTCAAAGGAGCTGCAAGAACTCTAGCCTTAAGTGGACAATTGTGTAAAGCACAGCTTTAAAAGTCATTCTTAGTTTATTTGATTCATAAGCATAACAAGGGGAAAAGAAATGCAAGAGGACAAAATAGCAGAAGCTTGGACTAGGAGTACAGTATAATGCAAACCAAAAATACTTAATTCTAACTTATAATGAAGAGATGTACTTTAAAACTACATTATACACAGTATTGCTCGTTATAGAAACAACAGAAGCTGGAAAGAAGTGGTTGCTGAATCATGCTGGCTTTGTTGGCTGCTCAGGAATCCTGTTGGTTGCTGAATGCTATGATGAGCTTTCCAGGCACCTCAGAAGTGTGAAGGAGGATTATTGCTGTAATTGCACAGCACATGCAGAACACAGTTCCAAAGAGGCTTTGGGCCTCCTGAGACTTTATCATCAACATCTGCGATTCCAGAGCCTGGAATCAGAGGCTGCATGAGGTGATTAATCCTGAGCCTGGAAATAGTTGGGCTGTATCACATGTGCTTGCTCAGTTCATATCCTTCTCTATTTATTTTTGTATGCATAGTTCTCTGTACAGAGCTTTGCCCTAAGCATTGGTCTAGGGATGTTTTCATGTCAGATTGCATTTTACATAGAAAAGATACCTAAACTCCACTGCTGTCCAGAATAAAGAGTGAAGCACTGGGTCTGCACTGCTAAATCCCAGATGAACATAGGAAGAATTTAATTTCCTTTTTAGTCTTGCAAATAAGTCAGTCTCATGAACTTTTGAAGATAGATGTATGTATTTAGGAAATTGAGGTAATATAGGCTTGAGGTAATCTGTTCTTGATCTTTTAGGCCTGTTTCAGGCAATCTAGATTTTTAACTTATTTTTCAAGATACATTTGCTCTGGAAATTTCTTTGAGTGTGTGGTGTGCGTAGGGATGTACCTAAGAAGCAGGACAATGATCCCAAGCAGTTCACACTGGTGTATCCATACTGTTATGGCCCTGGATCTTCTCAGTGGTGCTAACTTCTGGAAGCAATCATTAATGTCCTGTGGATTTTTGTGCTCAAAAATGCCATAAATCAGGCTTGGCTTTTCTACTCTATACAAGGCATATTGTGCTGTACAGTGCTTGCCTCTTCTGAAGAGACACTCAATGGGCATGAGTTACACTGTTGATGCAAATGTCTGGTCCCACAGCCATTTTCATCACTGTTTATGAAGCATACCAATGTCCTGACACTCCCTGAGCCAAAGCTGAAAGAGGCAGAGATTACCAGCTAAGTACCAAACTCTCTTCTTCCACCCATCTTCTCAAAAAATCTCCACAACATTTTGTCTCTGCTTAACAAACACTAAGATTTATGGCTGTTTCCAAAATGAATTTTAAAACATTTTATTGATTTTACTGTGTACTCACCAGTGATCACTTCACCTGTTAGCAGAGCACACCCATTTCTAGGAAAATACAGCAGCTCACATTATGTACGACAAAGCAATTTGAAATAGGAAATAGACTGTACCCAATTGAAATTATAAAGATATTTAGTCAGGAAGAATGTAATTACCTAGGATGAAATTTGGCCAGGAGATGAAAGCTAATCTTATTCTATCCAATGGCTACTTAACCTCATATCTTTATAGAGACATATACAGAGATATGAAACTTCCATGAAAAATATAATATTATTCCCATCTCTCCCAGCATACACACACAAACACACACATAAAATTTACTCTTTAATATAAGGATTTGCTCTTATTTACTTGGCAAAGTTGCTTTGTAATGTAAGATCAGGAAAGTCACAAATATAAAATATATGGCAGATACACCTTTGAAGACTGCAGGGGCTGAAGAAGGAGAAAAATGCAGGAGATAAAAATGCAGAAAAATACAGAACTGAGCTGCAGCCTGATGGAACTGTCAGTCACTGAATCCTCTGCTAGGAAAAAGTAACAGCTCTTTACCCTCTCCTCATTTCCACAAGCACTTTCTGCACCTCCTGGCCCATGAGTTTTCACAGACACTCCCAAAGCAGTGGAGCTTCCCAGCTTACAGCAACCCTCCCATGCACAAGTTACCATTGGCAGGAAATGGAACTCCTCTCACCATGGACGTGGGCATCCTTCTGTTAAGGCAGCTAAGGCTCTCACCAAACCTTCTTCTATTTCCTTTGCAATTAAAGCATTGCTTCCCAGTGCCAAAATACTTCCTGTTGCCAAAATGGATAGCATTTCCCAAATGATTTAGGCCTTTTTTGGATTTTGCTCCTGTCTACAGCAATGACTCCCTCAGTTTCCCTACAGCATGGGATGACAATATGCACCCTGCTGCTAAAGTCAGGTTCTAGCAATTACCCTTTCATTTTTAAAGCTTAGCTACAGTACTAGTCCAACTGAGGTTTTTAGAAAAGAACATCCTTTTGTGATTGTGAAATAAATTTGTACAGGAAAACTCTCATATATGAGAAACTGCATTTATTCTTTATTTCTGATTTCACAGCAGCCAGAATTGGGATGAAGAAAAGGACTAGACATCATATAAAACCATTTCCAGCCACAGCTAATACCACCTATCTTCTATTGTTGCATGGAAAAGCAGAAGCAGAAACATACAAAGAGAGTCCAAAATTTGAATAACAAATTGACTTTTCCTCAGATACTAATGGTTACAACAAGGAATAGTGAGAGAATATGTAAATGTTATACAGCGTTACCTACGGCAACTGAGTGACTAAGATGCTTATTGTTATGTTAAGTAATCAAAAGTAGCTGCAGTCTTAAAAGAGTGGCAGATCAACCCTATTTAGGCATACTTTTTAAAATGGGTGTTCATCAGCTGTTTTCTTGTAGGAGGAATCAATTAGTAGAACCAAATTGTTGCACTGAGTAGTACATCAGCAAAAATAGATGAAGCGATCACAGCATCAGCAATTGTCATCTTCTCCCTGGAGAAACAAAGGCACTTTTTAGGATCTTCATGGGATGCAAAGGACAACGTGGAAAGGAGTAATAAGTGTATTTTTCTTTATGTCTTTTAGCCTTTTGGTAGTAACACAGCAGAGATGAAATCTGATAGTAAATTGTACAAGCACTACTGGTTTTCTCACTGATTACTGAATTAAAGTTTTCTGCTGTGCAATCAGAGAATTGTCAAAGAAGCTTTGATTACACAGTAAACTTTATACTTAGCATGCCAGTAATAAAACCCTGGTTAATGTGCTGCCTCTTCCGCTCTTGACCTCCCCCCAATAAACCTCTAAAGCCTTCACAGGTTTGAGCAGAGCACTGCCATAAGACCTTCCTTGTCTTACTGTACTACTGCAGCTGCACAGTGCAGGAACTTCCACCAAGGAGGAAGAGTATGGCAGCCCAGGAGTGATCCCACACACTCAAATACTGATGGCTGCCCCAGGGAGAGGAGCACACAGCTATGGCAGAGACTGCTCTTGACCTCTGAGAGCCTTTGTGGGAGGAGCACCCCTGACATGACAGTCACTGGACATGGAAAAAGGACTATGGATGTGTGATAACCTGCCCTCATATCTGCTTGTTATTTACTTGATCGTAGCCTTCTGTTCCATGTTCCATTCAGCCAGAGGTGAGGAGTGGGGCAGTGACAGGACAGGCTACTCTCTCCAGGCTTCTTTCTGAACACAGCAAAGGTAGGCAGGGGAAGGTTTTTCTTACGTGTCACTCAATCTTATTCAAGACCTACTCAGTACAGGTGAACCAGCTGATTTTAATTCGGTAAATAATTAAAGTATCAGCTCATGATTTTCCATGCAGTGTGTTATTAGTCTTCGATATGCAAAGGTGCTGTTGGAGTGAAAGCCATTGCAAGCTTAAGCCTTGCTAATAATAAGAATCATAACATGAACCTGGCTTTTGCTGAGAAGGTTTTGGACTACAAGTTCACGTGGCCTGTAGGTTCCTCAGACAACTTTTGTAGTGTGCAGTTTGGCAATCCTCTTACACAACCACCTGTATTTTCACAGGGGAATGGCAAGGTTCTTGCTGGATCCCTCGGTATGGTGGCAATGAGACAGACTGGGGTGCAGTGCCTCAGATAAAATCGTGCTCTCCTCACAGGTCTCTCGATTCAGGGCAGACCTCCACAGAGAATTATGAAAAGAGCTGCTGGGATGGGCACAGCAGAAATTTATCAGAAGATAAGCTTGATGCACGCATACCCCAACTTACCCACTCAGCAACACATAGCTGTGTGAGCTCTTCCCCATGGTAATGTAAACTAGATTATCTTTGTTCTATGGAAGGATAAATAATCTCACATTTATTGGGAGACAAGGCTATAACAAGAGGAGCTACTGAAAAAAAATTACTTGCCTGATAGTGTAGGTCCATCCTATTTCTGCTGGCCAATCCATTTTATTAAAAGTTCATGATAAAAGGCTAATGGAAAGATCCACTTTTATAAATGTTTATCTTGTTACTGAAAATGTTACGATGCTAGTACAGGCAGCGAAAGATAATGGAATATTTGTAATGTGTTTGTTTAGCTAGCACAAACAAAATTGATAAAGCAAACTTGTGCCAGGAAGATGGCTTTGTTTTGATGAATTATCCACAGAAGCCTTGTTCTCTAAAGGTTGGCTGATCAATCAAGGCTCTTTTGTTTTTTTACAATATCTGCTGTGCACAGATATCTGCACAGTCACATAAGAGCTACCTCAACAGCCAGAGAATGCTTGCTCTTTGATGTTACTACTTTTCACAGACTCTTCCCCCAAATCCTCCGTAACAATTTAGAGTAATAATTGTTCTGACAGCAGTCTTCTTTATTACCTTTATTTTATTTCGTAATTTGTAATTAATTAGTAACTAATTTGCTATCGGTTCACACCAGCACAGGTGTCGGGCAGCTCTGCTCCCCAGGCTCTGCTCAAAGAGCTGGGCTGCAGTTCAGAGCCCCATGGCTCCCCTGGCAGGGGAGCTCCAGGCACAGGAGCTCCGTGGGCTCTGCGGAGGCCTGGCATGTGTAAGCACTCGAGAGATGAAGTCAGAGCTGGCAGGGGAATGGAGAGGGGCATATTCCTAGCACCTTATAAGTACCTAAGCTAAGTGGTATGCCTACCATGGCATCTTAGTTCAGGAGAATCGAGAGGATTTGCTCTGAGTGTTCAGCTCCTGGCTCCCTGCAGCTGCCATGGGAAGAAAGGGTTGTGATCCCTAAATCAGGCTGTTGCCAGCTCTGTGGCAGACTGAGCTCTCCGTGCTCCCTTGAGCTCAGGCACGGAAGTGGTTGCAGTCTCAGAGAGCTGCCTGCAGATGGAAAGGTGTCCTGTTCAGGCCAAAAGCTCTCCAACTCTTTTTTCTGTTTGCTTAAATCCTGTTTGTGAGCCAGGAGCCTGAACATTGCTGGTGTGGATGTGATGTATTGATAACTCATGAGACAAAATTTGAGGTATCCCTGCATGGAAGCTCGCATGAAGGAATACCCCCACCTTGGAAGGTGATGGATAAATAGCAGCCCAAATTATCTTTTATTCTTTAAGCAGAAGACAGCTGCCAGGAGGAAAAGCTGATGTCTTGGGGACTGCAAATCAAAAGCAGATGTGGTGCTTCGCTATTTGTCAGCTGGTTCAACCTCTTCTGCTCATCTCTTTAGTGCCAGTAATGCCTTTGCAGCCCAGGTACCATAGGAAGTGCATTTCTGCATAGCAAACAGTGGGGAAAATTTATATAAATTGAGTATAAGTCTTCAGCTGAGCTTTTGTTTTTTGCCTACTGGTTTATCACACACAGCACAATGAATTTATAAATAGGATTTGGTGAAATGGTATATTCATCTAGGGCCTGCACCATTCAGGGGAGAGTAGTTGATCCTACCGAACAGGTTGTGTGCTGGGATTTGTATTGGCAATATTGGACCAGAAATGAGAATCACAGTATGTAAAACATTGTCTGCCTTACAGTTACTGTGAAGTTGCATTTCTTGTGAGACTCTCCAAGGGGAAGAAATTAGAAACATAGTCTTATTAACACTGGTAACTGCACTTACAAAATTTGGAAATATGAATCCATGTACAGTACATGCAAGGTACAAACAGGCTGAAAACCAGCTATAGATAGTGTAAATCCTGTTGTGGATTCCCAACTCCTTTGAATTATCTCCCCACAAGCTGGCCATTTATAGCCATCCTTGTACTTTCTGCTTCTATAAGCAGCCTCTTTGTAAATAGGAAATGATACAAATCTCAGAGAATAATGCAATAAACTTGTGATCAGTTATTTGAAAAAAATTACATCAAATTAATTCCATGTGCATGTATTGGTGTTGTGTTCTGGCTGCTCTGCTTGTCCTGTAGTAAATGTTCTGCAGGATTGAGAAGGATTTTTCAAGAGTAGAAACATTAATTTTTTGAGCAGACAAGAGATTTCAGAGGGTTAAAGTTTCACTAAATCAGGTAGATTATCTGCTGTTTTTCCTGAGCTGGGGTGGAAAGCACACAGCATGGATGGCGTGGTTTTTTCTGTCTCACTGGGCAATGCTTTGTGCATTTGCTGTACAGAAACCCTCTACAGGTTGCTACAGAATCAGCCAGTGCCCCATTCTCATCCAAGTCCTGACAATCACAGATATTGGTGTGTGACAAGTGAACTTGTTAAGCTTAGAAATAACATCTTACATTTTTCATTTAATAAGTACAAAATAATTAAAAGTACAAAAAGAAAAAAAGTTCTCCCCTTCAGAAAAATAAGTTCTAACCCATAAATGTTTTTTGGATTTGCTTTACTCCATCTTCCCCTTCAGGAAGAGACTTAAAGGGCAAAAAAATGTATATATTCTTACACGAAAACACCCTCATTACTGCCTTAAAGGAAGAGTAATGGCAAACAGACTTTGACTCCTCATTTCTAAAATCTAGATGTTTCTTGAACACAAGTAGGGATTTAAGACTTGGGATTTAAGGCTCTTACCCTGTACCAATCACCAATCTCAAAAACTGCCGCTGTATCCAGTAGGAATATCCCAGACTTGCTCTGTGTTAGTTACAGTCAGAATCTCCCCTACAATATCTCCAACTTCTTTAAGCCTCTATTAGTTTTTTAGAAATGATTTGGACTTGAGAAATTACTATTTCCAACCAATGCATTCCTCAGTTTCCCCTGAGGAAATGCTGAAATGTGCTCATGTGGGAACTATCTGTGCTTTGTTAACTCGTGAATTTTGTACAAGCAGGTACTGGAATTTCTATTGACCATGTAAGCTAAAAAAGTTCCCCACATCCTGCAATTTGCAGGATTGGGTCCTTAAACTGCATTCTTTTCTGTACTTTTCATCTAGAAAGAAACAGTGATGCAAGTAACCAGAGGTTTTCCTGAGTATTTTAAGTCAAGTTTCGGGAAGAGAAAGACATTAAAATAAGTAACTGTATGCTATAACCAAACTTGCATTTCATTTTCTTCTTTCAAAACCAAATATTTGTTTGTTGTAAGTCCATAACAGGGACAAATTAAGTTTGCTAGCATTCAGGAAGAAAAAATAAAGGATTAAGAATGTCCTCTACTTTTTTTTTACTACAAGCTACTGGAAACTCTTTAGCTAACTCTTCCTCACCACCTCTGGAGCCAGGTGCCCCAGATGTCTCTGCAGCTGAGCCACTTGGCTGCAGGGACAGCTTGCATGGGTGCATTTGTTGGCTGTGGGAGGCACGGGGGATAACTCTGCTTCCTACACTGAGAATGTTGTGCTTGTTCCCCAAGAATGGGTTTTGGGGTATTTCCTTACAGCTGTGGCAGAGACCTGTAGTGATTCCATTCCATCCATCGCACCCCTAAACTCTCGCCTTAAATTATCTCCACCAGATGTCCTAAACATTTTTGGCATTCGTTCACTACTCTCATGATGTTCTCATCTACAGCAATAGAGTATTTACTTCTGTCTCTTTGTACCCAAGGCTGTATTTACAAAACATTGTGAAATTTCCAGGTAAAACTGCCTCTTGGGTGCAATTTCAAATAAAAAAATGAAGGACAGATGAAACTCTAACATAAAAGCAAATGATTGAGAAAGAACTACTGGCAGCAAGGATTATTTTAAACCATACATTTAGTCAGATTAATTAGTCAGAATTAGTTTCTACTGCAAATTTATGCGGTGCCTTGATCATTGAACTTCACTGATAATTACTTACTTGCATCCTCATAAAAAAGAGGAGATAAATGGTAGTTGATGAAAGGCTCTAATTTATTGTCCCTGCAGAAATAAAAACAAACTTTGTTTTTTATACAGAATAGTCACACAGAGAATTTCTATTTTCTTCCTTTGAAAATGGGATTGTTATTAACTGAAAGGGTTTATTTAACATAAGATGTAAAATGTTCTCTCACACTAGGATCAAACTACTCATTATTGCTTTGATTTTTTTTTTTTAATAAAATGAAAAGGACTCATTCTCTTTAGGATGACTTTAAAGTAGACTTTAGAAAATATATGGAAGAAAAATCCTGATAATTTTCTTCCTTCCTTCCTTCCTTCCTTCCTTCCTTCCTTCCTTCCTTCCTTCCTTCCTTCCTTCCTTCCGCACCATTCCTTCCTTCCTTCCTTCCTTCCTTCCTTCCCCCCTTCCTGGCTGGTAGCCTATTATATTCAATAGGAATATTTTATTGACTTCCCTGGATTTACAACTTCTAAAGCAGCTGAAGGGAAGGAGAGGAATCTCAGTTTTACTGCACGTTCCTCAGATGCCCCCCACTTGCAGACCCTGCTGGGTGTTGCTTGTGAATCTCTAGGAAATCATAAACTCAATGCACATTTCGAGGATCAGGCAAACATTTCTGCACATTTCTTTGGAAAATCATTTACCATTTACAATACAGGAGAGCCCAGGAGCTGTGCCTGGCTGTGTCCATGACAGAAGGCATTTACATGGCAAAAAAAGAATTGAGCCTTGAGTCTTTTCTCCAGAGAATTACATTTCATGTTCAACAGCACTAGTGGAACAAAAGGAACAAAGCAGGACTGAAAGAGGCAACTCCTCCAGGCATATTTTGCATAGCATATTGTATATGAATGTAATGAGCAGATTAGAAGTGGTAATAGATTTGCTTCCAGCTTACTTGTTAGTTTTTGCTATAGCCTTCTGTGAGGCAAACTAATTTTTAAGGCTTGGTCACGAGCCCTTTATTTGGTCAAGTTTTCTTTTGTTTTCCTTTCTTAATTGTTCATTTCTGGTTTTGGACTCTTTGAACATACCATCACAATGTTTCTTTTTCCTCTTGTTTCAGATGAAAGAGAGAAAGAGTCCATTTTGAAATATTTTCGATGGCTGAATAGAGCACAGAACATTTTCAGCAAACACTCCTTTCTCCTCACATTTCCCCATTTAAATTTTCAATAGCATATTACTGTTGTTTGCGTGCCAAACCTCTAATTATGTTGCCCCAAATAATCGCCACCAAATGGAGAGGATGACAAAAAAAATTTGCCCTTTTGCCAAGGATTTTATAAATCTTGAATCCTCCTGGGATGGAGGCAGACAGAATATGGAGCTAGGGAAGAAAATGGCTTCAAGTGATTTTTGGTAATAGATTTTGTCATTTTCAGGGTTTTTTTAAATGATGATCCTTTGAATATAGTGGAGAAATGGAACATCTTGTTTGTCAATTAACCAAGAGTGCTTTACAAAAGATGTTTTGACATTTGCCTCACCCTGTCTACATCAATATGACAGTCTCATTAATAGTTCAGTGGAGGTTCTTTTTCCTCATGTTTTTAGCATGAGGACAAGTATGGAGTCACCATTCTTTCTGTGGTATATATTTGCCTTCTCCCCATGCAGTATTCGTCTAGCCTCTCATGATTTAGTTCAAAACACTGCTTCGGATTTCTGTTTGCTGCAGAGAGTCATAAATATGGATTTATGTAACCTAGTGTTTATTTAATGAATCCAGTGCTCATTATGCTGGAAATGAATTGTTAACTGCCTTTTCTGAAATGATGTTTAAAATAAGGGCCTTCGTCAACAACTGGCTTCAAGACTTCATTTTGGGGGTAGCTGAGAATGAATTGATAAGAAATGGGTACTACTCAATGTGCTCTGCACATCCTACCAGCAAATATGAATATTCAATATCACTGTGAATTTTTAGGTAACAAGGAGCAGAAAATTTGCCCTTGATAAGACCTTCCCTGCTGCAGCGGAGCTTTCACAGAAGAATTGACCAGAAGAACTTAGATTTCTCTTCCTGTGAAGGGCTGTGTGAGACAAATGCCTCAAACAGCAGGAGACACCTGCATGTCTGCCAGTCCTTGTGGAGATTGGCAATGCACTTTGCTTAGGAATTTTGGAAAAGAAATCACTGGGATGATTTGATATAGATAAAAATGGTAGGAATTACCATTATTTAAAAATAACAATGGTAGTCAAATGTGTGTGTGCTTAGGCAAAGAGATTTGGATGCTATTAGATTTAGTCTTGAACTGTATATATATCCTACCGAATGAACCTCACCCCCCATTAAATACAATAGAACTTCAGCAATAATTCTGCAAAATAGTTAACTGGCAGAGACAGGTGGATTTAAGTCCATGTTTACTGTTCTGTAGTAGAGTGGAAAACACTTAATTTTATTAGCACAAGAATAATGTGCTTTGAGATAAACGTATGACAAGTTGTCAAGAAAACTGTGCAAGACATATTTTAGTGATGAAATGACGGTGTTAGGATCAGTACATGCAAAATCTCTTTCCTTAATATTTTCTTTAACTGCAAGATTTGCATTTGACAGTTAAATGCTGTAATTTTGTGAGTTTCACTAGATTGCTTTATTTTCTTATTTTTATATAAATCCCTGCCCTCTGATCCCACTCCTGAGGAATTCTAGGTCTATTACAGTGCGGTGATGTCCATTGCTAACTGTGCTTTCAAATACTCTGTCCCTGAGACCCTCACAAACTTGGCAGTGAAAGGAGCCATTCCCAGATCCTCCTGCTACTAAAAAACTTGCTCCGATAAAGACCTTCTTCTCTGTTTGACCTGTTTGGGACCAGACCTGGGTTTTTTTTTGCTATATCCTCTGTCTTTGCTCAGAAGTTAAACCAATAGGCTCAAACACTGCACAAGAGAGAAAAAAGAGCAAGTTCCTGTGATTCCACAGGGTAATTTCTGTCTATGTTTACTTGAGTTTAGGAAAAATCACTCATGGGGGAGAGTAATTGGTGTCCACAAATAATGTAAGAGAAATGCAGATAAAGAAATACACATTTTGGGCAAGGAGGTGGTGGATGTTTAAAAACAAAATCCACTCCTCCGTGAAATAGCCTGGCATTACTTAATAGCAGACCTGGGAATGAACTTTGAGTCTGATGCTTCCATCTCCCATGGTTCAGATCGAACTCTGGCTCATCTCACCCATGCAGACACTTGATATTTGCCTAATTGAGAATGGAACCATATCAAAGCATTGGCATTTACATTATTAACTGGATGTAGTAAGCAGAGGTCTGGATTTACAATTCACTAACCCAGAACTTGTGGAGAGCTGATGGCCCTAGACAGGCTGATGATTTCAAGCTGTCTTTGAGAGGCAGAAGCTCCCCATGGGGCTTATTTCCTGATCCACTGAGGTCTCCATGGGTTTATTGCCATTTCACCCCCTGATAGGAGGTAATACCCTGCTCTTCCTTGGGACAGCAGCGAAAACCACAGCCCTGTGTTCTCCTAGCTGACTCAATCACAGCTCTGTAAGCACAGATGTAATCAGTTGTATTGCTCAAAGACTGAAATTGTTCCATCTTGGGTTTTTTTCCACACTAAAAGCATGTTTAAATTAATGTTATTCGGCACAAACAGTAGTTGAACTAATTTCTTGCTCTCTCACGGCCTTCTTTGCAGCGCAGCACAGCGCTCCGTGCCGTCTGCTGCGGCTGCTTCCCCATCAGACTGCTCAGTGGAAAAGAAAATGCTACAATCAAAGTCATCCTAGTGGAAATAGCAGTTCTCTTGAGTCTTTTTCTGCAAGCAGAAGCTAAGCTTTTCAAGCATTTGTGCATTGCTTTTCCACATACAGCCTTAGACTGTAAGGGTTATAAAGGAGAAAATGAATTTTTCCTTCTACAGCATAAAATTTGAGAAGGATAGAACTATTCAATACTGAAGTTACCTCAGGAAAAAACTGTAATTTTTATATAAAACATGAAATAATGATTAAAGGCTAATGAACTTTCTTATCAGAAGGGACTATGTAGCCTGACTTCTCTGTAGGAGGACTAGTAGAGTCAGTTCAGAATAATTCGTACCAAAATCTCTTGAAGTCAATACCAGCTCTCTTTTTCTTCAATACTTAGCAGGTCCCCTGGACCACCTCCTAAGACTTTGCAGTCTTTGAAATTTTTCAGGCTTGAATTTGAATGTATTCCTTGGCCAGACATCCATTTCAGAGGGAGTGTGTGTGTATATATATATGTATATGTATGGATATGTATATATCTACATACATACATATATATATACACACACACATATACATATATACATATACACACACACACATATATATATACACATGCCCAAAATATAATGGCAGGTTCCTTCCATGTGTTAGGCACAAATAAGACTGTGCAATGCTTCTCTACAACCCAGTAAAATAGAGAGAAGGCAGAAAAGACTTGTGCTGCTTCTGGGATGATTTTGAGCTGTTTTACTGAATGTGAGGTTACGTTTGAGGGTGTCTCTGCTTTGAGTTGAATCCTTAGCTTACTTCTAAAGGCAGACATTTGTAACTAAAGTCTTCACTAGATACAGTACCAAATGGGTTTCTTGGTTGATGCATGTGATAGGAGTTATCTTCTTTTATCCCTATGTGCCTGTAGACTGTACAAGCATGATTTGCTATTTGCTGTCTCAGAACATCCATACCAAAGCTTCAGCCAGCCTGGTTTGTTCCCAAAAAGCATCCTTTGTGAGAATTAAAAGAGAATGTTTGGAACAGTATATTATAAAAGCAAACAAAATACAGTAGAAATAATTTCTGATCTCAGGCAAGAGCTGAAAATGAAAATAAATAAAGACCAAGTGCTGTTTACTAAAATTTCTCTGCAGTGTGCACAGAGCAGGAAATAAAATAATTTTGTTGGTTCTATTATCATTCTTGAAAGCACAACACAAAGCAATGCTGATATGGTACAGATCCTTCACACAGCTGGGGGAGAAGAAAAGAAAAGGCAATTAAGAACATTATAGATTTAGTTTGTTGCTCTGAGCTGGAAAGATCCAGTTAAGCATACTGTGATTCTGAACAGAGAAGTACAGGAGATGAGCCAAGAGAGAATTTTTCTTGATATTATCACTTGACCTCTTTCCATTGCCTTCCACAGCTCTCCCAGCCAAGGATATATCTGTAGCCAAATCACCTCTGGCTCTCAAAGCTAAAATCTGACAGTCCATGTATAAATCCACACCTGTGAGGATGTGTGGCTAAATACCAGCCTGGACAACTTAGTGTTCCAGTCTGACCCTGTGAAAGAGCTCTATTCTGCATACCTCACTGGAACACCCAGCCCTAATTTCCAGAGCATGGAACTAGGTGACCATTTCCACTTGTCCTACTCCCTCTACCATCATCTCCTTGACACAAATTTTCTTGATGTATGAAACCAAGGAGTAAAAGTAACTCTTGCTCTGTATAGGCATGAGAAATTCGTCCCTCTTCCAAGAAGAGGGCTCAGAATTAATTGTCTTTGAAATGGCCATGTGTGTTTTGCATGTTTGTCACATGTAATTTAACCAGAGCTGGCTTTGTGTTTGGGCACAACACAGGCAAAGAACTGTTTTCACTGCACCTTTTGCACTCTTGTTTTGGTAGTTTCAGTGTCCTTTCTTGGTGATTCTGCACAGCACTCTGCTGGTATGCACATAAAACAGCAATGGGAAATTAGTCTATGAGAAATGAATCTAGACATTACTCTTGAGTAAGCGTGTCAGGCAGCTGGTACAGGTCCAGCCAGACACAGCTCCCTTGAAACCAAACCTTATCTTTATGTGTCACTGTAATCTGGAGGAAATGAACACAAGTGAGCTCTAAAGCTATATCTGCTTTGTAGCATCTGTCCTTGCAAACTGATGATCTGGAATAAGCCATTTCTCTGGGTCTCTTTCCAATTCCTCTGTTCCCAGAGCTACCGTGGTGTGTTGCCCTGCACACGTCGGTGAAGCACTGCCCATAAACCTGCTACTGCTGCCTTAAGTCACTGCTTTGCCATGTGCAGGTCACCCCCGAGCCTGCACTGATTCTACTAAATTGCAGTTATTTTTGTAGGCAACATAACTTGTTTTTCCATCGCATTCACATGTGGCACCGCTGGATGTGCCAGGGGCTCACACACCGACGGCCGCCCTGTGACGGGGAGCGGATCCGCCACCTCTGGCAAGCTCCCAGCCAGCACAGCTGTCCCACTGGTGGGTCACAGCTTTGGGCAGGAGCACAGCTGTCTGCATTTAAATAGCTCTGGTGGCTGGAGTGATGTCAGGATGTGCTGGTGCTTTGCCATGGGACTCTGGGATCCACCATGGGCCGCCTTAGCTGTTCTTATTTCCACACTCGTGTTCAACACAGAGGGGCCAACATCAAGTTCACAGTGGCCAACAATGGTGGCCACAGTGCCATAGACTGGCAACAGCCTCCACTGGCCATCAGCCACCCAAATCAGCAATAGCTTGGAGAATGTCATGCGCTGGGAACCAAGGATCAACCTGCCAGCACCCAGCTGAGCAGCTGCAGGCTGAGAACAGCTTTCGGGATGGGTATTGCTGCAATCTGACGTGATATTTGTGCCAGATTATCTCCATTCATTAAGTGAGAGAATAGAAAAAATGTTAATAAGCCATTAATAAGGTCCGAAATACACTTGAATACAGAAAAAAAGAAACTAGTTGTCTAAATAGAATAAATCTTTTATAGTGTTCCCAGTGGTTTATAAATCACCCCCAGCTTGCTCATATTTGTGTGGAAGCTTTTTGTGAAAAGCTGACCTTATCTCACTGCAAGCATTTCGCTCCTATTCTGTGCAGGAAAAAAAAGTTTGGTTCCATTTGTACAACAAAGTTAGAAATACAACTTCATGGAGAAATGGTGGGATTCTTGAGACAGAGCAGTAGTAAAGAAACTTCAGAGAGAAAAGGTGGAAAAAGGTTATTAGTTCTCCAATAGAGGATCATTTGACTCTGGAAATGTTGATTTGCTCTCTTCTTTTGTATGGCACTGGGGAAATCAGAATTGGTTTTTAAATATAAGGATATGAATTGGAAATAAATTTCAAAGGTAAACTTAGAGGTAAATATTGAAAGAGTAAAATTATACCTTTGAACTGATAAGTTTAATTAAAAGACAGATGGATCCATGAGTGCTGTAAAAGAGAAAAGCCTGGGTAAGCACTCATAGTTCCCTCTCAATTTTGATTTATTCCTGGCATTAGAAATGGGTGAACCTTCCTCATAAGAGGCTTGTTCCTACTTTCTCCTTTAATGGGCTATCTGTTTTCAGAGAACTTGGGACGATCTTTGTCAGCCTTATAGGCACTTTGAATGATGCAAGCAATTTGGGAAGGATTTTATTTCATTGTCTCTTTTGTAATTTTGCCTGTTCGTTTAGATTGCAATTTAAAACATGTTGAAATGTATCGTTAAACATTTTAGTTTACATCCAGGACAGATGCCACTATTTCTCGTTTATCAAATCAGTGAACTGAGGCACAAAGTTCACTAACTGAGAACAGGTAATGCACCAACTAAAGCACGGAGTAACCTGTAGTCCTAGTTCCTGAGCGAGAAAGGATCTGACCTTTGGCTGATGCTCTCTTCAGGGACTGAGAATCACATTAAAAATGGGTCACTAGAGGAGGTGGGAATGATCTCAGGAGCTTAGGAGTTGGGTTTTGATCTGAAAGCAGCTGAAGAGAATGCAAATATTCTACTGGCCTGAGTGGGTTGCTTGAGGTCCCCACAATTTCATCCATTTCAGCAGAACATAATTTAATAGTTTCTAGTGGAGTAATCTGAATTGGAATAAAAGGCATCTCTTACAACACAGAATCCTAAAATAATAGGTTTTATAAATTAATGCATCAGCCAGTTCAACATCCAGTCTTGAATAATATTTCGCTTGTAAACAAACAAGATGGTATTTCTGAAATATTATTTGTGTGGAAAAAAGATAGACCATTTTGAACAATATAAGAAAATTGTGCTAACTGATGCAAAGATGCAATTTTATCCATTGTGAAAATTTTATCCTGAGACTGTGAAATTACTTATCCTTATTTTATTAATTCCCAATAGATGTAGGTTTAAAATGGAGTGCTGATTTGTCTCATGGAATTTAGCAGAATGAAGAAGCAAAAAAAGAATTAGTTTTGCTGTCTTCCATTTTAATGTTCCATTGGTTATTTGAGAGTTTGTTGTTTGAACAGGTTGTTACAGTGCATCACTTCAGCTACCTTAATGCTTTGATTTTGCAGTAAATTATATTCCAATAATGCTTTTATTTTGCCTAAATTTTTAGATTAATTCATTACATTCAAAATGGTCTCTCATTTGAGCAAGAAATCAGTAATTTTATAGCAAATGAAAATCAGTTATTGAATGAGACATTAAAAATCTAAGAATATATTTATTGTATTTGTATGTAACCAAGACAGCTGCTTTAAAATAAATATTAATATTGTGTGTAGCTTTTTGCTATTCCAGTTTTTCATCTCGAATGATTATTTCAAACACCAGCTTCTTACCTCCTTAATCCTCTTCCAAAATTCAATAACTGAAATAAAACTATGTTCTAAAATGGTAGCAGAAATCAATATCCAGAGCTATGAGTGGATGCTCATTGACACAGATAATACCATTTCCATATTGCCCTGATGTTGGTCCCGATGCTCCCAGGTCAGCTGCAGGCATTGAAGAGGTGAGTTGGGAAGCTCGAGCAGTCCAGGAGCAACAGATGTTCACAGGCTCTGGAGTGACTATAGATCCAAGAGGTTATTAATGACCTATAAATGCAGCTCTACTCTTTTGTGTATATTCCTACCATTCACAAAATCCCATTCCCAATTGTTATTTGAAACTGATCCTTTGTACTCATGGGCTGTGTGGACTTCCTTAAGGATCTCTGAGGAGTTAAAGCAGCACAAAATTCAGTGTCCTGTTTTCTAGACATTCAGTGTTTCTGAAGGAAGAAGAAATGCAATTTGAAACTCTGCTGTTCTATTTACAGAGGACCTAATACCACAGGTTGGGGGTATGCAAAATTTTATTAAGTTCTGACTGTTAAGTTCCATGGCTGGTAAATCACTCTCGGTCAGATCTGGGTATATTAAAGTGCTTGGTTGATTTAGGATGTTGATGTAAATGGCAAAGCTCATTTTATGAGCTTCATTATTTCTGGAGAGAGGCTTTTCATACAGCTTATTAATATACCTGATTTTTATTATCTTTTCCTCAATAACAGCTGCTTTCTTAATAGGTGTTTTGACACTGAGATTTAATGGCATTTAAAAAGATGACAGAGCCAGGCACAGAAATTGCAAGTCATATGTATCAAATTGTTCAGTCATGAAAAGATTGTTCCATCCTAAAAATGGAATTTCTGCTGTTCTTTTTTGATTAGGTTTTAGTTTTTGCTCTGGTAGTTTGAACTTAATATTCTGGATAAAATAATTTCTTTTTGATTTGAGGAAAGAATTTTTTTTTCTGCTTGTCCACAATCTAGAAGAATGAGAGAGACAGCAGCTAGAGGATCCCAAGAATATTTATGTTTTTTGAGCACTTATGAAATCAGTATCAATCAATTTCATGAAACAAAGTCCTTCAGCATGAATGCCCCTAATAGTACATTACTCTATGGATAGCTACTCCTTTATTTGTACAAGCCTCTCTGCCTTTGAAACTACTCTGGATCACAAGATTAGTATCAAATTTGACAAGGTGGCCTTCCAATTCTGGAGGAAATCCAGGTCAAACTTACTGTCAAGATTCTGCTGGCTTCTACTGTTCTCTGCCTCATCAACTTGAGTCAGATAAGACTTCTTCTGTGGATTTATAACAGAATATTTTATCTTTAAACTTCTGTTCAATATACTTTTCATTTGCAAAAAGTTCTCTACATTTTAAATTTATGCATATATTTAAGCTGACATTAATTTTCATAACGAACATGAAAACGTAATATACATAGCCAGCTCAAGCTCATTACTGTGCTATTTAAAAAACTTTCATAGCCACATTTGTACTGAAATAAATATTCTCTTTTTCTTAACAACCTGCATTTCTTACAGACAGTGGTATGCTCTTGCTGTAGGCAGAGGAAGCACCAATTTTTCTGATGGCCTGAAGCTTTTCACCCTGTAGGTGTGGTTGCAAAAGGATCAGGGATGTAGCCCTACAGAGAACATAGATTTTTCTGCCTTGTATGGAGCAGTATAAACTTCATGCATGTGTTCTCTTCTTGGAAATGTCTGTCTGGTTTAGCACATGTTTTCTAGCTCTGAAACACAGCACTTCTGCAATATGTTCTCAGCATAATTCTGGATGAGTGCCTGTGTGAATGGAGGCGCAGTGAAGGAGTAATGTGATCTTCAGAATAGATTAATATGAATGGGAGCACTTTGGAAGCAGAGATCGCACAGACTTGTGAAGGATTTTCATTCCATTTGCAGGAATTATTTGTAGTCATTACTCATTTTCCAGGGTGTTGCACCGCATAATGTAAAAGCCTATCTTTCTGCTAGAGGATGGGCTTGTCAGAGGATTTAGTTTTGTACAGTAAGCAGCATGACTTGCTTTTCTCCCTGGTGGTTTTCTGGTGGTCTCTAGGTTCTCATCACCTGGATATGTGAATATGGACTGGCAAATTAGCTTGTTGCATTGTAAAGAGATGTAGCTAGAGCAGTGAAGATAATCTTATTTGTGTTTAGAGTGTGGATCTTCTTTAGAAGTCCTGGCAAACTGCTATGAAAAGGGAAGCAGAATCACAGAATCTGCTGCTTTGGGATAGATTTCAGGTACCCTCTGTCCAGCCTTGTACCCCAAGCAGGGTCATCTGTGAGATCAGGCCAGGCTTCTCAGAGCTTTTCCCAGTTGGGTCTTGAACTCCCTAAGGCTGAAGAAGTTCTCCAGGCAGTCTGGTCTCTTGATTGTCCTCAGTGAAATTTCTTTTCCTGTATCCAGCTGGAATCTATCCTTTCAATTTATGACTTCTGCCTCTCAATCTTCTACTGTGCATTATGGTGAGGAGCTCAGCTCAGCCCCTCAATAACCCTGCAGGCAGGCAGGGCCAGGCTGCTGTGAGACCCTCGTGCCCTTCACCCAGGCTGAACAAGCCCAGCTCTCTTCAGCGCTGCTCACAGGGCAAGTGCTCCAGCCCTGACCACTTCGGTGGCCTCCACTGGACCCTCCCAAGCTTGTCAATGACTTAAGATACCAGGCCAGGACTACTGCAGAAATAATTGCAGATACAAGATCTTAAACTTGTGTTTGTCACTTGAATGTTTCTATACCAATTCTTTCTCTTGCTGTTCATTGAGCAAGAACCTCTCAGCATTTTAAGAAAGCAAAATCTATTATCACTCCCTAAGATACATTGCTTATAATATCTATCCTCTTGGAATTTCATTAAAGACATTATACTCATTTTTCCTACAGTGTCTTCATCTTCTTTGCCAAGCTTCATGGATGGCAGATGTTTTTCAGGATTAATGAATAGTGATAACATCATTAGTCACTATCTCGAGATCCAATAATCCTTTAACAGAGTGATGTGAAAGTCAATAGGTAAATGAGAAAAGGCTTTTAAATTGCTTCCTGTCTCTAACAAGTCAATAAAGGCCCTCTGTGGGAGGGTGAGCATCTCTGTGTCTCAGTGTAACAGCAGCTGAGGCTTCTCAGGATAGGACACAAGCACACATGAGAGACAGGAATATTTCAAGCTTCCAGGCTGACCTGCAAAAGAGGTCTCTTTCCAACTCAGGGTGGCAAGCTGCATGGAAACGATAGTGCCTTCTCTGTCTTTATTTCTAATTGACATTTGAAATATTTCTGAGCTCTACTTTTTACCATCACCATTGAAGGAGGAATTGCAGATGGTACCAAACTGGGAGGAACAGTCACTGCACTGGAGTGAAGGGCTGCTGGTCATAAAGACCTTGAACAGCATTGTCTCCTTCAAAAATGGGGTAAATGGGATTGAAGAAGTGGGCAATGGATGTGGGAGTTGAAGAACTGGGCTGGTATTAGCAAAATAGTCCTGTTTCATTCCAGCAGTTTGCATCCTTTGGCTGTGGAGCTGTAAATGCTACAGCGAGTAGGACAAAAACATCGGAGAAAAGTAAAACACCTTGAAGACATAGAGATATGTTTCTGCTTGTTTAGAGGCAAGGGAGGTTCTTCACACATGTCCCTTTCTCAGGGCTTTTCTTTGACAGTTTGAAGCAAAGGAGCTCCATTTTTCCATGGGGCTGAAGGTGCCTTTGTATCACACCCTGGGTTCTCTCCTTGGAGAAAAAGCTGCCTTTTAATTTCTGACTGTGTCTAAAGCAAAGAAAGTGCATTCTTGACAGTCTTTTTTATTTTTTCACAGATGACTAAGTTAACAGGGCAGCTCATTAGGAAATTTTCCCCCAATCTTCTCCACTAGGCAAATGGATTTAATGTTTAGGTTTGTTTGAATTGCCTAAGAGTAACTACACACTAAGAAAGCTGGGACAGCCTTAAAGGTGATTTGTGTCAGTGCTCCAGGAACGAGAGCTGAATGGGGAACTAATCCCCTGTACAGAGCAGAGCTCTCCTGGTGCCAGCCAGCAGGCTGGATTTGGCTGGGATGAGTCCGCTGGGCATGTGCCTTTGCTTAGGAAGGGGAGAAAAAAAGGTTTTTACAGCAGTTTGTGCAGCCACCTACCTCCTCCTTTGCTTGTCCAGGCACCAGCAGCAGACACCAGCACACCATGTCCATCACAGGGCAGGGAGGGGAGGGCTTGGATCCCCTTTCCATCACCAGGACAGTCAGAAAACAAAGCATTTTCAATGCTCATTTGTGAAAATCCAGACATGTTGTCTCTTTGTATCCACTTTTCTTCAAGGGAAAGCAATAATGCTTATATCTACCTCTTACTTAGCATTACATCCATGCACTTCAGAGCACTTGGCATTGATAGATTTTTTTACAACCAATTAAATAAAAGTGCAGAGGTTCCTCTACATTTATTTCACAAATCTTTAAAAACAAACTATTAACTCTTTTCTCATTTGTTTAAGGTCAGAAACCAGAAGTCGGTTGTTGAAGAGGCATTTACTGCAGCGATTTATAATGCCATCCCTGACCTTGGATTACTTGGTAGCAATTAAACCATGTGTTTAACTTCCTGAAGTATTAGGAAATACATTAGAATGGAAGAATGCTTTTTCAACATGTCCTGTACAAAAATATTTTTTAAATTTATAAGCTACAACTTTACTGCAATTTCCTTGGTTTTCTTGCAGTACCCATCAGAAGTAACCACAGAAGACAAGTACATCAATGAGGATAATACAATGGTTTTATTTAATTGCAATTATTTGTGTATTCCGTTTCATTGATACCTTTTTCTATAGAACTCACTAACAAGAATTACCAACTGGAAATTAAAGGGATGGGACATATAGCCATAAATTTTCATAAACATTTAATATCTTCCTGTTCTAGTTTTTTTTCCAGTTAATTGAGTCAAGTCTGTGCAGGTTGTGGAAGAAATAAAAGAATGGCAATTTAATTCTGTGGTAAGTGGGTAAATAGGTATATGGGAGTAAATGGAAGATCATTAAGGTGTTGGCTTCATAGAATCACGGTTGTCAGCCTGTGGATTGTAAATGGGTAACACTGTGCCAATACACATTTTCAGCACCATACAGAAAGTAACTAGATATAGAAATGGACATAAATTCAAAGGAGAAAAATCTAAATATATGTTAGTTTATAGATATACCCAATAGCAAATGCAATTATTAAAAGATTCTTCTGTTACAACTGTAGCAATTTTTTATGAAGGCACTTAATATTTTTTATCAATTTTGCAAGACTGACTGTATTCATACGTATATGTGTACATACAAGCATACACACACACATATATGTACCATCACTACTCCAACTCGATTTGTCGTTAGCAAATGACTGGCAGTGCTAAAGTACTAAAAGGACTTTTGTTGTATTGAATTTAAGTCACTCAAAGGAAATTGGAAAATGGGGCTTTGTGAGAAAACAGAATGGAATAAAAGATGGAAAAGGTCTCTCACCCCCTTCCCTTTTGCCTCTCCTTTCTGTAGTGTTTCTCTCTGTACTGCTTTTCATTCTTCTGCTCTCTGTTGCCCTTCTAAATCCTGTGCTACTCCCATGATTGTCTCCCTTGCTTTCATACTAACTAGCAATGAGTCCTTTCATGTTCCCATCAAGCCTGGACAAGTGGCAAACGCTCTTTCTCTCATGCACACTGACTTTTCTCATTGTTCTTAGCTGAAAAGGTGCAACTGTGCTGCTTTTCAAGACATTTGTTTCAGATGGGATTTTTCAGGGTGATGAATCAGACTCATTTTGTACTCCAGTCACTGCACTGCAGCTTTGATGTTTCTGTTCTTCCCAGTAACACGTCAATGACGACATCTTTTCTGCAATGTAACACCGTACCAGGCAGTCTGATGGAGGGATAAGTTCATGACATGACTACTACCAAATGTTAATGCTATTTTGATAGTAATGAAATGTGTCTGTCACTCCATCTGTAATAAACAGGAGATGATGTCACACCGTTTCTATGCAGGGCCACAGCGAGGACTGGAGAACATGATGCTAAGCTTATCTGTGGCACCAAACATCATGGAGCTACACCACTACATGAGCTTCATCTGATTCATCTTATGATAAAAAATGAGCACGCAGTAACTGAGTAAATGTTTGCAAATACTTTGCCACTGAATTGAAGTCACAGATTTATTGCAATAATAAACATGTGAGTGCATCTTGATAGTTTGTTAATTGAGCTCTGTGGGTGGTTAGCATTTTGTTTTCATTCAGAGGACTCTGTATGTGAAATCACATGATCTAGTTATTTTGTCTGTAGTAAGAATACTGAACGTGGTCATCTGCTATACCAAGTGATCTTCACTCCTTTTGAAATCATAGGACAATAACATCAGAGTTATTATGCAGAGTTTTGTTTGTTTAAATTGAATATGCATGAGAAGCTGTCTAGAGAATGCTAGGCAAGACAACATTTTTATTAAAATGCTAAGAAATTCTCAGAGTTAGAAGCAATCTTTAAGGGTTGTAACAGAGCAAAATTTGGTACTGAGTTAGTTTATGAAAATGCCACTCATACTTTACCATTCCGCCATCAATATTAAAGTCTGGAAGGCAAATCTTGCAGACTAAGAAAAAAGGTTAATGATTGGCTTGATTTAGTCTCATCAGCTGGAATGTGCTAACCACACTGTTTCCAGCCATCGTCAAAAGACTCTTGAATTTGCATTTCCAGAATAGGAGATGACAGCACAGTTTATAATGCTGTCTCCATTCACACAAGGGATCAGGGATCTGGATATGAAGGTTTTTCGGGATGGGATAACAAAAAGAGGAGCTGTGCAGAGCAGCGGTTGTTCTGTCAGAGTTATGAGTGCAGTCAAGGCTGCAGGAGCTCCCAGAGTGTTTCTTGCATTTTGGAGAACAGTCACCATTCTGCTCCCATGGTTGTTTCTGATCCAGTGCCAGAACACATCGCCCACTGCTGATTTTTATCTCATTTTCTACTGACACAACTGGCACAGGTCCTCTTTTGATCTGTGAGATCAGAAAGAGTTGTTGGGTAATTTAGCTTGATTTGAGGACAGGATTTGGTAATGCTAAGTTTACAGTTGAACTCGATGTTAAAGGTCTTTTCAGTCTGAATGATTCTGTGATTTACAGCTATGGCTCCAGCAGACAGCAGCAGCCAGGCCCAGGCACCCCTGAACTAACAGGGAAGCCTGAAAGGTCATCCCCTCATGCCTTTTCACGGACTGTGGGACCATCATTGATACCATGTGATTAAGGTACCTTTATTTATATCTGATAGATATTGTTTTCTAACCAAACAGCAAGGGAAAAGCTCATACTGTGGTTCTTTTGTAACAGAAAACTATTCAGCTGCATGGGGGTTTTTTTGTAAAACAAGACTATTGTCTTTGCTTTCGCTCAGTGAAGTGCTCTGTCCCTCACCATGTGATCACAAAGTTGGGAAGCAGACAGCAGAAGTAAAGGTTCAGGTCAGCATTAAGACACTGTGCACAGTCTCAGATCTCTCTGGAATCAGTGGAGATCTCCTCAAAGCTGATGCTGGAGCCTGGCAGGCAGCTGAAGTTCCATGAACCTTGTTCAAGCAGACACAAGGGCTGGGATTCATTTGCCCAAAACACAGATATCTACTCTCAGTTCAGGTGCTGTGAAGCACTTTCTTGGCCTCTTGAAGGCACTTCAGAAAGGCTCATGTGCTCCCTGGCGTGTATTTGCCATCCCTTGCAGACGCTTCAGACAGCTCACCCTGTCTGGAGATGCTCCTGGACAACCTGCTTCGACTGCTCTTGAGCAGAGGGATTGAACTGGGGGATTGCAAAAGGCTTCTGCCAACCTAAATGATATTGTGGTCTGAGCAAGCAGCAAATTCCAGTGCACTGGGCGCCTGAATGTTCTGCTCTGCCAAAATCCACTGACAGTGATTCAGCTTGATTCATTTGAGGTTGTTTAGGCGTTTAGTACCCCAGGAGAGGCCTTTCATCTCTCCAGGACCAGCAGATACGAAACAACACTTACGGGAAGTATGCATCATTTCGTGCCAGACCAGGAGGGACATCCTCACTATCTCAGGTCCAGTGTCAACTAACATTTGAGTGACTGACTTCTCAGTAGTCATGTCTTTGAAATATTGTGTACACAAGAGTCCAAGGGGCAAAATCTGCCCATCCAAAATTAGTTCCTTTCATGGTAAGATAATTCCTTGCTATGGCATTGTGCATCTGCTTTGAGTGTGCTACATTTAGCACTTTATGGTTTTGTCTGTCACATTAACAAGTTCTCAGCTACTAGGAACTTCCTTGCTATGCTGGTATTTGATCAAGTAATTGCTGAACCTTTTCAAGGCAAACCAAAAAAAAAAAACCCAACATTTTTTAAGGCAGATCTTTCAGACTGCTGCCTTCCATTCCTGCGGCCTTTACTATGACAGCTTTTTGAGTCATTAAAGAGTTGGAAGATCCCCTGAATGCCAGAGGACATGTCTTACTGTGATGGTGTGTGCCTTTTGTCCCCTGATCAGAACGAGGCAGATGAGCCAGGAATTGAATGTGGGTGATCTTTCACTTGGGTAAGCATTGTTTGCCACTAAATTGTAGCAACAATACAGTCTGAGCAGGAGAGAAAGCAGTGGAATCAAATTAACGATGAAAAAAGCTGTTTTCACTTTAGTCTCTGTTTATAAATTAAGCTATACCTAGAGACATGCATCCCAAATGTCTGTCACCCTCCCTCACTGACTATTCAGTGGGAATAGATCTCATTTTCTGGTACAAAACATTTCTGGTACAAAACACAGTGACAGTGCAGCAGAGGGAAATGTCCCATACTTTCCCAGAGCAGAAGAGAAGCTGCAGCACTGGGTTGCAGATGAGGGCCCTCGTGTAAAACCTCTCTGTAAGGCACATTTCCAGAACTGCAGCCCACTGCCAAGATCCTTGCCTTCCCACTGCAGCTGGAAGTGGCTTCTTCTCATCAGAGGACCAATGTACAGAAGATCCTTTATGTTTTGTTGCGTCACATGTCATGGATTCATGTAGCAGTGAATTGGGTTGAAATCTGGGATTTTAGATTAGTTTGTTGCACTCCATTTCTAATTGCAGGCTGCCCAAGAATCAGCAGTGTTGGGCTGCTCCATAATATTTTTTGTCTAGCTGCTCAAAATTAAATTTTTCAGTCTACAAAATGTACCAATTTGGATGAGAAAGCTCAGCCCAGAAGGGAGTGTACCAGCAAATTATCTCCCTCTCCCCCACGTCTATGTCATCACTATTATCTCGTTTACCCTGAAACAGTAAGAAAAGTAAAGGAATCCAGTTATCTCACTTTATTTCCCATGGTGGGTGTGACAGAACATCTTGTGACCTATGAAGCAACTCGAAGCAATGTGAGCATTTCAGCAGTTTACTTACAAGTGGCTGCAACTTCTTTAGTCACATTTAACGTGGCTTTTTGTTTTTCCCTTGAAAACTCCTGAAGGTTGAGAGCCATGAGCTCAGAGTGGCACAGGTTATCATATGATAGCCCAGTCAGCAAAGCCAAGTGTCGCTGTTAATGCACTGGCACCAGTGAGGGTCACTCATGGACCAAAATGTTATCACACTGGGGCTGTCGACAACCCTGTGATTAAAAAAGTATTCACTAAAAAAAAACCCAACTTTGGCATCCCTTAGGTTTAGCTGAGGGAAATATGTTGAGCCTCCTAGGCTGTACTTACCTCTTACAGTATCTCTTGTACTTTGAGCCCCATGGAACTTAGGGCAATAGTGTTTTTTGTATGGGGAGTAGGAATGGACATGTCTCTTTTGGGTGGTATCACACACAACCATCCTTCGCCACCCACCTGCTCACTGCCAGCCGCTCCTTGGAGGGCAGTCAGATGAGTGGAGGGGAGCAGAGAGGGTCGGGTGCCTCTCCTGACCACTCTCAGGCGGCTGAGCCAAGCTCTGCTCTGAGCCAAGCCTGCAAGAATCCTTGCCGGTCAACCCCCGGATGCTCCTTGAAGATCTTTATAGCTTCTTTACACCTCTTTTCCAACTCAGAAGCATTCTACAGTCACTTTGTGCAGAGGAGTTGCATCAGATATGGGAGAGCTCATTTTAATGCACCTTCGAGTTGCTCAGGTCTCATGTGAGCAACCGTGACAGTAAGAGCCCCAGCAGGAGGAGGACAATAACAGCTCCAGTGTGCAAGGATGAAGTCCAGCTGGCAGCTGATGTTCACTCCTCCAGCCAAGGGAGTACAAATGTGCCCTGTGTGAGTCACAGCAGGGATGATGTTGTACGGCAGCAATTAATTTGTTTCTAAGGCAAACGGGTCAAAACGGTAAAGGCTTTTGCGAATGGAATTTACTGTTCCAATGCAAATAAGGAACTGGCAAACAATAACCACTCCAGCCTGAAAGCCCAGCCAGCAACTGGTTGACATTTGGGCTGCAGAGAGTGTGCAGATTCCCCACGAGTTGGAGAGGAGCTGTGTTTTGCAGCAACAATTGATTTATTACTGTGACAACGAGTAGAAATAGAAGGACCTGCTGGCAGACAAGGGTGCGATTTGTTCCTTTGCAAACAAGCAAGTGGTGTCCAGCTGGCCAGTGGCCATTCCCAAGCAAAAAGCCCAGGGGAGGATGCAGGTTTTATCTCCTCTCAGCTTGAGTTTTGCCTGCTAAACAGTGACGGAATTAGGGTGTTTTTTAGGGTTTTTTTAATTGTACAAAAACACACTTGTAATTAGTAATGTTTCTACAAAGTGAGAAAGTAAGGGGGATGCAAAGGTCAGGCTGTCTTCCAGGTATTTCACTTCTCAAGCAGTAGGATGACACTTTATCTGTTATTCATGAGCAGAAAATCATTCTCATTTGTATTGCAGCAGCCCCTGTAAGGACCAATCAAGGTCCCATTGTGCTGATGCCTGATTGGTGGCCGTGAGCAGAAAATTGCTGCTGCCTGCTTGGATGCAGTTCAGAAACATCCATTTTTTTGCCATGTAAGGTTTAACACGAGCACATTCTGATCAGCAAAGCACGTAAGTGCACGTTTAAAGCAATCTCTTTCCAGCCAAATGCTTCAGTGTTTCAGTCCTCTCAAAGAGAGGGGAATTTAAAAGTGTGCAGAAATGTTCAGCTGGGGCTGAGCATTCAGACAGGGCTGCTGCATATGGACCTTACATCTTCTGAGCGTTCCACATATAAGAGAGAGTTTTCCTCTGATGCAGGGTTTGGGGGGTGAGGGGACAACATGTCCAAATGAAGTTTTGAGTGAGTTTATTTTCTCTCCTGGGCATGTTCTAAGCCTGCCCCACTGAACTGACTCTGTTCAGAGAGCTGCACCAGTGGGACCACAGGAGTCATTCGACAAATGCATCAGGGGTGTGAGCATCAAGAGGGATGAGTCATTTCCACTACCTGAAACAAAACATTGAACTGTAATAGACTGAAGGTAAGGTGTGAAAAATGAGGGTGAATGAAAATAAAAACACACCAGTGGGAAGAGCTGTCCAGCTATGGAGTAACCTTGATGGAACAAGGGAAGAAACCAAAATGGCAAGTAGTATTTCATGGTGGTTAATCTGGTATAGATGAAGTCAGAAGGATAAATTCTTCACTGGTTGACAATGGACAAGATGAGACTTCAGGGATATGAGAAGTTAAAATCACTGTAAGACAATGAATACATCATTTATGTGAATATGGAGAAGAACATTTGTGGTGTATCATTTTTGCTGTAAAAGTATTGAAAAAAATCAGCTGAGACCAATAGCTAGCTACAACTGCTTCATATTCTGGATATTGTGTAAAATAGCCATTATTTACTATGCTTGTAAGCCTGGAAAACATTGACTTTGTAAAGCTGATAACAGTAATGCAGTGGAAACATTGTCTGGGATCAGTGGAGTGCATCATAATGATAAAGAATTTCCCTGTAATGCTCTTATAGTAATTGAAGCTGCTGTTTGTCTCTTGCACAGTAAAGCAGTCTGAGGCTGGCAGAAGGTTTACTAAAACTTCCCTTTGCAGGGCTGAGCAATCTGCTGCCTTTGTCCAGTGATTGCTCGCCCAAATTTCCATGTCTTTGTGAGCCCTAACACAGAACCTGTGAGCTCTAGCACAGACTCTAATGAATACAGATAATTTCCATTTTTAAGACATTTCACTGCTGTGGAGTGTACAGGTTAGTTCTTTATAGAATAAGGAATCACAGTATGTCATACTTAAATCAAAACCCAAAGCACCGGGGTCAGTGTTTGTCTGCCTCATTGTCAATGAAATCAGTAAAGTGATGCACTGAAAATCAGATAATTTTTGTAGGCATATACAGCATAGCATCCAGTCTTTGTTTCCATTTTGAGATTTTATTTTTAAAGAAACTTCTCTACTTAGACTCATTTAAAGATTTCCCTTCTTTTCTGCTTCTATTATATATCTTTAACTGACGAGGATGTCTTAGCAGTATTTTACTGCCAATATGTTAAAAAGATATTCAAGGTTACCTTTACATGGGAAGACAAAAAGCCACTTTAAGACACTGACAGCTTTCTCACCAACATATGAAAGCAACAAGAAAAGAAACAATTAAATGGCACAGCTTCTCCTGGAGCTCTCAGACCTTTCCATCATTTTAATTTTCCTCTTAGCAATTTACACAAGCCTGCCTTGTGCATTAGCCTGGCTCACTTGGCTTCATCATTTCCTATAATATTCCTAAGGCAGGCAAAGCTCCCACTGAATTCAAGCCTAATACAGTTCGTTGCCGGAAAAGAAACCAATTTTGGTTTTAGTGAGATATCTACTGCTGAAGCAAGTGTATTTAAGATACATAGCCCTGAGCTGACTTTTACACTAGTGTTATTTTCCTGTAACTCTCAATGAAGTTTGATTTACACCAGGCAATGCACTTATTATCCACATCATTATCCACTCTGTCTCAAAGGGAAAGTGTCTTGTGAAAGTTGGTGTGAAAGGAAATGTTGATCTTCCCAAAGGGCCAGTCTGGGTAAAACAGCTGAATGGAGAGCGAGCCAGCTCCTCAGAAACCTGGGGGGGTGGCAAGTGCATTCTCCCAGGCCTGTGCCCAGTTACTGTTCTGCCTGTGTGAGCAAGGAATTGTAAGGTTCTTTGGTAGATATAGGACCAAGGGCTGAGTTGACAGGGAGGAGGGAGGAAGTACTTCTGCCTAGCATAATTCACAGGGGACATTGTTCTATTTGAGCACATCTGGCAATGCAAATGTGGCTGGAAGAGGATTGTGGGGGTTTTTTTTCTCAGAATCACAGAATATTCTGAGTTGGAAGGGACCCACAAGAATCATCAAGCCCAACTTTTAAGTGAATGGCCTATATGCAGATCAAAACCACAACCTTGGCATTATTCACACTGTTCTCTAACCAGCTGAGCTAATCTCAGTGTGTTTGTGTCTTTTGGTATAGTTAATTTTTAATTTCTGTTCCTTAACCCCTACTTTTATGGATATTGAATGCTCTGTTTCAACAAACACATGTTTGTGATTCTTTTATCCTGTCTCAGGTGAGTGTTTTGGGTAGTTATTTGAAAAATCAGTGGAGAGAATACTTGAGACTGAAAACAGTCTTGGTTTATCCTCTTCAGCATTTTTATCAAGTACACTGAAATAGTACATTGGGCGAAAAGAAATTGGCCTAAAGGGTTACTGAAACAGCATCACTGTCAGCTTCACCTGCAAAAAGTGATGAATGCCCTCAGCACGGCGAGGGACAGAGGGGCCGTGATGCCTTGTCCTCAGCCCTCCTTCTCTTTGATAGGAGCTGGCTCTGCCTCCACACGTTCACATTTCCCTCAGCCCAGGCACACCCCGGAGAGGCCATTTCAATTAACCCTGTGTGGCAGGTGCCACACCTGCAGGACTGAGCGACTCTCCTGCAGGCATGACAGCAGAAAATAGTGCTGTTCTACTATTTCCCATTATTTTGTTGGGGTTTTTTTTAAGTCTCTTCAAATCATATATACACGTGAGTCCAGCAATAAAAACCTAGCTGTTGGTGGCTGAACCTGAGCCTGTCTCCACAGTGAAGGGGCTGTGACATGCCAGCCAGAGCGCGGCGTGGGTTGACGTGTTAAACACCTATCGCTTCCCTAAGACTAATGCTGTGTGTCACTAAATATTCCAGCTGTCTCCCACACTTCTAGAAGCAATTTCCACTCTATTAAGTTCTACTGTTTATGGTGCTCAGGAAGCTAGAAACAGGCTTCATTTTACCTACAGTTCAGCAACCGCCACCAATTTACCGTTGGGTCTGTTATTAAATTAAGGCTATTGAATCAGACTCTGCTGGCAGCTATTTGATGTCAAACCTGGATAAATCCTGAATTTAGAGCTGTGATTGATGCAGGTTAGGAACTAAAAGTTTTTCACTTCAGGTTTTAACTCTGTATATTACAGGCTGTTTTAAAGATTCAATGTTTTCTAGAAGCAGCCAGGGCTGGCTGCTAGGGAGATGTCCCGCAGGATAACTTCTCCCGAGGATTGTTTGAGCTGCTCACTGTGCTCTGAAATTGCTTACATAGTGAACTGAGAAACTTCTGTATGAGAAGGGGTATCAGCTAAAATTATAGTAGCTCTGTTTTATTCTCCATAATTGTGGTCAATGGACTTTCTAGAGAGGGGTACTAAATTTTCCTCTCAGAGTTCCCAGTTTCTTATGGAAATAGTGACTCCTTTCCTACATACACCTGTGAGTCCAAAGAGTCCTTGTGCAGCAAGGGTAAGGAGGGATCCAGTGAGTTTACTCAGATTTTTCTGCGCTTGGGTGTATTCTGGCTATCCCAGTCCTCATTCCCAGATGAAGGGTATTAAATACCAGGGACAGGGCTCCCCTGAGAGACAGTTGTGCTACAGAGTTTCCCACATGTGTCCGGAGATGGTCTCACCAGGAATGCCTTGCATTCATTAATTTAATTGCATGGACTGAGCCAAAGTGCCCACCAAGTGCTTGGGAAGAGCTGGATGTGGGGAAGTCACTGCTGGGTGGAGAGGTGCAGCCTGTGCCCACCTCATCCAGAGCTCAGAAAAAAACCTGCAACAAGTACGGTGCAGCTTCCCCTTCGGAGAGATTGCAGAGCTTGTCCTTACTTTGGACTTCAGAAAGTTCAATGTCCAAGAGGGGCACCAGAGCCTTTAGACAGTGTTGCTTACTCCCCGAGAAGGAACTGCTCTAACCCTCCCCTTCCAGCGCCAAGACTTACAGATTTTTAAATCCTTTTCTTTTTTTTTACTAACTTGTAATAAAGGAAAATCAGCTCTTCTGGGTTGTGTAGAATATTAAAACAACAGAAAACAAACATCCCCTAGATCACTCAAATTCTTTAAGGGGCAGAGCCTTCCCTCCAGCGCTGATTTCAAAGCCAGTGGTTAATGGTATTTTCCTGATCTGCAAGAGGTGTTTTCCCAGGGACCCAGAAAGCCTCCTGCTTTCTACCATTAGGATTATATCTGTTCAAGACCCCGTGCTCCTCTCCAGTCCCACCGTGTGCTGCCAGCCTGCTCTGTCCTTCCACTGCCCTTCTACCACTGCCCATGTCTCCCCCTGCTCCTGCAGGGTTTCCACACCATGAGCAAGGCAAATAGGCAGGAATCCGTCCTGCCCATCCACAGTCTTTTAAAAACATATAACACAGCAACAAATCCAATAAATAAGGTCCCTAGTGCAACAAGACACATGGAGCCTGTCTTGAGACCAGTCTGGGCTACAGCAGCACCAAGGCTGTCCCAAAACTCTTTTCACAATGACAGAGCATAGGCAGAGTCTGGTGCTCAAAGGCATAACTCATTGGAGAAATTAGCCCATAAAATTATTTCTGATAAAAAGGGCTTATTTTTATTTAATGTCAGGTTAAATAAATCACAAAGCACAGCAGTAAGGATTTAGCAATTGCAGTGCTAAACCATATTACTTAGCTTTAACAGTCCTTTCCTCATTCAGGAAAACGCTTTTGCTGACTTAATTCACTCTCAGCTGCCCTCTCCATGTCATGAGGGAAGTTGGGAGCATTTCATATTCCTGCTGACAGATAAGGCAGGACTCTCACAGCTTTGTTAGCTTCCCTCTTCTCCTACCCTCACCACCCCAGCTGAGTCAATTTTTGATGGTTTGCAGCCCTTCTTGTGACCTGGAAGTCTTGAGCAGTGCAAGGGACAGGATCCTGTCCCTTAGAAGCCAGCTATGGTCCTGGTCAGCCAGCCAGGGAGAGGAGCTGAGGCTGTTTGAGGATGCTCTCAGCAGATGAGACAGACTGAGACAGCAGTTCTAGAGGCTAAGAGCTGGGCTGTGGAGGGGAGGGTGGGGGTGAAGGGATGCTTGGGTGAGGAGGCACTTGGATTGGCTGTTTGTCTTACGCGGGAGAGAATTTGGGAGAAATGCTAGTGGAAGGATTCGGGTACAGAAAGGTTTAGAGATTGTTTGAATTATCTTTCTTGATGGAGGTATGTAAGGCAGAACATGGAAACAGGTTGGGGAAAAGGACATTAGGTGTGGCACAGGGCTGGGGCAGGAGGACACCAGGCAGGTGTCCCTGCAGGTGAGCAATCTGAGGCACGAGGGGTAACACTGGGAAAGCATTCAGCCTAGGCTAGAAGAGGCTGATTTCCATGCTAAGTGGGGAAGTACAGGGTGAGTGATGTTCCTGCTGGGTAGCTGCACTTCACTGCCCACCTGCCCAGCCCCCACATGGCACCACTGCTCCCTGCTTTGTCAGGGGACAGGGGCAAAAAGGTGCCAGAAAAGAGCTCAGAACCCATCTGTGCCACTCTAGTCACTGCTCCTGTGGGGTGGATGCCACAGGCCCCTTGCTTGCCCACATCCCAGGAAAAGAGTCCCAAAGACCTGCAGGGGCATGAGGTGCCCAGGGATGGGCCATGGCTCACGTTGCTGCATCTCATCTGCGCCAGGGGCTGATCCGCACAAAAGGAACAGATAAGGACAGCTACTCTAGCCCTTTAAACATCTGGGATCCTACTACTACTGAAAGTAAATATATCTGTGTGCCAGTTCTCCCCTTCCCTTCAAGCTGACAGAGCTCCTAGTTTCAATGGGTTTCTCTGGTAGAGACCAGACCCATTACACATACAGTTTTTACATCAGCCAAATTTAGGTTTATGTAGATGGCACTTGCTTTTGGAAAGGATAGTACCTACACACTGGTGTTGATTAACTAGTACATTAATTAATGAAGATGATACTGATTAGTGCCTACTACTTCTGTAAACTAACATTTACAAAGCCATGCAGTTATTTTAGGGAAGGGATGTGTTATTTTAAAAAATAACCTAATAATATTTATTCAGCTAGATATTTTTACCATAAATCAATTGGACATTATACTATTTTTATTGAAACATTTTGTGCACTTACTTTCAAAGAGTTAAAGTTTCTTATTTAGAAGTACTCAATTTAACTTCCCTATAAACTTCCCTTGATTTAGTAGTGAAATAAAGATACCATGATTTAACTTACAGTTTTAAAAAGCTACTTGATTATAAATCCTTCCTGAAAGATCCCTGCATATATTAACCATGCTGTAATTAATAGCTAGAACAAATATTTTTAAATTTGCTCCTTAAAATACATTGATTTTGTTCTGCATCTCTGCTCAAAATATAGCCTCATGTCCCATTGAAACTTACACTTTTTCTGGAGAGAGGAACAGAAACCTATGCAAAAAGTTGACCCCAAATTACATTTTACAAAACTAAGCCATTTATTCACTCTAATATTCTGCACACAGTATATGCTGATACTTTCAATATCTCTAGGCTCAAAGTGCTTGGAACCTTTCGCTGTAAGCCTGAGTCTATAATACAAGAGAGAGGATGTTTAATTTATTTAGAGAGCAGTTTCCCTAGCTGCAAAGGCATTGAAGAGAGCCTGGAAGACACAATCTGTGTGATGCTGCTCTTTATTGTCACAGGTACAAAGTTCTGATGTGGCAATGCTGCACATTCAGGTCATTGAACATATACGGATTGGGAAGGACTTTTCAGTTTCTGAAATGGTTACAAATGGTTTTTGTCAGAACACACTCAATATAAGCAGTCTGATCTCAGTGGAGTCCTACTATTTTATTTTGGGTTAATAATGGTAAAGTCTTACCAACTGTTGATGGAGAAGCCATGGGGTTAATTTATATTCATGTTGGAAAAGCAAAGCAGTGCTCCCTCCCAACTCTGACAGATCTGCGAGTCTCTCCCATAGTTGATTGTCAGGTTGTCCCGATCTGTAGTTTAGCGCTGACAACAGCTCACAGTTTATTTGCAGCTTTGAAGCCTGGTCCTATAGTGTTTCTCTTCTGACAGGAGATGAATAAAGGTGTCACTGTGGGAGACTTTTATCCGGCTGCTATAAAAAGGACCCTCTTTGCCTTCCCTTGAAAGATCCTCTAGTTCACTTCTGGAGCCTGCGGCTTTCCCCTCAGCAGAGTTCAGCTCCATCAGCTCCAGTTCATGTTTGGCAGCTGTTTCTAAAACTCTCTGTTTGTTGTAATACCTGACAAAGTTGTTAATGATGGGATGGATAGGGAGGGCGATCGCTATCACTCCACAAAGAAAACTGATGGCAGCATTCAGTTTTCCTAGTGTTGTTTTAGGGTAAATATCTCCATATCCAACTGTGGTCATAGTAATGATTGCCCACCAAAACGACTGGGGGATGCTTTTAAATAAAGTTTCGGGGTGACTTTGCTCCATGGTATAACCTAGGGCAGAAAAGACAAAGATTCCAACAGCTAAGTACATAAGGAGCAGCCCGAGTTCCTTAAAGCTGCGTTTCAGGGCATAAGTTAGGGTCTGGAGCCCTGAGGAGTGCCGTGCAAGCTTGAAAATCCTTGCGATCCTCATGATGCGCAGCGCCTGGACGGCCTGCTGGACATTGCTCAGCTCCATCAGCTTGGCTCCCAGGTGGGTCAGGGTCAGGCTGACGTAGAAAGGGAGTATTGCTAGCACATCAACAATGTTCATGAAAGAAAGGGCGAAGTGGAGTTTGTTGGGAGAGGAGATCAGCCTCAGCACGTACTCCACGGTGAACCAGCCTATGCAGGCTGTCTCGATGCTGTCCAGGGTCGGGTGCTCCATGCGGTTCCCCTCCGCGTCTACGACCTGCAAGTCTGGGATGGTCCCCACACACATCACAACAGAGGAGGTCAAAATAAACAGAAAGGACAGTACAGCAATCACTCTAGCTGGATAGGATGATTCTGGCTTCTCCAGAAATTTCCAGATGCATTTTTGGCACCTTTTCCAGCGACTTTCTGAGGCATCTACTCCCAAGTCATCCAGAATGAGTTGCACCCTTCGGGCTATTTCTTCCAGTTCCTCCTTTTTCTCACTTAGGTGAGTTTTGCAGCAGTCATCCAAAAATTTCAGATCCACTTTCCAAAATTCCATTTCATTCTTGAAACATATGGGGCATATTCCTTTCTTCATGTGAATTTCCCCAAAGTAGTACACGTCAATAATGCATTTGAAAGCATCTGGATCTCTGTCAAAGTAAAACTCTCTCTTTCCAGGATCATAGTCATCACAGAGGGAGAATATGGTATCGTATCCCCCTGATAAACAATTGATCAGCTCTGCCAGCCGTGTTTCTGGGTACTGATTCAGGTTATCTCCGTAGAACACCTGCCTTACCCCACCGACATTGACCACAATCTCCATTTCTTCACTTTTTTCTGATCCATCAATGTCCACATCTGGAAACCTAGAGTCACCTGCCATTTTAATTGTATTGAATTTTGTCTGATTTTTAGCCCGTTGTTAGGTTTCACAGCTTTGTGGCTTTAATCTCTCATGGAAGCAAATCAGCACCGAGCCAGCTCTGTTACAAATGTCACCAAACTGACCCGGAGTCGTGGTGGGAAAGGTTACTGGCAGAAACCTGCGGTCGGGAAAGCCTGGTGAGGAATGCAACAAGCTGCAGGGAAAAGACAAGTCATCGGGCTGCTGTGCCTGCAAGCAGGGTGTTAGAAAGCTCCAGCAGACTGGAAAGAGAAGAAACCATTTAATAAAACTCACCACTCTGTTCAGTGCTCGAGAGTCTTTTCAGGTCCCATTCTCTCTCTAACAGTGATATCTATTCACAGCTCGGAAGTCACGGCAGAGAAATCAATCCTGAGCTCTGATTAACGCAACGAGCAGTGAGTGACAGTTCTGAGACAGTCGGCGGGTGAGCCCACGAGAACTGCCGCGGCTTTTCCCTTCGATTCCACAGATTTCCCTAGAAAGCTGCTTTTGAATTTTGTTTCCCTTTCCGTTTTCTGTTTACTTTAAGGTCTTCCAGAGTTCATCTGCTGACTCTCGCACATAGTCAGTCGGTGCAAACACGCAGAGGAGAAACTTGTGCTTGTTTTCCCTTCGCTGTTTCCCAGCACAATAGGGAGCCCAGGCTGCCAGGAGTCCTTTCCAAACTCTACCCTCTCCTGGTGAAACACAGCAAAGCACCAGCTGCACAGAAAGCACATCTCTCTATTTATATGCCTGCCTAGCGGTACAGTGATGTGTTTCTATACTGCCAGGAACTTTAAGGAGTTTTAAAAACAATTTTTTTTTTTTAATCCCATGCAAAGCATAATCGTGTCATCCAGAGCTGCGGAAATACACAAAAGTATTTTCTCCTGGCAGAAACCAGAAGAAGCAATACTGTATTTTGGGAATAAAAGTCTGGCATCAATCTTGCTCTCAGTGGGACTGAAGCAACTCTAGAGAATCTCTGTCATGTGTCAGGACATTGAGTTAATGTGGATTTGTACTGGTGTCTTTGAGAAAGAAGCAGAGACCATAAAGTTTCTGTTGCAGATGTGGAGCAAAACTTCCCCTGCACTCTGTGCACATTTCCCAGAGCTCTGGATCCTCAGTTTTAGCCACATTTCCTTGACCTGTAGTCAACTGAGCCTGAAGTGGGTTTGAGTAATTGACATCTATGATGATTTCTCTGTGACTGCTACTTACCAGAAGTAGTGCTTTGTACTACATCCAGCTCTTTAAAAGCAGAAGTAGAATAATAAGCACTTCTTTTTAACTTTGTTTTCTCCAAATTCCAGGATTTGATGAATATATTTTTCCCAGACCTCTACATGCAGGAAACCTACCACTCTGCTCTTAAATTATTAAATCTGACTCTACAGTTCATTTTAGTGTGTCCAGGAAAATCCACAGTTTGTAAGTTAGCTGTTTCTGGCCACAGCAGAATGATCTGTACCAGCAAGTTATGATCTTTTCCAATTTACTGGCTTTGAAAAGCTTCTGGGTGGAGGGGAATAGAGAGGGGCAAATCCAGCTGGCAGTTTGCTTCTCCAGGCCTGTGCCCATCCAGGGAGAAAGGTGAGGTCAGTGATGTGCCTGTTGTCCTCCTGCTGGTGTCACACAGTCCCTGGTGAATACACAGTGTTCCTGCTCCCCTGTCTCAGGAGCTTATGGGTGATTAGTGCGAGGCTGTGCACCAGACTGCATCTTGTCACAGAGTGTGCTCATGGCATCACATACGCAGGAAAGGGGAATATCAGGTCCCAGAAAAAGAGTGATATCTATTAGTCTACACCTGAGTCATACTGTGAAACTTTGGAGGCCAGGGTCACCTTCATGTGCTCCTGAGTGTGCTGCATAGTTGGGGTATAATACAAGAATACCTTGAATTTTTTTCCAGGCACATATAAGTTTACTGTGACTTGAAAGCTTCTTGAGACAAGAGAAATACTTCGGAGATCTGGAACAAGCCTCAGTTTTTTGGGTTCATCAATAACTAATTACCCAACTGTGGCTTTCTTGCTCACTAACTAGCTTGATTGTAGCAAAATAAATTTTAAGATGTCAATAGCAGTGACATGCTTGCACAGGGGAAAATGCAAATGGGATTACTTAACCAATCTTGCAAAACAAAACCAAGATCTGGAAAAGTTAAGCTTCAAATTTTGTCACGCTGTATGAGCATAGGCAAATGTTCTTTAGATTTAAATCCTCAGACTTAACCATCTCAGATCCTACTCTCTTTGATCAACGATTCATTCCAGTGACCTTTTGGTTTTTCTCTAGGTAATGATACAAAATCAATGCAAGGTCCAGCGTGACTGACACAGAAACATTCGTTTCTAAAAAGGCTTTTGTCCCCGTCTTCCCCCTCCCTGCCCATTTAACAGAAGAAATACCTACACAAAGGCACACAGGACATTGCTCAGTTTGAAAGGTGAAATCAGCTCCTTTCAAATGATAAATCTCAGCACATTCTCAAAAGGTTGGGAAGAAACTATTTTTGAAATGCCAGATCAGTCTTTATAAAGACTTTACTTAGTGCGGCTGCTAAAATCCTTGTGCTTTATTCTCCCTCGTCTTGCACCTTTTCAGAGTTCTTTACACCTTTCAGTGTGCCTGTGAAATGTTAGAGATCTGGTAGCATTTTAAATCCACTTGGGCAAATGTAAATGATCCAAAGCACGGTCAGGGAAATCATAATGAATTAAGCCCTTGTTTTTGTAGCTGAAAAGAGTGACACAGGCTTGCTTGACAAATGTTTTGTAACAGATGTATTGCAGATCAGCAAACAACAGGAGCAGAAAGAATAATTTGCAGCAAAAAATTTATTTCACTAATTCATTTTTCATCCATGAAAAGAAAACTTCTCTAATCTAAAAATTTCAGTAGATAATTGTTGCCCTGTACTTCATTTATGACCAGTTTGCTGCAATTATTAGGGCCCCTAAATTCAACTTCTGTTGCCTGTGTGAACAGGTCAGGCTGTGCTGTGTCTGCTGGAAGCGATGTGTGCTGGCAATTGAATTCCTACAGACCCAACAAGAAACACAGAGGGATTTTTTTTCTGTGTCGGTGCTTTGGCTCAGAGAACAGCACATGGATTTGAGCTGACAGTTGTGTTAAGTTTTGGCTGTGGTTCAGACAGGCTCCTTCAGGGAGGAGGAGGAGGAGGAGAAGGAGGAGGTGGAGGAGGCTCAGCCGGACACCGAGCCCTGCAGCCTGAGGGATGCACTCCTGGGTTGCTGGGCAACCTCACCAAATGCAGCCCCGCCACAGCAGGGATGTTCAGCATGTCCCGGGGTGGGGCTTGAACCCCAACAGGGCTTGGTCCACAAGGTGTAGGTGGAGCTCAAATGTGGCTCCCCAGTGACACCGAGCCCCTTATGTGCGGTGTGGGTGGCACAGAGCACCCACAGTCCAGCTGGGCGACCTGCAGTAGCAGCGGTCTCCAGAGAATGCTAGCATTCAAGGTCTGGCCCCCTTGTTGACCCCTTTTTGGGAAAGGACATTTGCCCCTGAGTGGCTTTGTGCCAGTCTGGGAAGAGCAATTGCTCCTCTTGGACTCTAGCCTGGCTCACTGCATTCCTGAATCGCAGCCAGCACCTCTGTCCTCCTGTCAGACGCACTGAGTTGCTCCCTCGGAGCTGTGGGCAGTAGTGGTACATGCAGGACTCTGGATGGGTTAGGAGCCAATCCTAGGCAGGTAAGATTGGATTCCACTTAGAGAGGAGTGTTTAATACAGAGGCAGGACTGGACAGCCACTGTGCAAGCAGGCTGCGATGCAGTCAGCCCTTGCCAGCACTGAGCACAGCCCTGTCTGCAGCGCCTGGGACCCGCTGGCCTCTCCCTTCTTCCAAAATCACAGGCAAGCTCGAGAAAGTTTAGGGACCTGATTAAGTCCAAGAAAGAAACAGCTGAAGCATGTCTGGCACAGATCCAGCCCACACTTCCCAGCCATCACGTGGCCATCAGAGACCATTCCCAAGAGAGCGTTTGCAGGCAGCACCAGTACTGGAGATTAAAAGGACTTAAAATAGATGGAAACAAGTTGCCAGCTTGTCTCAACGCCCAGAGACATCCTTGAGCACATGTAAATCTGCTTACACTCAGCATAACCCTTTCACACACTTCTTCCGTTGTGTCATATTTGGGTTTTAAATGACACTTACAGGGCTGGACCTGTGATAGATCCAGCAAGAGATCTCCGCACCTAACACACCACTTATTTTCAATTAGATGCAGACTATGCAGAGCTGCTCAAGACAAGAATATGTCATCAAAGTGTACTATAGAAAAGTCAATCAGTGACCTAAAGGAGGATGGGGAAATATCTTATTCCTCTTCCTTTCCTTGGGGTATTGTGGGGATAAAGTTTTCAGCTAGTTGCATGGACACCGCTTCTTCAGCTGACAGTGCAAGGTTCTGCACAGAAAAAGCACCATGTAACTCCTTCATGTCAATCCCAAGAAATGGGAAGCAGATAATCTGGAAGGAAGGGAAGGAAGGAAGGAATGATGTCATTCTGGGCTTCAGGCAGAGCAAGTCATCCAGAGCAGCTGACTACCATAGCAAGCTTTAGTAAGAGGTTTTGCTGTAAGAATCCTTTTGGGTTTCCAAACCTAAGGAAGATTCTGCTCGTTAATGCAGCAACCTCACAATCACACTGAAAGATCCTCTTTGGCAAATTAATCCAGCTTCTGCAATGTGCTGGTTTCTCCTTTCCAGCTCAATATTGCAAATCCATTTTCAAATCACACCTTTTTTTATCCTTATAACACGCTCTACAATAAAGCCAGCTGTTCTGGCACATCAAAAACACAAGGATTGTTTCCCATGGGCGCTGTGGTTCCCAGCATGGATGCAGCGGCACTGCCATAGCCCAGCACCAACCTCACACACCGCCCCAGTGCATCCGAAGGGCAGCAGGGCATGACTTGATGTCACCGACTGCAGTGCCAGGGCATGTGGGAGAGGAGTGTTGTGGGCACTGACTGCAAGAAACCTTTGTGGTGCAGTGGCAGCAGCTCGTGGTGCCTGCACTGATGTGTGTCTTGCATGTGTAGCCATGAGCTGCTGGAGTGAATCTGAGCCTCAGCATGAAGCACGTTCATCGCCCACTGCTGCTTTTTCTGGCAACAGATGAGTCTTTTAAATCCCTTGCTATGGGAAAAGAAAGGTCTCTCAAATGTAAAGCTAGAGAAACAAATGCTCTACTTTTTTAAATACATGTCCATGCTTTGTACGATATTTCTCAATACATTACACTTCCTTCAGATTGATATGTTAAGAACAAGAGGTTATGAAATGTCTGTGGTGAGATGGGTATCTGGACTATAACAGACACATTCACCTTGCAAATCTGGTTTTATGTGTCTCTGTTTCCAGCATATTTACATATTTCTCCAAGACTCTTATTTCAAAAAATCTTTTCCCAGTTTATTTTCCCCTCTCTTAACTACTTTGGCTTTTTGTCAAGTTCAAAATTTATACATCGTCAGTTTATTGTATCAGATCTTTTAATTAATACCTTATTAAAGGGCTAGTAATAGCTTGCTGTAGATTTCAATTGGCCTTACTTTCCATTTAACATTAATAAGTCTGTTTTCCTGTACAATTAGACCTGCTTTAAGTGACCATTCAGGAGAACAGCCAAATCTCTGATTTAATGTAAATGACTTTAAATAAATAAAATGCAACCTTCACTGTAAGCAGCTAACAGATGGGTTCAAATTAAGCATATCAGTGAGCCATGAATAGGACAGAAGTTGGAGATGCTGTAAAAGATTTAAGAACCTTGACTTGTTTACAGCATCACTGTATCTTGAGGAAAGACTGCAATTTTATTTCCTGCTCTTAAACACTGCCATCAAAAGCTTTGAATGTTGTTGCTTGTATGAAGAAAAGCAAAAAATGAGATGACAAGACTTACCACAGTTGCAGACACAATGACTTAAAAATGAAGAATTGCATATATATTGAGTATGGCCATGGTCCAAAAATTTGCACGTGCACATGCAGTTAGGGGCTGTATCAGAGTGAATAGGTACAGCGTGGTTGAATGCAGTTTGCATGGGCAACCTCAGCTCTGGCATTTCCCAGCTCCAGGTGTCTGCAATCCCACTGTCGACTTTTGCTGTATTATATACATGGTCAAAGGCGCTCCTATATGTGTGTTCAAGGAAGACGAAAATATATGTAATGTTTTCTAGTGTGAAAATGCTGTGAAGAAAATGTGTTGGAAAAATATCCCAGAAAACATTTCATCAGTGCGCTGACACAGAAATAAAAAATAAAATACTTTCATTGATTCTAGAAAACATGGCAGCAGAGAGGAAAATACAGGCTTCAGAAAAGCCTGCAATTCTCAGAGGTTCTTGTAAATACAGCTATAATTTTCCTTCTTTCAGTGAGTGGTAGAAGATGAAGGAGAGGAAGGTGTGTAGGCAGAAGCAGAGGCATAGTTCATATTTTCACAATTATGCAATTACCCATGGAGGCATCCTGTGGCCATTTGACTTTATTAAACCCTGTAGGACTGAGGCTGTGGCAGGATGCCCTAGAGTCCCTTGCTGACAGCGACTCCCACAGCTTGCAAGCTCTCTGGGCTTGCTCCCTCCATCTCCTGTGACAGTCACAGTCCTGCCTGTGGCCAGGAAGGCAGTCAGGGACTGGAAGACGTGGTGTTCCCTGGCTGGCATCCTGCTTGCACAGCCAGCATAGAGCGCAAGCATTAAAGCATGCAAATTTGTGGTGATGAAAGCAATTTTTTATCAGTAAACATTTCCAGTATAGATCAGAGAAAGGCGAACATCAAATGTGCTTTCCCTTTCCCTTGGTGTTCAAATCTTTTAATTAGATTTCAGAAGTGATGGGATCTTGTTCTTACTCTTGTTGCCTTTGAAAAAAGAAGTCCAAACCTCTTTGTGACCCTACCTTGTCTGCTTTCAGCATCTCCCTTTTTGCCTGTGCTCTTGAGCTTTGCTTAGCAAAAATGTTTGCTGAATTTGAGTGGAATTTACAAAGAGTTTTAAGTCAATAAAAACTACATTTTCTAGAGGACAATCAATCTGTCAGAAATTATTTCCTGGCCCTACTCTGGATCTGTCATCTGCTACTGAGCAAGTCTTTTGCCTTCTTGCTACTTACGTTAAGCTGTTTGGCAACACATCGTATTTCTTAATAGCTTACAAAGGAGTCAAATAAAAAAACATTTTTAATTTGACAAACAGATTACAAATAAGCTTTTACATTGTCTGAATGGCTCTAAAGCTAACCCACATGTTTCTAAGTGATTTGTCTAGACAATGGATGAGTCAAGCCTTTTATCCATTCTGTTTCATACAATAATCGGTTCTGCTCAGTGAAGATTTCATTTAACATTACTAAATTGAATGCCTTTCATTACTATGTGCTGTTTAATTTAACATTGTATTGACATCTTGCATACTAATTCACTTTTTGCTCAGGGTAGAGTCATACGCACATTTGCATAATGTGATACGAACAACACCATCCACTGTACGTGCTAGTAGTGTCCTCAAAGATGCGACTACAGAATCCAAGATATCCCATTGAGGGGAAAAAAAATTGGAAAGAAAAAAAAAGGCAAATAAGATGAAAGGAAGTTCAGTGATGAATGGGAAATGTTGCTGCTGAAACCTTTCTTTATTACCATTCTCTGTCATTTTCAGTTGTTCTGTCCCGATGAGTAACAGGGACTTCATCGCTTTTGCCAAGCTCCACTGCAAGCTGCTGCTGTGACTAACTCAGATTAATCACAGCACAGGCAGGGGCTCCTTGCTTCTGCCAGTGGGAGGATTTCAGCCACCCTGTGACTCCTCTTGGTGACCTTGAGAAAGGAGCCCCTGCCTATGACAGCAATGATGTTAAAACTTCCCTTAACCAAAAGCATCTCCCCTGTGCATCTCCCCTGTGCTCTATATCCAGTCATAGCTGCTCAGTCCTCTCTACTCTTTTCTTCAGACTTCTGTGTACATTATTGAGACAACACAGTCTCAATTGACTGTGTTATTGAGAACCACCAGGAAAAGGAGCCACTTCCCTGGTCAGGACATCCACAGTCACACTTTGCCAGAAAATCACTGGGACACATTCCACAAATCAGCATAAAAATTCCTATCCTGGCAGAAAATAGCACTGCACTAAAGATTAGAGTAGAAATCATAATGCCTCCTGCTCTTCAAATCTAAAACTTTATTCCAATCATGATAAATACGTCAGTATTTCGCTGATTTCGTAAAAAAATAGTTAGTCATAAAAATAGCTCGAATCTCAAAGCAGATTTCCATTATTTTGTGGTACGTATGGGTACCACCATACATTTGAGGTCAGGTGCTAGTTGTAAACATCCCCATAAATGTGGCCAGAGTCCATAATTATCAGATCTTATACATACAAATAATAAGGGAATTAATTACCTGTATTTGGAAATGGTTTTCACCTTATGGCTGAGGTTTTAAAAGCAGTTGTCAATGTCTCATAATAGGGAGTTTGCCTTTGCCTTATTTGAGAACAGATCTGGATATACCCGTAGAACTATGAATATGCTAAACAATCAACCATTAATCAATATCTGGCTAGGTTCTTCTCTCATATTGCTCTTAGACTCGTTGTGTACCGAAAGCAAAATCAGGTACTGTGTAATTTTACATGTTTTTCAATAAATTCGTGATGTATATGCACGAAGAACTAAATGATACTGCATAGCTGGGGAGGCACAACCCTGCTCCCCAGCTTCACAGTCTGCTTGAGACTTCTATTTCACACCTGGTGACAATTCATTTAATAATCAACCAATCACTGTTTGGTCTTCACTCATCTCTTGGAGTCCTTTCCTTGATAAGACTGACTAACATGAATTAATTTTAACTAGATCTTTACAAAATACACAACATTTTCTAGGAATATCTGATACCCTGAAATTCTGTTGAAATGCAGGAAGAAGGAAAAACTAATCTACATTTTAAAAATTTCCTTGCAACATGCCAAAAAAATGTAAATATAGAACATCAGAATCTTTAGTTTGGCAACACTAAATTTTTACATTGTGAAAATGTTTATACACTGTATACTAAATATTACATTCCGATACTGTGTTATAAATATAATGCTGCTAGTGCAATACAAGGCCAAAATAAAAAAAAACAAAACTGAAAGTACAAACCTCAACTAAACATTTTAGCTACAGAGATAAATATATTTTGATATTATAAAAACAGTTTCTTTCAACACAAGGAAGTATCTTGGTTAAATGTTTTTATTGCATTTTTTGGCACCTTTCAATTTAACTGAACTGCATTTATCTGACATCATTCTCTTCTGTCAAAAAATTATCTGTTCTATTTCCAGTGTCCAACACCAGTAATTCTAACACTCATGAGATTCTTCACATTTCCTTGCCAGACCCTTTCTTAGAAATTGGAAATGACAGATGGGATTTGTGAGAGAAAAGGATACTTTCTGAACATATAGCCCAAGGGCATGAGAAAAAGTCAACATTCTCCAAATAGATTTTGACTAGCATTTGCCTTTGTTTTCTCTGTAGCCTCTCTCATCTTATTAAGCCTGAATCATCTTCAATTGTTGTCCCTGAGTGCATTTTTCAAAAGGAAAGAATGCCCTTAATAAAACCTTCGGGGAACCCATGGGTGTAATGAAAGTGCTCTTTACATCAGTCAAACAGTAATGAAGCCGATCCACCCACCAGGCATGGACCCTGATCTCAACAGTGGCTGAAAATCTGTAAAACACTAGTGAAAATAATTTCTTTTGTGTCAGGACGAATGAAAAGTGGAATTAGGATCCTATAAAAAAATTTCACTGCTCCAACCTCAACTGGTTTCTAACTGCAGCACTGCGACATTAATACCTGATATTTAGAGTATGTAAATGTTACAGTTGTAAGGCCAGAACAAAAACTGAGGTACTTCACACATAACACATCTCTGTATGCTAATAAAATTTGTACATTAATGTATTTTTATGGGAACATCTGAATTTCATCTTCTGGAAAATTATTTCTTCTACAGCACCAGAGCAAAATGGTCCACCACCCCTGCATTTCAGTTCAACAACGGGTGTCAGGACAGAGTGTATTTTAAATTCTCTCTGTATTAGTTCTTTAATTTGAATAATTCTGTTAATTCCTCCTTTCTTTCTTCTTTTCCCCCCCAATTTTGATTTTGAAGAAGTTGGCACTTGCTGGCTTTGGACTAAAATGTAACATTCCATGAAAATGGTTGATTTTTTACAAACTTCTAAAATATGTAATTGTTTCACACATATTGTGAAAAATTCTTCTCTTAAACTAAGTCATTATGTAAGGTAACAACTTTAATAATGTGATGATGTATTTTGCAAGAACTCTGTCTCAGGCTACTTGATGACAGTAAGTTGGTATTTAAATGATACAAAAGATTCCAAATCACCGTTTCAAAAAGCAGGTAAATAATCTGTAGACTGTAGGTACAGAATAAAAACACAAATGGATCCAGACAGTGTTTCAAACCTTGCTGCATATTTCAAATAACTGAGGAAGTTATATTCCCTTGTAAGTTTGCCATAAACTCATTACAAAGAGTTGTCTCAATTTAAATACAGAATATTATTGCAGTCATTTTGCTCTTTTTCCTGCTCACAAATTGCTTGAAAGATGATACTGGTTTTCTTTAAATATATGCACTATCTCTACTTATTATCTATCAGTATCACAATTACACACACAGGTACCATTGAATCATTGGGGTTTTTTCCATGTAGTTGGATAATTTTTCCAGCAATGAGCAAGAAGCAGCCAGAAATGCATAGCAATCAAGAGCAGGGACAGGACAGGAGAGCCACCCTGCAGAAAGACCTGGATAAGCTGGAAGAGTGGGTGACAAGAACCTTGTGAAGTTCAACAGGAGCAAGGGCAAGGTCCTGGGAAAGCAAAGTCCAGGAGTGCAGCACAGGCTGGAATCTACCTGTGTGGGGAGCAGCTCTGGGAAAGGACCTGGGGGCCCTGAGGGACAGCAGCTCAATATGAGTGAACATTGTGCTGCGGCAGCAGAGAAAACCAACAGGGTGCTGGTCAGCAGGGGCATCACCAGCAGAGAGAAAGAAGTCATTGTCCCACTCTATTCAATGATTGTCAGGCCACATCTGGAACACTGTGTTCAGTTTTGATCCCTGCTCTGCAAAAAAGGATGTGGACAAGCTGGAGAGGATCCAGAGAAGGGCGCAAAGATGATAAAAGGACTGGGCAGCCTGCCACATGAGGAGAGGCTGAGAGAACTGCGTTTGTTCAGTCTTGAGAAAAGAAAGTTCAGGGGAGACCTTATCACCATGTTCCAATATTTATAGGGTGGCTACAGGGAAAATGGAGACTTCCTTTTCCAAGGAGTCCCACGGAAAAAACAATCGGTGGTCTGTACAAGCTACTTCTGGGGAGATTCCAATTAAACACAATTGGAAAAATTTTCACAATGAGAACAATCAAGCATTGAGGTAATCTCTACAGGGTAGTGATGGATTCTCCAATATTGGACAATTTTAAGGTTGAGCTGGACAGGGTGCTGGGCCATCCTATCCAGACCACGCTTTTGCCAAGAAAGGTTGGACCAGGTTCGGTCCTTGGGGTCCCTTCCCACCTGGTATTTTATGACCTTATGATTCATACATTAAAACCTTTTGTCCACATGGTAACCTGTAATATTTTTTGAATGAATAAAAACAATTTATTCAGTTTGTAAACAAAACTCATGTGAGTGCGTCTGCAAGGGGAGATGTACGGATTATTCCGATGGCTCTTTGACATCTAACAAATTTGAATTAATAAATACCCCTAAGCCCAGCACTGACACCACACATTTTAGAGTTGCTGAGTCACTAGGAATTCCAGGTTATGAGGATGAAAGTGAAAATACCCAGCCAAAGTTACCTCTGGGGCAGTACTGTATCCCTGAGGTTTCAGCCCTCTCACTCATTGCCAGGCTCCCGATCTGGTTGTGCAGGGTCCAGCTTTGCAGACTCGTGTTTTTCCAACTTTAAAGCAATGTTTCATGTCACTGCAACAAGGAAAAATTAGCACTGGGGCGTATGTTCTGTGGCACAATGATGCTGTGTCTCAGATTGTTACCTCTGCTCTGCACACTTGAGGAACAAGTCAGCTTCTGCCCCAGAAGGAAACAGAAGTCACTGATTTTCTCTTGCAAGTAGAAGGACAGAGGAAGAAAGGAGACTCAGCCTAATGTTGTGCATGTCCTTTCACCCCACCTAGAGTCCAAAACACGTTGGCTGCTGAGCTTACCACCTCCTTCTCCATCCTTCACTCAGGGGAGCATCTCCCTTCTCCCCAGCCTTCCCTGAAGGCTCTCAGCAAAAGCTGTCACAGGTGCCTGAGGAAGGAAAAATCACCAAAATAAACCCTACACCCACACATCTTTCATCTGTCTTCCCACACATAGTGGGCTTTAGGGAAAGAAATTTTCTTTTGTCATATTTGAAAAGCTTTATTCTTTTTAAAAGTGTAAAGCTTGATATTTACTGTCAGTTGTGGGATGCTTCAGTTGAACAAAATAGTTTCTTTGCTGTGGATCTATAAATAACCTTATTGAGTAACTGAAAAACATGAAGTATACATTTTATCCTTCCCAAAATATGTACTTTTCTTACCACTAGGTGAACAACTTTATTCTATTTGGAGCTAGCAGTGAATTTCCTAGTGTGTGTCTGGTCTCTGGTGTAGGAAAACAACAAGTAAAAGTTAGTTAGAAGAAAAGGGATTTATTTTTCCAGATTAAATTTGAGAAGTTTTTCTTGCCTAAGAAAAAAAGTCCGTTATTTGATAATTTTTTATTTTTCTCAGATTATATGTTCTCAGCAGTATTTTGGAAGCAAATCTGGTGGTGCATAGACATTAGCATAATAATGCAGTTTTATTTCCTAAATCCTCTCTGAAAATTCAGGTATATATAAATATATAAAAATATATATATAAATTCCCTAAGAACACTACAGGGTTTCATACACCAATCCTTGCTATAAAAGGACACCAAGTGGCCACCAGAAAAGTACTGTCAAGTGAGGAACTGAACAATAAAGCTCTTCTAGGGAAAAAACAAAACAACAACAACAAAACAGCAAACAAACCCAACAACAAAAAAACCCCTAGTACTCTTTGCTAAACAAAACTAGCTGTCATGGCCAGTGCCTTTCTCATTCACTTAATTTCCTTATCAGATCATTAGATTTGATTATTTTTCTTTTATCTTGCCTTGGACCATGGCAATTGCTATAAGAGGGCAAACATTGATTGTCCTTTTCAGTTGTTCATGGAGCAGCAGCTTTGAGTGTCTCACCACTGCTAACATACCTATCAATCTTTCTGCAGGGACTCAAAATCTTGCCGAAGTAGGAATTGAGTAGTGAAAATATTTCCTTTTTCCCATTTCATGGTCTTTAGCTTTGGCCTACTCGACCTGCTTCCCTGTGTCCAATGCTGAAGCTGAGAGGATGTGCTGAAGAATTACCATCTAACAAGCTGGACTACACTGCATGTTTTTACCACTCCCCCTTGCAGTTAGGACTCTTTAGTCACATTGATATACTACCACCACTGAGTTTTAACAGAGATACAGATACTCCACTGTAAAGCTGCTTATTACCAAGATAACTTGACCTTTTCATGCAGCAGATGTTGCTTTACACTAATACAATTGCAGAAGGGGATCACCAGTGTCATTGGTAATACCAGGTTTTAAAACTGGAAAGTGCTGCCTGATAACCACTTGTTAAATCTGTCTGTAACAAAGAAAAGCTAATGCAATGACACCTCAGGTTTTCCCATGAGTTGGGATTTGCTCTGCATCTGCGAGCTCACTCTCCCCACCACCACAGCACCTGCTCAGCCAGGCACGGTGACAGCTGCTGAGGAACCCATGGGTTAAAATGTCGAGTTTCTCTGGCTCATTCATGGGAGATTCTCCTTTCAATACTCTCCTGGTTCTCATTCTGGGTTGACCCAAACAGTGGTGGAGACACCAGTTCTTCACTCAGGCTTGCTCTCACTGCCCTCCTGCATGCCAAGGACAAGAGTCACCTGGGCAGGCCTTTAGTTCTGGCTTCAGCACCCTGCTCCATGTATCACATGAAGGTGCCAAATTTGTGTGCACTGGCTTGAGGACCGAGCATTGCAAGGGACAGCGAAGTCTCCAAAAACAATAGCTGGGGCAGAGGATGTAAGGAATAAGAGGAGTGAGCAGCTGACAACAGTCTGCAAACTCACAGTTAGCTTTGGAAAAAAAGTCCCCATTCATTTTGTCTTATCTGACAGCCACAGCTTTACAGTGTCTGGAAGCCAGAGGAAGGGATCAATAGACATTTGCTGACAACTGAGATTTCATTTTAATCCATCCACAAATGGTTGTTTTGGTAGCAGATGTTTCTATACAGGTCTGAAATCACAAAGAGACGGCCAGCTAGCGATTTACAGGACTCATGGCTTAAACAGCAGGAATACTGCTTGCTGCAGAGCAGACTTCCAGTTTCCACTAGCAAAGTCCACCCTGGTGACAGAGACACAATTGTCATGCTCAGGTTAAAATAAATATATTCTGCGGGTAGGCTTTCGAATAGAGAGAATGTCATTTATTAGAACAAATTGCATCCCAGAAGGAAGTAAATAAGCTTTCAAGGACATAAACTGTCTTCTAAATGTAGTAGTCAAGTCATGATGAATTGTGTGTTTGCAAATACCACTTGGAGCCTGGATGTTGAAGGTGCTATATAGAAATACCAGCTTGTTTTAATAAGTTTATGGTCAAACAGTATCCAAAAGCCAACAAATTCAAATGAATTCATGTCTGTACTGTGTTCATTTAGTTTTCTTTACGGAGAGGTACACAGCAAATTTCTATAAATCTTACATCAGGATGGAATTGCTAATACCTAAAAGAAAACGTTAGCCTGAGAGAATGGTTGGTTACACGTGTCCAAAGCATCTGGCTGTGCTTGTGATAAAGCCATGAGGTTTCAAGTAATAATGAGCAAAGAAAATCCAACCTATCTCAAATCTTTAAACCAGTCTAGAAACTTTGATTCTAGCCAAAATGGCAAACAAACATAGTCAACTCAGATTTACAGTCGAGTTTTGGACAGCAACATTTGGTGAAACCTTTTGAGATGCACACCCAAATTGCTGGATTTCTTTCCTTCAACCACCTGACAGCAGTGTTTGGCATCTGAGTGTTTATAGGGCATCAGTCTCTGGGATATCATAGGCTGGCTGAAAACCAAAGACAAGGAGTGTTTGAAAAATGTATTTCCATTAAAACAAAAAGTTTTGTTTGTGCTCCCAGCTGACTCAAAGACTGTCTCAGCTGTAATACCTGTGCTTTACCTCCTGGACTTCAGTTACATTATAGATTCATTTCTTGGCTGGCTTTTTGTGGTTTTGTTTTGTTTTGGGCTTTTTGTTAGATTTCTCAGGTTCCCAGTCATATTGCCATTTTCTGTTACTTGCACCAAAACGTCTCCATAAAAACCTTATTCTCCAATCTTAACATTCCTTTGGGCTGTATGAGAACTTTCATTCCAATTTCTAATTTCAGTAAAGGCACTGCATGAAAGCTGTTGAATTATTCAGAACTATATGTAACTGATACAAATTCTCTAGGCTCTGTCTAGTTTAATTAAAGGTAAATCCCAACAGACATTGTAACGGCAATGAGAGAGTAAACAGGAAGAGTTAAACCACCTGAAAGTGGAAGATAAACAAACTCCCCACCTTCTGTAGATAGCTTTCCCCCGCATTTATATCAAAGCATTCCCCATCAGCTTAGCTAAATTCTGTTCATTTAGAAAAACCTACGCCATTACATGCAGGACTGCTTTTTACGATGACACAGCAGAAGAAGACGGCTATTCACAGTAGCTTGTCTGAGTAAGACATGAATCAACTTATTATTTACCTGGGGCCTGATCTCTCCGAGGCATAAAAAGGCTGGAAACACCTGTCTTAGGATGTGTTTTCAGTTGTGGCTGTGTTGCAACTGCGCAATATAAACCTGCCATGGGATTACAGCAATGACCCTGTCAGATCCAAAGTGTGTGGACATCTGAATTTGGGATATTTTGTCTCAGACTGAATCCCACCTAGTAAGTGTCAAGAGGGGCTGCAGATCTGTTCTGTGCAGTTGGCCAGGCACTGAGGGAATATTTACATCCCAAAGCACTGAAGTTGAAGAACAGTGTGAGGCACAGCTGACTGTGAAGAACAGCTGCACCTGTTATCATCAGAAAACTCAGCTGAATAAATAAAACTTCTAGCAACTGCCAGCAGCAGATGTTAAAAGCAGAAACTCTTGAGAAATGCAAAGCAAATGTTACCTACAGTATACTGAGTGAAATGGAGTATCTGCCATGAGTACTCTTGGGTTAAGTCCACCATGAGAAAGAGCTGAGTAACCACTGAAAGCATTTACTCAGGAACACTCCCTTTTACCCTTGAAAATGTCACTCTAATCCCATTTCTTGGGATATTTGCATGTGGGATGCTACAACCATTCAGCTCCTGTGCAAACTTAGACCAACGGAAGGAGTTGCCTTCCTCCTGTGTTGTTTGTGCAGGTATCAATAGGATGGTAGAAGTGATGTTGTTTGTGCAGGTATCAATAGGATGGTAGAAGTGAAAAGGAATTCAGCCAGGGGTAGAGCCAGGCCCCCTTCACAAGATTAAATCCATTTGGGGATTCCACGGGACATTTTTACACTGCCTTGAGAAGATGGCATAGAGGCCTCATGCTCTCAAAGCAGACTGGGAAAGCCATATCCATCTGTTTCTCTGCTGGTGGGATGAGGGGATGGATTGTCTATTGATTTATGTCCACAGCGAAGCACAGTGGCAATCTTCTCCAAATCAGATATCACACTCTGAGGGGAAGTTGGGTGAAGTTCTGGCAGCTTCTCTGACCATCTCTCATTTGTATTGAATTTCAGTAGTAGGTTCGCTTGCCCACGCATAGGCACCTGAAGCCATTTTAGATGTTTCAGTTCTGTCCTTTTTACTTCCACTGCCAGAAACATACAGAACTACCATTAGTCCTGTGTCATCTTAGTCAACCTCATGCCAATAGCTCAGATGTCCTTGGGCTCCTCTGGCAGCAGAAGTGGCCCCTAGTTTAGAAAGGGTAGGTAATCCCATAAGAGGACAAAAACCCTACTTAACTCATCTTTTATGAAGCTGCAATTTCGCATTGTTGCTATTGGAAGCATTAGACAATACTCAGGCTACGCTGCTTGTGAAAGCTAAAATATAAACAGATTTGCCCAAAACACCTATTAGATTGTGTAAAATTCATAAAAATTCTAGGAAATAAACCTATTTATGAGCAGTTTATAAGCATTCATTTCCTAAAGCCTTGGAAAGAAATGTACTCAGAAAGAAGACCAGAAAACAGGAACAGAAATACTAGTCATGTCTCAGTGTTTTGTGGAAAAATAATGTGTGGAACATAAAAGTGGTATATTTCCTTCTTTTAAGGATGCTATTACTTTACAAAGTGCAATATTTTGTATGGCCTGGCAGAGAAGACTACTGCTAAAATCTACAGATTTGTAATGAAGGAGATAATTCCCTGCACACTGAAATTTTGGTTGTGTTTGTGGCTGTGAAGTGATAATGGATGTAAGCAAGATTTGGAATACACTGAATAACTGAAATGAATGCAGAAAAGGTTGTTGCTGCCCATCAATGACTTAGTTATAATTTAAGCAACTGAGCACGGATGAAGGGCAGGAACTCGAGACATCCTCTCCATTCAAGGGAAATGTACCTATAGTTCTGGAGCAATATTTGGCAACACAAAATACATTTACCACAAACTTATTTTTCACCATCTTAAGAACAAAGTGAATGGCATTTTCTTGATCTCAGCTGTTGCCTTGGGATGTATCAGAGACAGGGTCCTTGGGACAAAGGCTAAATTGTTGGGGTTATTCAACAAAGACTGGTTTTACTGATTTCCAGCTAGTTACAGCTTAAAAACCCAGTGTCATACCTAAAAGTGTGATTTTTTAAGAGTTAGTGTTTTCTCTTGAAAGTCTGTAATTCTTCTATAACAATTACTTTTAGCTGAACTAATGCTATGAGCCAGTCCTAGTGGCCAGAGCTATGAATACATTACTAGCACGGACACTGTGGCTGTTGTCACTCATACCAGCACTGCAGTGGGCACATGAACTGACCAGCACTCGGCTGGGCATGTGAACTCACCCCCACTTGGACAGCAGCTGTGCTTAACTGTGCTGTTGCACCATTGTGTTGGACACAAATGTGGCATTCAGTGTTTTCAAACAGATTCATTTAAAGGTATGTATAGAAAATCCTTATCTATTGTTCCATTCTGATCAATTAGTCCATTCTGAGTGGTGTGCCATTGACAGTTTTTATTCTAACTAGGAAATCAGACTGCTTTTACCAGACTGCCAAAATAGAAGGCCGAATGTTCAGTGTCATATACTTGAATATCAAGACTTTGGCTTCTGTAAGTCTCATTGCTTTGTATGCAAGTAAATAGCTTTTCCTCTTTTTGTAATTTCATGTAAGCATTAGGAGGTACAAGGGAAATGAAGGTGCTAGGTTTGTGTTTAAAAAGCTAAATGACAAGCATGTCTACCCTGAAAGCTGTTTAAAATCACATATAAACACTTCCTCACCCAGTTTTCCTATCTGCATTAGTATATTTATGTTCAAACGTAAGTATCTGCATTTTTAAATACACATGTTCTCTCATCTTGTACAAGTGCTGGAAATGCTCCCATACCTTGCAGAGGAATACAGGATGTGGGTGGCAATTTTCTCCAAACATTTTATCAGACAATTTTCAGACAGCTTGGATTATGGATTTTCTTTCCTTGCTAAAGCAGAACAACAATAGTGCTATTAAAGCTATTAAAAGATAATAGCTGATACCTGCAGAGCTAGAGAGGGCTGAGAAAGTGGGAGAAAAATAGTTCTGATTTAGGCAACTGAGACTAATCCTGTAATATGCTGAGCTAACCCAGCTCTTCTGTCAGCAGTGGACGGAGCCCACACCAGCTGCTGTCAGTGAGCATGAATTTCAGTTTCTGGTGCCTGATCACTAAGGCACGGTTGGCTGCAGCACATCTAGGGCATGGTCCTGGATTAGTGGTCTCAGAAACCCAGACCTGATCTATTCAAAGAAAGTAGGGGAGACCTGTTGGGTGCAGACAGGTTGGAGATGGCTGTCCCCACTGAGCCACATCCCAGCAAGGATGGATGTGGAGCAGCTCAGCTGTCAGCATCACCTGGCACCATGCTGTGCTACCCCAAGCAGCTTCTGCATGAACTGCTGCATCTGCATGGCACAAAGGCACAACACAGCCTAGTTTAGTTTGTGGTGCTTCACAACATTCTCTCACATTGATCTGCTGCTGGTAATTGAAATACAGATCAAAATGATTCACCCACTGCCAAAAGGAAAGTAGCCATGACTGCACATGAAAATAATGAGAAGAACTGGATCCTGATCCCCCAGACCTTTGGTCTAAGCAAGAAGCAGCCCTATTTGTAACATGCTCTTGTTAGTGTTCATTAATATAGATATAGAAGATACCTGGTTATCAGAGGTGTTAGTGAAGAGTTGAAGAAAACACAAATTTTCCAGAAGGCTGGTATGAAAGAAACTGCCATTTTTGGTGTTTTATGATAAAGAAATTATTGAACAGGTAAAAGCAGTTTCCTGAATTTGGTTATTAAAATTAGAGCATGACAGGTCTGACAAAGTAGGGGCATGGAGTGAAAATACTGACCATAAATAGAACCTGATGAAGAGGGAAAGGGAAAAGCCCTGCTGTATTTTTGGGTTAAGAAAGCCCTTATGTCTTTCAAAAATAGGTAGTACATATCTTCTCAAATTCTGCAGCTAAAATTTGGAGATTAGTACAGTGTCTTTTAAAAAGGCATCTACCATTCTTTGAGATGGCCGAGGGTGTGCCTCTTAGTTCAGTCCAGAAGGACCCAAGCCTCGGGTCTCTGCCCCACCCAGAGCCATGCATCTTCAGGCACACCAAAGGCCACTCACTAGATGCCAAAGTATAGCAACTGAGCACAGTCCTAAGATTGAACCTGGCAGATGTTTCTTCCAGCTCTGCTACAAATTTCCTCTGGGACTTGGGTTAAACTCTTAATTCCACTAAAGAGATTCAATTTCCATTAACTTCAGTGGGAACATTGATTCTTAAAGAACTGGATCCAGCTAGCCTGATTTAGATACCTTATCTGTGCCTGCAGTTAAGATGCCTAGTGAACAAGTTCTCCAGAAATCTAGGCAGACAAGATCTTCCTTTGAAGACATCTCACCACTGACTGTATGGCAAATATCAGATCTTTTTTTAGGATAACTGTTTTGCTTTGGTATTTAAAATGCAGCACATTAGACGTCTGCACTTAGATAGACTGGATTTGATAGTTTAGATATGTCGATGTGAACTGTATAATTTAAGTTTAAAAAACCCCAAGATGCACAGACTTTGCAGTTAGCTTCCACATACATTTCTGAGTAGGCTGAGCATAACTGTGGAAGCTGAATGCCCCAAATGTCCGTTTCAGCAAACACACCATTTTGGTGGTGTAGGCACCCAGATTACAGGGAAAAAGGCAGTGAGTGGAATTTATGGCAGACCGTTGAAGCTGTTGGCATTAAGTTACACAATGTATTTTACTGAGATGATTATATTCACATGACCTAATTGCAAGATAAACCAATGTTTAGGAAATACACTGCTTGGAAGACAGAAAGTGAGCTATTAACTGAAAATTATTACTGTAATTTAAAAGCACCATCTGCATTCATCAAACCAATTCTTCTTCTTCTATCATCCTAATTCCAAAAGAAATGGAAACAACATGAAATTTTCAGCGTGCAAAATGATCTGCTCATAAGCAGAGCAAGCAGCAGACTAAGAATGAAGCAGAAATGACTCAGTGGATTATACCAAATAACATCTGAGAGAACTATGATTTTCTTTCTGGAACATATAAAAACAAGATGGAATTTAACAAACAAATTTTCCAGTGTGAACTGGTCTCCTAGCTGCGCTTGAAAGTTCGAAAAAGAATAAAGTCTAAGCAATGCTACCTCACCAAGAAGTTCTCCAACACTGCAGTAAACACAGATGAAAGTTCTGGGCATTTTATCCTTCATTTCATATCAAAAGCAGTTGTTTGGTCTATGCTCTTCAAAATTTGTGACTGAGATTCATCTCACCTAGCTTTAGACATTTGCAGTCTCGACAGCTACGTCTGAGCCCAATGCCTTTGGCTCGCTTTGTATTCAAAGGAGAGCAATAGGTAATCTAAAGTGCAATTCAGCTGTCCTATTTAGGAGGTCTAATTTTGGGTTAAGATGAATCACATTCCAGAAGTGTCTACGTCTCTCCATCAGCTAGAAAGGGAGCTCAGATGTGAAATTTCTGCATCTTATTTTTTACTCAGTGAACACTGCTTTAGAAACTGAATCCCAATGCTCACCAACTTTATGCTGTGTAAAAAGGGAGAAAAACAAAGTTTAAAAAAAATGAAGAAAGAAATCTTGTGGAGGCTGAAACAGTTTTAGACGATTGAAGGCAACAGTCAATCCGTCTGGAGCAAAGGTAAGCTGGTGTTTAGTGTCACAGTAATAGAGAAAGGAATTCCACCCAAAGAGTGCTTGGAAGGAATTAGTTTGTGCTTAAGACTTCTCTGTCATCAGAGAAGCTTCTCCCGTGGCCATACCATTGATGTCTGAGCTATCAGGGCTACAAGGAGCAATTCTGGCTTCTTTCTGCATCAGCATTAGCAACAGGCGTGTTTGGGATGAAGCATCAGCTGAATGGCACAACAAAGTGCATAAACAATCAAAGCCCTTCAGAAGCTTGCTTTGCAAGTTTCCCGTAAACCCTTTTTAAAATCTTCAGTCTAATTGCATTGGCCCAATTTTTGTCCCCAAGTTCCTCCTACCTTAAACAAAAATAAACAAGAGGAATACTGGGCCTGTTCTGCTCAAGACTTTTCACGGATGAGTTTTGCATTGTATAGAGCAGACATCCCTGCCTTTTTCTCTTCCTCAAATACATACTACAGAAGAAACTTCTCGAGGGGAGAGAAGTGCTGCCCATGCTCCTATGGCTCCTGTGCACAGAAGGTGCTGTGACAGATGATGTTCCACAGCTGGGACTGAGGGAGGATCAAGCACAGCAGAAGTACTGAGCACAGGGCCCCCTGTGGCCAAAACCTGTTGAAATGAAAGTGTAACAGATCCTAATAAAATCCTTTTATGGATAGGAATGAAGCTAAAGAACAGACTACTGTCCATGAGAAGAAATTAAAACCCAAGAAATTGCATAATTAAAACTATTCTTAGGCTACAAGTGAGGAGCACTGGTGTGCTGTTGCTGGGTGATATGTTTATACATGACAACTCTGCTCCTGTCTTTACCAGACTATGTCCTTTAGATGAGAAATAGGCCAATATGATTCAGTTTTACAAATCAAGGCATGTGCTTGCATTGGCTGTCAGCACTGTAATTTTGGCATTTCTGCCTGCAGCTGTTGCAAAATATGGATACTGCAACCCCTTCACAGGCAGGGGAGAGGAGTCTCTTGCAGTAATTAATCCAGCCCAAGGAACAGTGAAGAAACACTTGATCAGCTCAGCAGTGAAAGAATTGTCCCTGTGCTTTTCATGCTTCTTCATCCAAAACACGCAATACATAGTTCTTCTGATACATAAACCATAACTATCAGTGACAAATGCCATTCCCCTTATCTTCTTTTCATCTTACCTCTTAAATGGTTTATTCTATTTAATGACACCCAGTTACAAGTTCCTGTTATTCTTTGAATTGCTGTAAAACTGAGCAGTCTCCATGTGTTCAGAGCAGCTTGCAATTAGCATACCCTGATCTTAGAAACTGCAGTCTATTAAAAATATGGGCACATTAAAGCGCAGCATCTGGAAACCTGCATATGTTCATCTTGCACAGCAGGTTTCAAATGCTAGGGTCAAATGATTCCGAGAGGTCTTGTAGAAGAGCTTATAAATGTCATAATTCAGGTAAAGAACTTTAGATAATTTTCATACTTTCTTGAAAAAATATTATACTACTTCACGCTTACCTTTTATGCTGTTTTCATATGAAGAAGATGAAGAAAATATAAAGAATTTTTTAAAAAAACTAAGATTTGCTTTATATAATCACTCTGTTGGATTTTGTAAATAGGCTTATAGCCACAGTCCCACTAAAACTATAGAGATATAAATATGAAAATTTTAATCCAAACTCAGATGTATTTTGCTATGCAAATTGCCTCATTTTGTGATGTTTCCTTCAAACCAAGGGCCAGCTGGAGAGCCATTTCTGCCTAAATGCATTTTTATTGTATCCCCTGAAAAGTGTAAGAAGTAATGCTTTCACAGGAATATAAAGTAGAGATTAAGACTGGGTTTATATTGCTTTCAAAAAAAAGAAAATCTTGAAGTGGACAACATAGTTTTCCTCTTCATATAGCTTTCAGGGCAAAGACAGGTCTCTGTTTTATCCAGATTCTCATTTAAACAAATATGCTGCAGTAGATGAGGGTTGCTTCCATTTTAATAGCCAATATTCTGTCAATAACAACCTTGTGCATGAACAGGAGCTTTTCTATTTATATTAATCAAAGTAATCAGGTCACAAAATGTACTGCTAATGAGTAGACACAGGACAATAGATTCTAGCAGATGAGACGTGCTTTTGGAAGTGGCAGTATCAAAGTAAAAAAAAAATTAATTATTTATTCTGCTGTGTTCAAGACTTAAAAACAATATTAGGTAACAACAAATTCAGCTCAATGCCTTCACTTGGCTATCTAAGGGATGAATTTGGGCCAAAGGCTGGGATTTGGCTCCACATTTAGATACCTCTACTGTAAAGGCAGATGTTCATAGGTAGGGAAAGTCGCTGAAAACACTAGTCAGTAGAGATTTAGGATAGCTGCATCATGCCCATGGCCCAAGCAAGTACAAAACATGAGCTGGGAAAGATCTGCCCCTCTCTGCACACAGCTGCTGCAGCCAGGAGGGCATTTCAGGGCATGCAAACACCTCAGAACCTATATTTAGGCAGTTTCTTATTCAAAAGAGTCAGTGAGACTTGACTGAACTGATGCACGTGCCCTCTTTAGGATGGGATGGATCACCCTCTAGATTCCTTTGAAGGCTTTGAGTAGTTCCCCATTGACTACAGGACTATAGTAGGCTCTTAACCACCTTGTATATAGGAAAATACCTACATTAAAGATCCCTACGTGAATGCATCCGAAACCAATGAAATTACTCCAGGGATGCATATGTTTTTCCTCTAAATACATAGAAAGCTTAGCTCCTTGGCTTAGACTGGATACCTGATACACAGACAGCCAATATCGTGAGTTGAAGCCCCACACTCCCAGCTTGCCAAGTACTTCCCAGTTTCATGTAAGTTCCTTTTGTATCAGGCATTCTTCTTGTAGAAATGAGAAATAACATTATGCTATTCTCTATCAAAAATATAGTGGAAATATTGTCTCCTACCAGGTACCAGAGCAAGCTCTGTTCAAAAATCCAGAAGCTGATTCAATCCTCATGTCTGTGCCAGTACCAGGAGTCTGAATTTTTGGTTTAGAGATAAAACTGGAAAAAATTTCTGTCCAAATGCAATTTATATATTTGTTAGCTCTAAGCTGAGTTTCTAAATATTTTTCTATAATAATCATGGTTACATCACTCTAGACAAAACATAGATGTATAATTGAATTTCTTTTGATCATAATGTAGCTATTATCAGACTTCTATTTATTACCTTCAGAAGAGTAGTCTCTGTCATGAGATTTTAACCACTGAAGATAATCAGGAAAACCTGGAAGATCTGTTATTTGACATCCTGATTTTAATTACTCCCCACATACTGCATTTGCTCTCTCTCATAGACCTGACCAACTAAGACTATTTTTATCTAGATGTTAAAATCTTGATGGAGTGCTGAGGAGGGTTTGTTTCTTCAGAGGGTTTGGCAGCTGCAATTACTTAGACCTCAATGACTCTGCAATCTGCTGTTTGCAAACAAGCAGTCTGAGTGGCAACATGCATTCTACGTACCCCACATATCTTGGTAAAATCACTCCATTTTTCTTCACAAACTTCAGCAATACTAATCTGATGCTTCAGCTGCACTCTTCCCATGTCATAAATATTTTGACAACATCCTCTAGAGTATCTCAATCTCAAATCTCACTCAGTTTCTTCTGTCATTTACTGGCATATTTGGTTCGTTTGCTTATAATGGGTAGATTCTGTGCTTTCAGTACCAGGAGTCACTAGAAAATAGCAATATGACCAGAAAGCACAGAGAAGACAAGGAAGGAACATGAAGGACAGGAGAAAAGTAAATCATACAAAGAGAGCTATGGAGATCATACTTTCTTAGAAAAATGAAATCAAGAGAAAAGTGGTGAAATCAAGAGGCAAAAAAATTAAAATCAGAGCTGTTTTTCTTGCAGGTTGCAATTGCCAAATGATTATCTTACATATGGGTTACCATGTTATTTCCCTGTGTCCTCAATGCAGAGGGGATTTCCAATTCTTTTGAAAAGACAATTGCATCCTGCAGGCACCCTTTGCAAAAGATAATGACAAAATGGTTTAGATTGGCTTAGAAAACCATTTGTTTAGTAAAATATTATGTGTGTTCATGAAAGGAATCAGAATAATCATTAAGAAGATGCTCTTTTAGCAAACAGGAGAAAAAGCAGTAACAAGATCTTTACAAGAGTCTAGGGCTGACTGATGTGAGAGATGGTTTATACGACTGTGTAAGCAATACTATGTTTTTGCTTCTTATTCCTGTTCACTGGCAGAACTGCCAGTGGCAGGCCAAAGGAAGGAAAGGAAAACCCACATAGAATTGATTCTCTGGAGACTTCAGCCATCCACTTTGCTAAGGAATCACTCATCTGAGGGTACAAAACATTCCTGCTCCTTATGGCACAGCTGCAGATAGTGATGGAATTATAAGTCTTTGCTATCTATCCGTTTTCCAGTATGGGGGTGCTGGTTTTTCTGGATAGGGATGATGTGGTTCGAAAGAAATTAAAAAAAAATTAAAAAACCAAAACAACAACAACAAAAAAAACCCAAAACAAACAAAAAACCCCAAAAACAAAAAAAAACAGCCCCCCAACAAACAAAAAAACAAACAAAAAACAAAAAAACCCCCAAAAAACCCAACCAAGCAAAAAAAAACCCCAAACCAAACAAATTAAAAAAACAAACAAAAAAACCCCAAAAAACAAACAAACAAACAAAAACAAACCCAACTAAAAAAACCAAAAAAAACCCCACAAAAGAAACACCCCAAAATCAAAAAACAGAAAACAAACAAACAAAAACCAAAAGAAAACACTATATTGACTGCTGGATGAAAATATAACAGAAGACTAGATTTTGTGCTCACTTCTATAGGAAAGTAAGTGAAAACAAAGTGATCCTCCCCTGCATTTTCTGCAACAGTGATCAATTTCCTGGGCAGTGAAACACAAACATTTGCAAGGTTTCCTACTGCTTATCTACTCTCAGAATGGGAAAGAGGGACCACGCAGAACAGAGAGAGCACTGGATCCATGCTTTGGCTCCTCACTCTAAAACATGAACCAGCAAAACCCAGATTTATTTGCTGTGCCCTATATTTCTTCCCTTTGCCCTCTCTAAAAAGGAGGAATTATGATTCCATGCACCGAAGGGAATGACAGTAGTTCAGGGGCCATAGATGTGATGTTTTGCCCCTGCTCCATGAATCCCTGCCTGAATTCTGAATCTGTAATAGCTTTTCCATTGCCAGACATGCTGAAGATGCAGTGTCTCCATCATCTGCCCACTTTCAGGAGCCATATTTAAGCAATAACACTATTAAAAAGAAACAATTTATTTAAATAAATTATGGACAGATTATCATACATATGAATCAGTGAAGCAGGGTGTCACATGCTGTCAGTAACTTCTTACCTCGATTGGAAAGTGACTGATTGCACTAAACCAGTTGTGAAATTGTATTAATACCCCCAAGGGGGTAAAAAAACCAACCCGAAAAAACAACCTAAATTTATTCATGAAATTGCAACTGTGAGACTTTTGAAGCTGGTTATAAATGAAACTAAGTTATTGATAAACGGGCAAGCCTATGAGTTGACCTGAGCTACCTAAATTTTAGACATATATTTATATTCACAGGTAGACAGTACATTCATATATAGATTCGTAGAGCAAATTACCTGCGAATAGAAAATGCTTTCTTATCTCCAGTATAATGATGGAACAGATAATGAGAGATTCCTAATATTGATGTGGGAAGACAAAAAAGGGTGATAAAACTGAGCACACAGAGTAAATGTGTTATGTTTGTAATTAATATGCAATATTAAAGTCTGGAATTGTGCTTACTATCACATTCTGAATTAAAACAATGTTGATTGATAGCAAAGAAAAAGTCAGCCATAGGTTTACTAAAAGACATGATCATGTCCTAAGAAATAAAGGAAGAAATTTAAAAAAAAAAAAAGTTTAAAAAAATGCCTTGAATTGTTTTCTTTTCCTTATTCTGTATTATAAATAGGTCTCAAATAAGCATTAACTCACTGCTAATACAGATCTGAGCAGGGACTGCCATGTTTTGGTTGCATCATTCATACACGTTACATAGCCTGGGACACACTGTAATGTGACGGAGAGGAAAAACTTGTTGGCAGTGATGAAAGGCTTCTGCAAGCGAACTATGACTATCAAAATGATCTACCTCATCACAATCAACATTTCTAAACTTAGATGTGAATCAATCTAATTTGTGTATTCTTTAAGCAAATAAATACAGAGAATTATATATTTCAAATCACAGCAAAATGTTCAGCACAAAAGACAGTAAACTGACCTTTAGGATACAAAAATATCTCAGTTCACCTGAAAATCTGAATGAAGTGTGTGGAACTGCGGTTCTGTGAGCATGTACTCATTTTTAATGAGTCAAATAGCAACAGTGCAGCTTCGCATAGCTACCATATTATTATAACATGATCTGTTTTGCTATCTCTGAAGATGTGTTTCAACTGCACAAGCTACAACAAAGTTCTGCTCCAGATCATGTGCAACAACTAACATGAGCAAACAGGCAAGACATGTTCTCCAGGAATTAACAAAGGAGGAGAACACCTTGGCTTTCATTAAATCACTTGTTGGGATTAAACAGTACAACAATAATCAAAGCCCTCCTGCTCTCAGCCTGTGGGACCGCCGGAGTGTGGCTCTCCAGAGCAGTCTTCTCTTCTGTCCTGCCATTATCAATCTGTTGGGAAAAGGAGGGAGCTGGTGAGGGACCTTCCATCAAAGAACTTTACAGAGACAGGGATAAAAGTATTGACCAGCCCTCCCAGCCCAGAGGGGAACTCTCCTGGCTGCATTTCTTCTCCACGTTTCAGAGCTCCCACCACCACTGCCCTCCAGTAGTAGTGAAGCTGAGCAGCTGTGACCTGCTAAGGATCCCTGCCAGTGGCACCACCCTGTCCTGCCCTCTGCTCCTCAATGCACTCCAGGCTCATCCATCCACCTCGCTGAAGGAGAATTCCCACAACAGGGCTTTGCTCAGAGCAGTCCTGATAGGAATGATCCCTCTAAATGCACAAAAGAAACATTTACTGGTGGCACTGTGAAATATTGCCAGGGAAAACAGAAGAACATAACAAAAACTACTGGGGCAGATTGAAGGCTTTCATTAGAAAATACAAAAATAATTTTCAGAGTCTACACAAACAGCAAGAGCAGGTAAATGCTACAACTTTGTACAATATTAGCCTGTGATTTTTTAACTTTTACTTAAAAGCAAAAATATTGCTTAAACCTCTGCACTTGCCCACCACACGCAGAGAAACATTCATTCTCTGGAGTGCCATTACCACCACAATCGCTTTTCCTGGGAGCACGTGCCAGTCTGAGAGGAACACAGCACACAACAGTGGCTATTCAACTTTCTCTATACATGTGCAAAATAAGACATTCATTTCACAAGCCTCTGCTGTGCCCTAATAAATACTACAATTTGAAATTTTAGCACTTATGCATGTGAAGGTTGGTTGAAGGAGATATTCACATGTGGGGTTTGATTATAGTGTTTTATCACTCAGCCGAACATCTAATGTTGAGCACAGTAGTTGGAGTGCTTCTTTTCATGTCATAACAAAGGTTGCCCTCAGATAGTAATTACAGCCTTCCTAATAAAAGGAAAGGCATTTTGGAACTGCCTGAAAAGTTCAGAAGCTAGAGGTGAAGTTTGGAGAAAGACTTTGCCATCACTTCGCATGTGGCAGGTAGTTTGGTGCCTGAGTTGTTGTGCAGTAAAATGGCAGAGCTGCCTTGAAAAACATTCCCTCAAAGCTGGAGACATTAAAAAATCACCAGCTGAGGAAAAAGAAAGTCTCCAGGATTACAAAAAATCACAGCAAAGTTAATGTTTCTGTAAAAAATACACAAAATCAGTGTGATGAGTTATTATATGATCTTTTAAAAGTGTAGAAAGGCACAGCGACATGGAGATGTAAAGCAGAGCACAAGCAGCAGAATATATTCAGAGCAAAAGTGCCCATGCTGAGTGCAGTGGTTAAGTATTCATAGCTTTTCCCCAGGGCAATATGTGCCAATATGGGTTATATTTTCTAGTGACATTTTTGAATGCACCTTATTGGTACTCTTGTGCACTGTTAATGTTATATGCCTGTACTTTTTGTACTTGCAGCATAATAATCATTTTGATCAAAATAATTTGGGGGTTTATGCAGTTTAGGGCACTAAATTACAGATACACATTGAAAATGGTATCTTTGAAAATTCCAGGTCAGTTTTATATCGGATCTTTTGGATTTCTCTTTTTCTCTTCTGACTTTCAAAACTGCTTATCAGTGGCCAGCAACCTCATTAGCAAATATCTTATTAATTGCAACAAACACAACTGCTAGTTTTAGCTTTGTAACTTACCAGGGATTCTCTTTTATTTTAAACCAACAGTGGTATTAACAGTACTAGGGCCTCAAACTTTATCATCTACTTCAGAGCTAGAGACGACTGTCCATGTGTAATTTTATTTTTAGTACATTGGTAAGTACAGTTTTTTTCTATTTCTCTTAGCTGTGTACTACCTCTATTTTTTTGCTGCCTGTCTCCTTTCTCTACAGAGATTAAGTAACTAAATATGCTTTTCTGAACTGAATTTACTGTTAGCTCCTTTCTATTGCCATGGTTTTGCATCTATCTTTTTCTGGATTGCAAGTTTGTCTTCAAATTAAGGTGTCAGATTTTGACATATTCCTATGTGAATAACTTTGATTTTCATTTTCTGTGGTGCCTAGGCACTGACACTACACCATGCAGGTACTATTCCATCATAAAATTAGAGCTCCCAACCCTTTTCAAAAGCATGCCTTCCCTCGTGCACAGCCTCCATGTCTCCTGCTAAAGCTGTGCAGTTCTGCACTAAACTGATTAGCCCTTACAGCTTGATGCTGCATTTCATGCTTAAATAAGCATTACTTTATTAATATGTGTGGCCACAGAGATAGTTTGACACCCTTCAGGATATGTGATGGTTGTTTTTTCTTTGCTGTGAAGGTGAAATAGTCACCCTTCTGTGGTTAGATAGCAAATGAAAAGTATTTTCAAATGCTTTAAACTAGCCAAGAATGTACCACAGGAAATATCCAAAGAGGAAGAATGAAGAGACGAGGAGCATAGGCTGTCCCATCAGAAACAGCCTAAGATGAAGCCTGCTGGGGAACAAGGCACAATATTTTTCTTGTATATCCTTGAGGCAGCAAGAGCTCTTGCATGTGCTCTCATCCATGAGAGCTCATGGCATGTGTTCCCAGCTGCAAGACTTGGAGCGGTGGAGAGGAGAACAGCCAATACACTGAATTTGTGACATCTGGGTGAACAGGGATAAGCAGGAGCTGGGGAGAAGTGCAGCTGCAATAACCCATCCAGCTGGAAGCTTATGAAGTAAAAATATGGAAATCTTTAAAAGCCACAAACCAGGCTTTGTCACTCTGATGACCTAAAAGCATCGTGGTAAAAATCAGGACCTTTTCTATCTGGGAAGAGGATCTCGATTTTTGTGAGTGTTTCAAGATCTGGGTACTGACTACAGGCTGCAGAAAGGAAATNGTGGGAGGGGGGGACATCCACCACCAGAACTGCTTTGTACCAACAGACCCTTGCTTTTAAGACAAGCAGTTCGTCAAAAACCTGTGGCCATTATGATGATGATACCTAATGCTTCTTTTCCTCCTGTTTGCTTTTATGGGACACGTGAGCTCCTCTCCCGAAGGCACTGCAGGGACTGTCTACTCCTCCTTATAAGTGTCCCTCAGGCAGTGCCCTCTCTGAAAAGCACACCAGGGTTTTTCTCAAAGGGGTTTTTCCCCCACTGCCTGTGCTCAGGACTGGGGCAGCTGTGCTGTTTTCTCTGGTCAGTTCTGCCTGTCCCACCTCAGCATGTGCACATCACACCAGCTCCCTGACCGCCTACGGTCTTGTGCCAGCAGTGCTGGACCCCCAGGGCTGTGGCAGGACCTACCAGAGTTTAGCTGCTCCTTGAAACCCTCTGAAACAGAGGACAGTGGGCATGCAATTCACAACAATTTAGGAACTGCATACACCACGTCACAAGAGGACCAGAAGGATGTTGTACACATAATATAAGCTGCAAAACTTCTGTAGGTGGAAGAAAGAGACCCTTTGGAGACTTCATTAATCCTCTCTCCTCCAGACCATGCAGAACACATCTGCCCCCACTGACAAGCCTCATGGTTTGGATTCAGGTGTGTGTTAGCAGCAATGCACTTTGCAATTAAAACAATGCGTTCAGACCCATCATGTGAGTCTGTCATAAAACAGGAAATGGGCTATAAAAATCTTGCTTTGCTCTAGCAATAAATTCTGTGTTTCTACCAACTTGTCTTACCTGAAGTTTTTCTCTTAATCCTGTGGAATTAGTACTGACAAGAACACAAGCCATACTGTCCTCCTGTGCTTCCCTTTTCTTAGCTGTCTTTTTGGGTATCTAAGCCAATGATCTGAGGCAATATTGATGTTCCTTGAAAAACATTGAATCTACAGATAAGAAGGATTTTTTTCTCAGAGATAAGACATGTCTGCTGAAATTATAACTGGATGGTTATAACCGGTTTTAGCAAATAACTGGGAAAATGTTTGCAGCAAATGTGGGGATCATTCACTTTCACCAACCTGACATTTCTGCATGACAGAGAGGAGGGTCACAAAATCCACCATTTTTGGGCACCATAAACAGCCCAACACCATAATCAGGGTGTTACAGCTACTGCTGGGAAACCACCCTGGAAGGTGCCTCAAAGCCAGACAACATTTCCCACACCATTTTTATCTCTCCTCTTTGCACATTACACACATAGAGATGTCACTACCCATTCAGGGATGCACAATAAAAATAGTAAACAAGAAAGTCCACCTTTTAGAAGGTGACTTAAAATCTTGGGATAAAATACTTTGAATTTTTCATTGTTTACTTGGGTTTCATCTAAATTCCAGCAGACTGCTGGTTTCCAAAAACAGCTTTCCTATGTTTATTGATTAGTAACTGTCATTTTTTAGAACTTCTATGCAACATGCTGTATTGATCTGAAAACCCAGTTCTAATTCACATAAACATTTACTTGACTTTGTCCATCAGGATGCCTGTTGATTATATAAATCTGAGGGATACTGCTTTAAATTCCAAATATTTTCCGCTACATTTTTGTGAGGATGTTATAAGTTTGGAAACACTTAATGCAAATTTACTGGAACAGAAAAAAAACTACAGTGGTTTGGAAAGTGTGTTTGTTCTGTTTGGAAGACTTTCAAATAAAGCAAATTTCACTTGGTTTAGCTTTTGCATAGGTTCTGTCCCACCTTCCTGGCAACCTTGATCCAATCATTAGGATATTCCAATCATCCACAGCCTTCTCTCTCCTGGAGCCACACACTGAGAACACAAAATCTTGGAGCATCTAAAATAGCTGGTGACTGTACAAAACAGAGCTGGAAAAGCTCTTGAGAATGTCAAATCCAAGTCCCTGCCTGCAGGAGGAGCATCTATGCCCAAATCCCTTCTGACAGAAACTAGTCCAAGATGCAGCTTAAGCTCCAGTGAGGGAACACCAGTATCCCCAGCCAAACGGTTATCTTGCTTTGCTCTTCCTATCCGTGGGAAGTTTTTCCTAGTGCTTAGCCTACATCTCCCTTGCTGCAGTTTAAGCCCATTAAGAAGAATTATAAGCAAATGAAAAGCATCTCATATTTTATCCTCTGGAGGAGATAGCAATAAATTATTGGAAGCACCTTTAGGGCTTCTCCATTACATATACATGATCCCCGCGCAGCTTAATATTCAAGAACCACTCCTGTTTCCCACAGTCAGGGCTCCTGGTTCCTGAAGTGCTGTAACACTGCTGTTTGCTGCACTCCTGAGGCACCTCTAGGAATCTAGAGGAGCCCATTGGAGCTCAGTGGGAGTAAGCAGTGCCCCTGGGCTCAGCTGGGGAGGTATTTAGGGCCACTATGCCCAGCATAGGCAGAGATCATTTAAAAAAAGAAGGGAAAAAAGTCACAGGGGGAGAGACAGCTGCACCTGCTCTCCCTGTGGCTTCTCAGGGCTATGACCCCGTGCCATGGCCCAGGACCTGCTCACATAGCCTGATGACACAGGCTGTCTATTGCTCCTCTATCACGCTGCACTCAGATTTTGTCTCCCTCCCCTGACACTGCCCTTTTCAATCTTTTCTCGGGCCTCGCTCTCCCTCAGCAGTGCAGGAGAAACTAGAGGTGCTGGGGAAGCCCTTGGCAGGAGAATTTCTGCTGATCTCTGCAAGAGACATTTGCCTGCATGCTTGAGTGCTGCGAATGCCCCTTCTTGTCCCAAATCCACCTCCACAAGCTGTCAGCACTGGAGTTTTTCAGTGGGATCAAGCTGTGGCTTTCACTACAACCATCACAGTGAGGGAACGGGCAGATACCTAACCTGATTAAAAACAAATCACCAGGTAAAAACCAGAAATACATTCCCTTTTGTTACTAAAGCCTTGAGCCAGGCTGACTGCTTTGGGATGACAAATTTTGGAGTCTTAGCACAGATACCTTGGCTCCAGGGTGATTGAGGAAACAGAGCCCAGAGGTTCCTTGAAGAAGGAGCTCAGGAGACAGCTGACAGCAAAGCTGACTGCAAAGAGGGAACCTGAGGTGTTGTCTTGGATTAGACAAATATGCTAGGTGGAAAGCGCTCCGAGCAGGTGCCTCCCCCCACAGCAGAGGTTTCTGGCACCCCTCCCCCCACAACACAGAATATCTCAGCCTAAAGTGGAAAGAACTGTTTAATTAACAGACCACACAGTGGAAAGGGAAAAGGGGAAAAGGGGGTCAGAAAAACCTGAACAAACAGCTGATGAACTTAGTGTCCTTTTCCTCAGGCGTAGCTTCCCCTTTCCGGGGGAAGGGGGCCCCGAAGGGCTAGGTGAAGTTCCTCCGGTGGCTCCCTGGACGATTCTCATCCGCTGTCCCCCGGGGCTCCTCAGGTTCTCGGATGAGAAAGCAAGTCGAAGAAAAGGGTCCAGAACGATGAAAAACAATCCCAGGGAGGGAAAAAAAAAAAAAACCAGTGTCCCTTCCTTCTCACTCCCCCGTAGGAGAGCTGGGGAAAGTTTCAAAACATCCCGCGCTGGCGGCAGAGCTCCCAGCTGCGGGACACAGTTAAAGCTACAGGACCATATTTCTGGTCAAGCATACAAAACGATAGGGAATCCAAGATATCATTATGCCACCACAGGACAGGTGTGCAAACCAGGCCCAAGACACATGAATTCCTGGTTGGTCCTGCAGATCCAGAGCCGCATCTTTTGTGTCTCCCCACGCCCATGGCGTGAAGGCACTCAGCAATGGCACCACTGACTGGCTCAGTGTACCAACCCCACAGACAGCATTCCCATGGCAAGTTAATCAGCTCAGCTGAATCTGCCTCTGAAAGCTCCTGTTGCCTCCAGGAGGGTTAGACTGGGGGACTGAGACAATTAAAGCTTTCAGAGGTGATGGGACAAGGAGCTCAAAAGGCAATGGCCTGCTGAGCATTTTGCTGCTGCTGTGAATTACACTTGAAGTGCCCTGAGCTTTGGCACTTCCCCCTCTTCACTCCTGCATACAAAATTAAAGCAAAGACCCAGACACAGGCAGCCTTTGCTCCTCTTTTCTGGGCTCTTCAGCATTTCTAACAGACCAACATCAGCCTAACATGACTCTCCACTATCCATCGGTCTTGGTCTTGCAGTAACAGTGCTTTGAGTTGAGAACTCAGACACTCAGTAAGTCCAAACCACTATGAAGAAGAAATTAGTTTGCTTATTGTGCATGATATAGCAAATGCTCCTGAGATTGTCTCACCCATCCATTCAGATTATAAAAAATAGTATTAATTTTAGCTCTACCATTATGCTGCATTTATTGAGGATCTGGGACTTGTGGAACACTTTTTGTTCCGTTTATTCCCATTTTCTCATTAAAAATTGAAACCAGGGTGCACACTAGAATTAAGTGTGTTGCTCTGAAAGGCCAAATACTGCTCTCTCTTCTGGCAATGACAAAATTCCCATTACTTTTATTGGCACAGCACTGAGCCCTAAAGCTAAAAGTAGCTCAATCACTGACAGAACCATTGCATTCAAAATTAAATGCTGTTCTTGATGCAGAGCTGAATTTCTTACTTTGCTGTCATTTATGAAAAATAATAATGATCTTTGCAGATGCCATCTGTGTAGGTCTCTGCCTTCCTTCCAAACCCTTTTGTGACTTGAATTGCTTGGTCACCACCACAGAAATGTCAATAAGCCAAAAGTGACACAGCCAAGCCACAGGAGGGAGGGCACAAGGCAGCTCAAAGTTTGGGTGCCAAGGGGATGATATGTAAAGGACTCCTCTTACCAGCAGTCCTGGGATATGGAGGATCCTTCTTTCAAATTGCAAGACAGGAAGATTTACAGTGCATTTTCTGGTTGTCTCATGCTATTTTTCTTAGGAAATCAGCTTTACCTGTGCAGCTAAATCTTGAGGAAAGAAACATGATGTTTTCTTTCCAGATAAACTGTTAGATCAGTTCAGGGGGAAAAAAGAAGTCATCGCTCTGTGACAACTCTTATGAGTCTGTCATGTACCTGTAATTTAGTGTCTCTTGGAAGGACCCAGATGATGAAATACAGAGACTGCAGAAGAGTGTCAGCTTGCACTTCCACAGAAAAGTTTGAGAAAAAATCCTTTAAAATATGAATAGAATCTAAATTTTAAAAGTAGCAACAAACTATCTAAAAAGAATCTTAATGTTTTTTAAAATAAAATCACTGGAATTTGGAGGTGCAGGTGTGATTTTTGAAGTTTGTAAATCATTGTTATAAAAATATAATAGTCATGGCATTCTTGTCAATAACATGATCTCTTTGTCAAACACTCATAATCTTCGTGTGCTCCCCCCAGCAAACGTGCTAAAAGTAGCAACCCAAAGGTTTCTGTTAGGTGCTGGACTTGGCTGCAATAGGACAACTGACTGGATAGAAAGTCCTGGACACCAAAGCCCACTCCCTTTGAAGCTGACACCTTGGTACAGCTATTTTTATCTCCTTCCTGCTAAGCTTTTTGATGCCGTAGCTCTTGGACCAGATGAGGGAGTGAGTGGTCAGACCCTGTCCAGCACACACCACAGCACTGCGAAATTCCTCCGAAGTCCTCCTGCAAAGCTGCACCCAGAGAAACAACTCTGCCTTTCTTTCCTAACCCAGGGCATTGGCTGGGCTCCAGACTGACCTCCTAAGACTAGGCACTCACAACTTACAGCCAGCCCCTCAGCCCTGTTTGCAGGCTTGTTTATGCCACAAGACTGTGAAAAGAACTGCTTGAAATCTACTGGTAAGGTCAAACGCCAGAGAAGGTTTGCAAATGTCTAATTATCTCGTTTAAACCTCCTTCTGAAATACTTTATTTCTAAATTATGAAGAGGTTTAATGATAGCTTTCAGCTTCATTAACTCTTTTATATACCTGGAGTTAGAAAACCCGCAAAAATCTTGATTAATTGCCCAGCAGTGTTGTCTGACATAGTGTAAGGTTTACACCGATGTTAAAACCTTTCTGAGAAAGTGAATTTTTACATGACGACTCTATCTGGTTTGTGGAAAAATAGAAACCTGATCCCATGTCGTATTCCTCTTTTTCTGAAAAATTTTACAGAGCAGCAATTTGACTGAAAGTGCAGCAATGCACTCAGCTAGAACAGAACCTTTCAAAACTGTGTGAAAATGGGACCTTGACCGTATTTCGCAAGTTTCTATCCAAGCTCAGAATTCAACATAATAAGCACATTTTGTTAACAAACATCTCTTCTGACGTGGAAATAGCACAAGACAAGTTTTAGAACACAGCAGCATGAGTGACGGCTGCTATGCACATGGTTTCTAAATCTTTTTGTTACTGCCCAACACCCCTGCATTTTGAGATGTTCAGCACAATCTGGGCTCCTTCTCAAATGGTTTACATGCAAAATTCTGAACTTTTCATATTCAAAAGCCTCGCTCCAGTCAACATGCATTTGGGGTGTGTGAGGAACGGGAAAGGAGCAAATAATATACTGCCAGCCACCGTTTAGCCAATCTGACTGATCCATTTAGGAACAGGGGTGACTTCCAAGGACACCCAGCACAGTGTTAAGGTTGAAATTTTGAGACATTCTCTTTGAGAAGAAAATGAAGATAAAAGTAGCAAGATGTCAAAATGCATGGATTGTGAATTACCATTTAATATTCCACTGAAGAGACACATGAATAAAGACAAGGGTGCCTTGCTGCTAAAAATAACCTCTTGTTTTTAATGCTGATCTGCAGCTGTAATGAGAGTGTTCAGCATTTTTCAAGTCTACCAGTTTTTAAATCTAGCAGACTGTGTCAGCCTGAGAGAAGAAAAACTCACTCTGACTTTTAGACAAAACGTAATTATTTGTCTAACTTACCCCTGATTTTTGGAAACAAAGTATATTTTCCAAACCAAAGGCAAATCAAAGGCAAGCTATCACCTTGGTATTAAGCAAAGCATGAAATCACAGAGCAGTGAAGAGAGCCCCTGGGAGATAAGAAATACTTAGTGTCAGAACCACTTCAAAGAGTGGAGGATCATCATCCTGCGCTATTGTACAAGTGGCTATTCACACACAAATCTGCCATGATTAAATTAATATTTGTGAGCTTAACTGTGATCCTTTCTCCTTTGCTTAATGAAGGACTAATTCCACTGAAGCTGAAAGAATTACATGCATGTGACTGACCCCAGAATTAGGCTTCATACATGGCTTGGATGACTTTGATTTTTGGGGGGAGTCTGTTGAGCCTGCTCTCCCAAAGCTTTTTCTTCTTCCATGGAAGCTCCTGCAACATTCAAAGGGCGCTTAAAGTGAGTTTTCCAATGGGTACCAACAGAAAAAAGCATTTACACTTGGATTCTATGAGAGAAAGAACATCTTCACTCAGAAGCAAAGAATACAGCAAATGTCATATTTCTAACAGGCCATCGCCATTTCGGCAATGTTTTCAGCACAATTCGGCACAGTGTCCAAATATAATTGTCACTGATAAGTAGCCTGTTCCAAAGTTCTTAATAAAATATGTTAGGTAATGAAAAGAGAGAGAAGAATACAACAATATAAGGGAAAATTGGAAAGGGAACTGTGATATCTTGTTTGAATGACAAGCAAACTTTTTGTGTCTTCTCTGCAAGAGAAAAAAGGGTTTTGTGGCTGAGAAGCATTTCAAAGGACCTGTCACAGCTCAAAATCCTAGCAGAGACAAGGCACAGGTCGCTGGTACAGCAGTCAAGGCAACCTTTATATCTTTATCTCACTAGTTATAGTGAGATAAAAAAATCACAGTGCCTTGTATCTGCAAAGGCTGCATGTTAACATACCTACCTTAATCTCAAAGAACATCTTGGTTTTCCATAAGAATAGCTATGAAAATAAGCACTGTTAAGCATTCTATCAGAATATCCAACTACATTATTTTTATAGGCTGAGAATTTACCAAGCAGATACTTCAGAATACAAATTTGGCCAGCAGGGTAGGGATGGAGTGGGGGGTTTGCAGCAAGTTCATATTTGTACAGTTCTTGTCCTATCTGTTCCAGCATGCAACAACACTTAACAGCCCTAAAAAAAGATGCAAAAATTCACTCTCTTGCCAGATAGCACTCATTTTTTTTATGGTTTTTTTTTTCTTCACACCCCACCACTTTTCCAGCAACCATGCTGTAGTTCTGTAAATAAACAACATGACAAAATGGCTTTTGCACCCAGGCTTAAAGAATTTCAGTTAATAGATATAATTATATATAACTATACATAATATTGACTAGATTTAATTCCACAACATAGTAATCTTAGAAAAATAAGTCCCCTTGTTATCCATATGACCAGTTCAAGATGAGCACATTACCACAGAATCATTGCATGGCTGAAGTTGGAAGGGATGTCTGAAGGTCATCTGATCCAACCCCTCTGTTCAAGTAGGACCACACAGAGACAATTGCCCAGGACCATGCCCAGATGGCTCTTGATTCTCACCAAGGATGGAGACCTCATGACTTTGTTGTGCAACCTGTGCCAGTGCTGGGTCACTCTCCCAGCAATACTGGGGAGCTTGTTTTGGAGAAAAAAATACTGGCCCTGTGGTCAAAGGACCACTTCTGCTTCCAAAAGGATACCCAGACCCTTTGGAACCGCAACCATAATGATTTTTTTTATTACAGATGGGATATATTCTTATTGTCGACTGGGAATTATGGATCTGCAGGGGACAAACTGATCATCAGATACCTACATCTATGGAAATGAGTGAAACTTTTATCCTGTATTGTAAGTCCATGGCTGTTACTATGCAGAACTCGAAGTTGTCCTATGGAGTTTAAAATTCTCATCGGTTTAGACAATTGAACCCACTCTAGGACTATTTTGACTACAAAGGCTGCTTAAGCACTTCAGGCTCCTGTAGGTACCAATATACAGGCACATACATGTGATTATCTCGGTCTTGAATTGAAACCCATCCCATCTCTGTTCACTTCTAAGTAAGCTATTATTATTAACAACTACTCTGCACCTGACTGACTTAAATTTCTATCACTAACATAAAAATTTTAAAAAGCTACTGTTGAGAGTTTTTAAAGGAAAAACAAATTTAGAATTTTAGCTCTTTTACCTTTGCTTATGATTGAAGGAGGAACTTCAGAAAACTGATTTGTGATGGTACGTTTTCTAGATGCAGGTTTAGAGTAGACTGGTCTGTAACTAAGGTAGTTGTTAGCTTAGGTGATCCCAGGTACCTGGTACTAATTACTGTAGGTGAAATTGGCTGCAGTCCCCATCTGCTACACAGACCCATTCTGGCTTCTATAGAACATTCCCTAGGACAGGCAATTCAACATTAAATGCACCTGTGGGTTGGAAGGGCTCAGTCCAGTTCCAACCCTACAGGAGGGTTGGAACTGGACAATCTTTTAAGCTTCATTCCAATGCAGGTCATTCTATGACTCTATGATTACATGATATCAACCCTACAGTCTGCTGGGAAGTGGCATGATGTGTGCCACAGCTTAGTGAGGAGCTAAATCACAGGGTCCATGACCTGCCCTGAATGAGGGACATGAGGAACTCTGCAGCCACAGTGCTGAGCAGAAATAGAGGTACTATTTGTGTGCATTTTTTGAGAAATGGAGGTATTTCAGCTTTCGTTGCAGAAGGGCTAAGAAGGAGAGCCTGGCAATAATGTTGGATAAGTAGTTTGGGTCTGTGAAAGTTTGATTCTCTGGGAATTCCTGATGCTGCTCAGAACACAATGCTGGCGCCAGCAGCCAGCTTGTCCACCTGACACGTGGCTTTGTCAACTGTTAGACAAGGTCCAGCATGTCCCACGTAGCACATATGGGCTTTGCTCAAATCTGGACCACCCCACTACTCCTCAATCCAAAGCATGTATGCATGCACAGGACAAGCCAGGCCTCGGCACAGGCTCTGTGGGGCACAGAGGTGCAGAGGAGGTACACTCTGGGCTGATACTTTACCCCTCATTTCTCCTTCAGAAATTTCAGCCACTGAAACATTTGAACAAAGTTTTGCCTTACTACAATAAGATGTCTTCAGTGTTTACTTCTTGTCACTGCCAAATGGTTTTAATACCATCTTTCTGTTTTAAGGCAGTTAAGGAGCTTAGTTAAACCTAATCAAATAACTGCAGATTTTCCAGGCACAGAAAACCAAAATTCAGTGATTTCAGGCAATTTACAAAAATATCCACAAAATATGAATTTCTTATTATTTAAATTATTAATTTTATCTGAAAGTCACTTCCATTTATGTTAATTTTGGTGTAGTTGAGAAAGTGAGCAGCTAGTGAGGCTATTAATCAAACATTCTTTGAATCAAAACAATTGGCTAATTACTTCTAGATGCATGTGGCTTTTACTATGCATTAATTAGTTACTAATTCACCCATCCTGCATTTTAATACTCAGCTAGCAAGCTTAGATTGATTTTACAGAAACTTTTGTGTTTTCCCACATTGAGACCTTTGTTACTTGCTGAAGAGTTCTAAACAGTAAATAAATATTTCATGAGATCTTAGGAAAAACATCCTCTTTAAACTTGTTTAAAGAAAACAGTTTATTGAACAGCAGAATAAAATCGAGAGCTGAGCTATGCTCTCCTCAAACTCAGCCTGGATCCCAGGGAAAAAAAAACGTTGCTAATAGTGCAATTTGCTGGTGTCAGAAGTGGAAGGGCTGCCAGGGCCTCAAGCCAGCTAACTCCAATTGCTCCCCACCGTGACAAGCATCCGATCATCGGTGACTCACAAGGTGCATGCAAAAGAAATGAGCCATGTCATGCTTTAACCCCAGCGAGAAGCCAAGCACCATGAAGCCACTCACTCACTCCCACTGCCAGCAGCAGGGTCAGGGAGAGAATCAGAAGAGTAAAAGCTGGAGAATTTGTGGGTTGAGATAAAGACAGTTTAATAAGTAAACTTGTGGCAAAAGCCACACACACAAGCTAAGAAAAAACAGAGAATTAATTTACTGCTTCCCAAGGTCAGGCAGGTGTTCAGCCACCCCCAGGAGAGCAGGGTCCCATCACACGTAACAGTGACTTGGGAAGACAAACACCACCACTCCAAGCATCCCCCCCGTCCTCCTTCTTCCCCCGACTTTATATTCTGAGCATGATGTAACATGGTATGGAATCTCCCTTCAGTCAGTTTGGGTCACCTGTCCTGCCTGTGTCTCCTCCCAGCCTCCCATGCATCCCCAACTTCGTCAGCAGTCTGGCAGTAAGAAAAGCAGAAAAGGCCTTGGGTCTGTGTGAGCCCTGCTCAGCAAAACCAAAAACATCTCTATATTATCATCCCTGTGTTCAGCACAAATCCAAACCACAGCCCCATACCAGCCACTGCAAAGAAAATGAACTCTATCCAAGCAGAAACCAGCACAGCCATGTCTGTGACCAGGAGGAAGAGTACGAGGACAGGGACAGTAGATCCTGTCTCTCTACATCCATGGGAGGAAACAAGAGGTAGGGGCAGCAAAAATCAAAGGGAGAAGCTGTGTCTGGTAATGCAGAGAAGTGGAGAGCTAGGAGAGATAAATCCCATTTTCTTTTATTATGAAGATACTGTGTTCATTGTTAGGGAAGAGCAGGCATAAACTTTCTTGCCACTGTCACACAGAAGCATGACAACAGTGGTAAGTATGGAAATGATCAATAAATCCTGGCTTTTTTTAGGGAGTCAAACTCCCCAAAATCTCCTGCTGTCACTTCTTTACTGGAAGCAGTTAAAACCAGAGGTAGTTCAGCATCCATAGGAGAAAATGCAGCTCATGTCTCCAGGTATATCTGGTAACTCTCACCAGCAATTAAATGCAGAAGATGACAGCACCCAGAGCCAGAGGAGAGCTGCGTCACAGAAATGCCCTGAGCTGCCTCCACTGCACCATGGGCACAAGCCCTAAGTGTGTGGTTGGCAGCAGTGCTGGTTTAGGGCATCCTGTTCTCCTCCACCGTGGGGACATGGGGCATGGCTTTGTCCCAAAGCAGCCTTGTGCATGTGGCCTGCTCTGTCTGCGAGACTGAGCACCAACACAGGGACTGTCCCTCCCATGCTCCTCGGGGCCGCTGTCTCTCCAGGGCTCTGCTTGCTGCAGTCACAGGGCACAGGGGAACTTCCTTGGACATTTATCACAAGGGAAGAAGAATGAGAGCTAGTGAACCAAAATGCAGAACTTTGGATACAACAGCTAAAAACATGCAAACCTGACAATGACATCTTGCTCCTGTTATGGAGCATTGAAGATTATTTATTTATTTATTTTTAATGTGTTTTGTACTTTGTGTTCTTCTCTCAGAGATGATTTAAACCTCAGCAGATATTTCCCTTTATTAAAGTGGTATTGAAATCTCTGCAAGGCACTTTACAAGGTTTCTGGTTACAGATTTTTAGGGACTGTGTCATCCCCTCCAAACAAGATATTTCATCAGTCACAAGAGTAGCTTTTTGTCTTCCTAGTTTTTCCTCAAGCCTAATGAGAGGTTGCAGGACTCCCTGAAAGACCACGTGCAGCAGGGAGAAGTGAAGTGTTTTGTTGGCAGATCAGGCAGAGAACACTCAACTGTATCTCCATCCATGGTGGTCTCTCCTAGAGGACAAAACATTCCAGTGTCATTTATGTGCCTGGCAACTGCCAGCACTACTGACTGGCACCAGCTGTGCTTGATGCAGAGGACAAGTGTTACATACCTGAATAATATGCTTAAAGTTGCACCGACACTTAAAGAATTTCTGTATCAGAACCTCTGCCTCAAGGATGCAGTGGCATACGATGAGCCCTTCAGTAAAAGAGCCAGTTTGGGAAAGTCCTGTTCAAACCCCTGCTGTGGAGTCATGCCCACCCCTTCCATCAGAGGCTGACTCTTTGCTTACAGTGACCCAACATCTGTGTGATCACACTGCAACTCAGATTTCTGAAACTTTCTAGTTCTTCACAAGTGCTTTTGGGGGTGACATCACTTCACAGATGCAGGCTGTGCAAAAACTAGACATCCCTTAATGCAGCCACCCAAATCCCAGGGTCTGTGCTGAAACTTCAGCTGATCCTCTTTGGTCAATGGCAAGAAACTGCACTTGCAAGGAGAGATCCAGCCCTGTGCCTTTGCATGATCAGTCTCTGGAGATGCTTGTTTCTCTGCACTAGCATATCCAGAATGACTGTTATACACTGATACAGGAACAAGGCTGGGTGACATAAATCCCACTCAGATAGTTTTGGACAGGGCACAGAGCATAGAGCTGTACTCAGCAGCAGACGAGAGCCATTCAGACTGCTGTGGGTGTGAGTCCTGCCTCAGGCACTGTCCTGTCACACTCAGCTTTGATGGCACAAGTCTCTGCTGGAGCTCTACAGCCGCAGAAGATGCTGACTGCAGCACGCAGTGGCCTGTGCCTGGGAGAGGGGTCTCTGGCACTAATGCAGCCCAGTCACACCGTGCAGTGCAGCAGGTGAGTGTCTGACTGCTGCCTCTGAGCACCTCTCCTGCAGATGAAGGGACACAAGAGTATCTTTTCAGCAGAGAATGCTCTGATACTCACGAATTGTTCCACATCATGACAAGGGACAATGTTTTGAAATTTCCCAAGGAAAAAAAGATGAACAAAATATATCTGGGATCAGTGGAAAAAACCTACTCTAAATATATCCCTTTGGATTTTATACTGCAGAGAAAATGCTACATACTTAACAGGAAACATATTTCTGTTATTACAATGAGCATTTCCGTCTAGTAGTCTAGATTGCAGCCTAGTATCCTAATGCACTAATAAAGTTGCAATGAAGTGTTTTGCCTTCTCCTTATTGAAAGTTTTAGAGAAATAGATTTGTTCCCGTAAAACATTGTTTCAATTAAAGAGCATTTTTCATTGCAAGATCATTCTTTGAGAATTTTGAGGTACCTTTAGCTATGACAAGAAAGATGTATAGATTACAGATGACGCTGGTCTGAATCTGTCTCCTATATAAACATATTTCTTGTACCATGCTGGATTTGCAGATAAACCCTTTTCCCCAATATAAAATAAGGGAGAAAAAAATTCCGATTAAGAGAGATTAAAATAATCTTAGAACTGTTAGAAAATAGATTGATGTGTTGTCAGAGTGAAAAAGAGACCTAGAAAGTGAAAGCTAGGGCTGAAAATGTCAGACTTAAAATAAATCTAGCCAGGCAAGTTGAAATTTAAATTGTTCCATAATACTACAGTGACACTCTGAGCAATAATTAAATTCTCTATTATTTGCATTCAGTGAAGAATCTTTTAATATCCTGCAATTTATCATCCTAAAATTGCATAGCAATATAATCCTCTCCATTCTAAATAGAGCTGTAATTTTTAAAGAAGTGGTAAAATGCATTAGAAATTCACCACAAACTGCTGGCATAATTTTTCTTGGGACATGGTTTGGTGATTTTTGATGAGATATTGAAATTAGTTCATTAAAAGACAAAATCTGAAGGATTACTAAGCAGTGAGCAGAACAGAGATGCTCAGGCTCCTCCCTGATGAGGAAGTTTAGGGTCTCTTTGCTCCATTTCCTATGGACACAGGTTTAAGGTATGCTCTTGGCTACACTGGCAGATGACTGTGTTTGTTTCAGTGGGTTATCCCCACTGAAGTGGGGTGTAGATAACAGCAGAACTGCACCCTGGCAGTAGTGCATGGACCAGCTGTGCGTTGTAGCCACTCACGGTTTGTGCAATTTGGAGCTTGGTGCCCAAGATGACGGCACAGGGGAGATCAGTGACTCTCCATCATGCTGAGGCACTGGGATAGAGTCACCCTCACACAAGTTTGGACACTTAAAGTTTTAAGTTTTAAATTCTAAGTTTGCCCCAAAGTCTACAACTTTCCTAGACTTCTAGGACTCCTATGTAAATCTACAGAACTTCAAAGAAAGCGATGCTTAAGTTAAACAGCTGCTGACAGTTCCCAATTCAGTTGTTTTGGACCAACAGAGAAGGTCATCATCTCTAAGGCAAGTCATTCTCCCACTGCTAAAATTCATTCTCTCCTAATGCATGCCGTTTTAACGCATGTCATTTTAAACCTCCTCAAAAGAGTAAGTGTCCTTTGTCCCTCTTCTTATTGAGCTTCATCAGTTTTGGCTCCTGGTAGCTTTTGTCATTGATCACCATGTGGTACCCCTTCCATCAGGAGGTGCCTGTTCCTCTAGGATTTGGGAAGTATAGATATGAAAAACTTTAAGCTGAGAACTAAGTGCATCATCAGTGACATGGGCTGGTGAATGAGCACATGATGACAAATATCCCAGAAGAAGGCAGGGAAAAAGCATGAGGATGTGAAAATCAGGAGAAGCTGCTAATTCCCAGATGTAAAAGATGCAGGCAATCCACTGATGCACAAGGCAGGGCCATCTCCCTTGTTCCCACAGCATTATTTCTTCCTCAGAAAGTGGCTGCATGCAGGCAGTCGCCCACCACCCCATTTCACACCCTGGAGAGATGAGCCAGAGGTTCTTCAAACACAGCCAAAAGTTGCAGGACCCCTGTCCTCAGCCCCTGGAGAAGGCTGACACCTGAACAGAGCATGCACAGGGGAAAGGGGAGCCACAATGCTGCCCTCACACAACATCTACTCATTGGTCCTCTCCTGCACACGAAATGGTCTGTAGGCAAACTTTCAATGAGTATCTCAAGAGACAGGGCCTTCAGAAAGGATCTGTGTAAGGAGAGTGGTGGAAGAGAGAAGTCATGTGGCAAGGAGTGAAATGAAACCAAAATAGGCAGCTGCCAAAACCTGAGATATCTATAAACACTGACTATGGAGACATAGTTAAGATAAAACATAATATTTTAACACAAGGTTCAGTGAGTTGGATACAAGAACCTCTGCTTTGGTCACTTGGGAAGGAGAACATAAAAGAACTGAACTTCTCACAATGAAGCAGCAAATAATTGCTTTGCCTTATTACCCTGTCATCGTCCTCTTCCTCTCAGCCCTCATGAGTCATCCATCACTGATCCCAGTGCCAGTGGCACAGATCTGCTAGTGGAAACCACATTCGGTTCATGGTGCTAAGGATCAATTTCTCCTCTGTATAGGAAGAGCAGGGAATGAGCAAACAGCTCCAAGAACCCCTGCCTTCCCTTCTTGGCCCTGTTCTGGCATTGGGAAAGAAATAAGCTGTGTGCAGGCAGAGAAACTGAGGGCAGCAGCTATCCAGGGTGGCTGCAAAGCCAGGATGCAGGAAAACTAGGGAAAGCCAGTTAACATTAAAGAAACTGTATGAGGACTCAGGGTTTTTTCCTCTAAATGTCCCACATCCAGACCCTTTGGACACTATATTTCCAAACTCCAGTTCACATCTATAAGTAGTTTTACTCATTTCTACAAATCTTTTTTCAGGAGAAAATCTAATATTGTGAAAAAAATAATGGTCCTAGGATTTTGGGCTTTTTCTCTTCAATTCCACAGAAGTTACCACAGACAGTAATTAATGAGACATGAGACTCTAATAATTATTACTATTCTTTCTCATTATTGCATCTTAAGATATGAAGTTTACTCATATTTATTATAAATCCTCAGCTGCTCCTACCCAACCATTCAATTTTAGGATACAAGCACCACAGGTGGGTAAGATGCAACTTCCCCCTGTACATTTGTACTACCATAGGTTTCTGAATCTCAGCAGTATCAGAAAGCAAACTATTCTACCCTTTTCAAAAGCTGATTTATTACCATCTCAGAAAGAGAAGCAGCATCGTTAAAAATGCACAGTAATTTGCTGCTCTTAAAATCAATCAAGCACAGCCAGCACTGGCTGCTATATTGACAGGATAAAAACATGAGCCTATCCGCTGCACCAGCTCCAGCATTGCTGGCTGTGATCTCATCAGGCTGGAGACAAGCGCGAACATTGCCAGCCATGTCCCCATGGAGTTCGCAAAGATCTGGCTAAGAGTAACTTGGAGGCAAGCAGAGAAGTATTTAACACTTCCTTAATATTCTTCAGAGATGCTCAGATGAACTGGAGGTTGAAACCCTGCAAAAAATGGGCATCTGGCAGCTGTTAAGAGGAGAAGAGATTGACTTCAGAGGGATCAAGGGAACTTTTTAGTTTTGAGTGACTTACGGAAGGAGCGAAGGAAGAAGGTTTCCTGATGTTCTTGTTTATCCCAGGGGAAAGGGGTTGAGCCAGAGCTGTGCAGCACTGTCCAGCCCCGCCACTGTGAATCCCTCAGGGTCACAGATACCACATTTCCCAGTGCCTCTTCACTCCAACAGGATGCTTGAAATAAGGAATGCCCTTATCATGACTTTCTGCAGATGAGGATACTGAGCTCTGTTAGAGGGAACAGTCACTTGGTATCTACCATAGGTCACAACTGCTGTTAGCCCTCAGGCCCACCCTGCAGAGTCACATCAGCCAAGTGACATGCTCTTGAATGACAGGTTGAAGCCATTAAGATCCTTTTAACCAGGACAGTCTGCCCACTGGGATACACTACTGAGTGCTGTCTCATGGCTATCTTCTGTACTGATGAACTAAACAATGGCAGAGGCCCTCTTCTACTCCCCTCAGGCCAACAGATACAATTGGTTGGTATCCTTATTATCAAAAACAATTGTGTGTGACCACATCCCGGCTGTCTACAGGGAGAAGTCTCTGGCTCATGGCACTTTTTAGACCATGCCCAGGAATCCTTGGGGAGAGTTCTAGTTGGTCTGGGATTCAAACACACCACGTTTTTCTCTGCAAACCCAATAAAAATTCAAGCTTAAAGGGCTTGTGCCTACTTAACTGCATAGTCTAGAGGTAGCCTTCCATAATGCAGATAGCCAATATCTAGTGTGCACCTGTGACATTTTCATGTCCAGCAGAGGTTTTGGTACAAAATTACTAAGAACTACGTTGCTTAGGCATCATTTACTGGTTTAGAATGTTGCAAAAATTTCAAAATATAGAATGTAAGACCACCATGTTCACTTCATATTTTCAGTGTAAGCCTCATCAAATCTGTAGCAGATTTACCCTATCCGTTACTCTGAAATGAGTTTACAGTGAAGTAATGGTCTCAGAGTAATCTTTCTGTATTGTGAGAAACCACTGAACACAGGGACTCTGCACAAATGATCAAAACTAGCTATTGAGTTTTTCCTATTCATTGTACGGACAAAAATCTCATATGGCAGCATTCCCCAAGGGTAGGAAAAAATGAAGAGTAAATTTTAAATATTTTTGTGCATTCTCAAGGAAATTTTAAAATATAGAAAATTTAAGGAAGGCATACTGTTGATTTTTTTTTCTGGTTTAGGCTTTCGCTGAACTTCTAGTAGTTACTGATTAATGCATAATATTCTTTGCATAGGTACCAAAGCACCATGGCGATGGCTGTGGAATAGAAGCTGAGATAAGGAAAATGAATTCGAGGCTGTGGCAGATTGAAAGGTTTGTTGTTCTGCTGGGATATCTTTGCTAAAGTAAGTATTGTAACCATGACATTCTTGCTACAGGGGTAACATTATCAATCCTTCCATAAACCCATAGGATAATTAAAAACCTTCAGGGCAGATATACTTCCCAGTACAACTCCAGTTTTTAGAATATTTGTGTATAATAAATGGTTATGGGTGAACTCTGAACAAAATACCTAATCAGTGTCACAACTACAATTGTGTTATCTCAGGCCAATCTTCCCTAAAGCAGACATCCTCATTTTAACTATAGAAGACATTTCTCTAAGCTGCAGCAACTTGAATGTATCTCATTCATCTTTGTACTCCTGATGAATTGAGTCTAGACTACCAGTCGGGGGGTGCGGGAGAATCTGCCTCATGCAATTATCTGTATTTAAAAAGCGAGTGTAGACATTGGGACTAAACAGCAGGAAAAGGCTCTTACTCAGACTATGCAATAAAGGGCAATCACATTTGTGATTTGAGTTTCTTGTCTCTTCATGAGTCAGCTTTGCCATTACCATTGCCAGACAGACCAGTGGAAATATTTTGAGTATACCTCATTTCTCTTTTACTTTATGCTGCATTAGATCCCCCCCAAAAGAAGTGTTCTTAATATGATCAGATACTAAATGAGGTCTCAGGTTTTGTCCATGCAAGTGGCATTAGAGCCAGTTGATTTTAACAAGAGTTTATACGGAACTTGACTCAACTCCACTACATTAGTTCCAGCTAATGATGGATGTGGTTTTGTTGGGAGCATTTAGATTTACCACATAATCATTGTTTCAGACCCAGACAGGTTCAATTTACAGACTCTATTTGTCCTTAGGAAAGCTACATTTACTCTGCTGTGCAAAAAGTCTGAATATTCAAAAGACATTTCCCTGGGGTGTGAATGAGGGTCTATTTGGCAGGAAGGAAAGTGGCAGCCTGGGAGCCAAGGTCTGAAGAAATCTTGAATCTAAATGTTCTCTCAACCCTCTGATTTCCAGGACTGCTTTCACATACGGTCACAAATGGAAAATATTTTGCAAAGGAGTATAGGGATAGTGAAAAAATCCTACCACAGTGTTCACGCTACTTTTATTAAGTAAAACTTACCCTGCAAGGATTGGATTCTGCTCTCATCCTTATTTTGTATCATAAAGTGCTATGACTTCTGTGATCACATAATTGTTTGGGTTGGACAGGACCTTAAAAATCGTCTAGTTCCAAGTCCTCTGCCATGGGCAAGGATACCTTCTTTTAGACCAGGCTGCTCAAAGCTCTGTCCAACCTGGCCTTGAACACTTTCAGAGATGGGGCATCCACACCTCCTCTGGGCAACCTGTTCCAGTGCTTCACCATCCTCACAGTAAATAATTTCTTCTTAATTTCTAATCTAAATCTGTCAGTTTAAAGATATTCCCCCTTATCCTATCACTACAAGCCCTTGTAAAGTCCATCTCCAGCTTTTTTTTTTTAGGCTTTCCAGGTACTGGAAAGAGCTCTAAAGTGCCCCCAGAACCTATTCTTCTCTAGACTGAACAACCCCAACTCTCTCAGCCTGGGTTAGGAGAGGAGAGGTGTTCCAGTCCTTTGATGATTTTTGTGGCCTCCTTTCTACCCACTTCCACAGGTCTATGTCCTCTTTATGTTGGTGGCCCCAGAGCTGATGCAGCACTGCAGGTGGGATCTCACCAGAGCAGAGCAGAGGGACAGAATCTCCCCCCACCTTGCCCTGCTGTCCACAATGCTTTTGGTGCAGTCCAGAACATGGTCAGCTTTCTGGGCTGCAAGGACTCATTGCTCTTCTTGACTTCTGTGATGATGCCCACAGCCCATATCCTAACCCAAGTCCCTCTGCTTTAATACAAATGTTTCCACTATTTTCAATGGAGCCATTACAGAAAGCAATGTAATAAGCAAAGCTGAGATTTCGAAGTCTGTATTTAATTTAGTGTCTTAATAACATTGCATTCCTGTGGAAACTGAGGACAAAGATCTCAGTCTCTTAAATGAAATCTTCCCTTAGCATTTCTGTGCCAAATCAAAACAGTCCAGTTTAATCAATAAAATAAATGGGGTGGTTAAATACAAATAACTTATAGACATTCATCTTCTACAACTCACAAGAACTGGGAAAGCATATGGTGTTAAGTGCTCAGTGAATTCTTTGGCAGATACTCTGGGAGAATAGTAAAGCAGAAAAGGAGACAGCAAAACATAATACAAAACAAAGAACGTACCACATATAAATGTTTAGTGCTGCACTTCATTTAGAGCGGACCAACTTTTAAAACATTTGACAACGATTTCATTTGAAAGCTTTGAGCACTTATGAGTTTTTTAAATGCAGTTAAGTAACTATATTGGAAGAAATTCTTTACTGTGAGGGTGGTTAGATACCGGAGCAGGTTGCCCAGGTAGATATTCCAACTCTGGCAGTGTTCAAAACCTGGCTGGAAAAGGCCTTCAGCAACTTGTTCCAGGGGAAATTTTCCCTGCCTGTGTCGGGGTAGGCTAGGACTGGATGATCTTTATGGTCCAGTCTAACACCTTAATATGTTAGGATTCTATCACACAAGTCCCTAAGAGAGCTGAATAATAGCAATATAATAAAGCCATTTTATTGTCTATATGCTCTAATGTCTTTCCGCTGGCCTGAAACTCCAGGTATCTGAGCAGCTCAACCACAGCAACTTTAAACAATTTCTGTAAGCTGCTACAGGCACCTTGGATGTCCAACATGAGATTACCACCAAAATAACTTGCTCTTGAGGCACTAGAAGAACTCATTGCACATGAGCTTAACTAAGAGTGCTAAGACCTACTACAAGGCTAAACAAAACACTTGCAGGCTCAGAGTAAATAGCACTGGCTGATACTTAGGCAGGTTGCACATTGTGCATGATTCGTACAGCAGATTGCTGTTGAAAATTGCACACCAAGTGCTGGCAGCTGTCTAAAGCCCTGCACAGTGGGAATTAGGTATGGAGAGCAAAGTTGGAGTGGTTCATCCCTTCTCCCACATTCTTTGAAGCTGCAGAAGCTATCCCGGGGCGTCACCACAGCCAGAACATAATGTTGTCTCATAATACAGGAAAGCCCCTTTTCTACATTCCTTGGTAAAGGCCAGTTACATTTAAGTGGCTAGAGGTACATATGTTCCTAGATCATTTGGGATGCAGATAATGTTCTTACATGCATTTTGGAGATATCCCATTCATGGGAAAGTCTGATAAAACTCTGTAGTATGCTGTAAAACCTTTCACAGAAACCACTATCATCTCTCAAAGGAGTGTTTGTCATCAGTCCCACCTCAGCCACAGCAGCTCCCAAAAGGAGTTTGGTGTAACTGAAAGGGTGGCTAGGGAAAGGCCTGGCAGCCTACAAGTGCTGCCACAGGGATTCTACCAAGTTTTCGTGGAAGGATGGGGGAGAAGTACTTTTGTCATTTCTCCACTTGCACAGCTGTGCAGATATTGGAACATCTGGCCTCATGTCTTGGAGCAAACTTCTTGCCCTCACTTTGCCTTGAACAGAAACCATTTACTTAAGTTTAAAAAAAAAAAAAATCTGCTCTTGTCATTCTATGTATCTGTGAAAACAGAAGAGACCTATACACTGTGTGGTTTACCTGCTTCATGTGTCATCCTACCACATGGCTGGTTCTAAGGCCTACTCAGAAACAGAAGTGGAAAAAACCAGACAGGTATAAGATATCTCTAAATAAGACTTTCTGAGGCAGGGAACAACAACCCATTCTAACCATTGGTTAGAAAGATACTATTTTCAGCTGCCAGCTATAATTAAACAACTCATTTTCCTAAGGCAGAAGAAGATCACAAGCTTCCTCCACAGAAAAGGTTTTGGTTTTTAATTAAGTTGCCAAGGAGCTGCTCTCACAGCCAAGCCTGTGAGATCTTGAGCTTGTGGGATTGGTCTGAGGCTGTCAGATACATCCATATTTCATGTGAAAAACTATATACTTTAATGAAGACTTAAATGTGCAGCCTTTTAGGCATTTAACCTCTTTTCCTGCTGTGTATCTTTGGACAAGCAGCAGTTATTTGAGTAAAAATACTTGGAATTTTCATGGTCTGCTGTGAGTCACTCTCAGAGGGCATTTTCTCAACAATACGAAGCAAACCAGGACTGTAGGCAAGAGGCAGGACCCCAAGGTGGCCAGAGGGGTCTGGGAAGAAAGAGAGAGGGGATTGCAGTCTGGCAGGAGCAAGAGTGGAGGTCCATCTATGGGAAGGGTCTCTCTACACCACCTGTCCTGCTGGGACCAGCTCTCCTCTCTAACATGTGCAGGCAGCCACTTTCATCTCCCTGCTACCTCCTCTGTCCAGGGATTGGAAGCAGACAGCCCTGGACAATCTATAACATAAAGTACAGCCATGGCCCACAATGCTGCCAGGAGAGCAAAGGTAGAGACAAACACCACTGCACAAACCCAGTCTCATGGGTGTCTGGTGACACAATGATCTTTTTTCCCTCTCTCCCCAGTCCTACTCTTCATTATTTACTCTGATTTTATTGTTCTGATCTCTAATTGCATTATTTTCTAAAGCATTTGTCTAATAGTCAGTGAGCTAAACAAAGATGTGTTACGAGGCATAGTACTGCTGCCTTGAGCAGAACTTTAAAAAGATGAGCTCTCTTTTCCCCCAACAATTCTTCCCTTTCCAGTAATGTTTAAAGTATGTAATTATGTGCCAGATAACAACTTACCTTATTTGACATTTGAGAAATGCCAGGGTTATGTTTCCTTGAATGCTCCCCCAAGAAAGGCAGCATTTCTATGAGACCAATATGCTGAAATGCAACTCGGCACTGCTCTGGCTGAGGGGGGCTGCTGCGATCACCCCCAAATGCTGCTCAAAACCCTCATGCATGGCATGCAGGGCTGAGAGAAGATTAGAAGCATGTTTTAGAATTGTGTAGGCTGTGCTTGGTGAAGGTCAGGGAGGCTTACCTGCCTAGAGACTAGGTTTGCACAAGGTATGAAGAACATAACTAAATGGAACTATGACATTTATGTCTGTAATTAACAATTTATTTTTTTTTCCTAAGAGCAGACAATATACTGCAGTTCCAGTAGGGGCCCTTATTAATTCCATGAATCCCTTTATTTTTCTAAGGAAGAAAATATCATTTCATTAAATACATGCTGCCTTCTGACACCCAAATCAATATTTATCCTTTACTGACACTGCAGTCACACCCTCTGCTTCACTTGATATCCATTTTTCTTCCTAACTCCTCCCATGTCCCTTTCAGTCCCCACCATTATAGAGCTGCTCTAGTTCCAATAGCAATAGCAACTAAGGTTGCCAAAAGTGGTGACAGCAGTAAATGCATCCAACAATCCCTAAAATTAATATGGGAAAAGAAGGGCTTTCTGCATTCTCCTTGCATTAGTAACCCTCAGGTATTCGTTGGGTCTGCCCAGGGGAATCTTGTCACTGGGAAAATTCAAAACTTGGCCTTTGCAGGTAAGATATAATTATGAGGCTTCAGGTGGGGTTTTTTTGGTGGTTATTTTGTTTGTTTGCTTGTTTTATGGCTGTTTGTTTGTTTGTTTTGGGGTTGGTGGGTTTTTTTGGTATTAGGAAGCTGAAACTTAAGAGAAAACACTTGCATCTCTCCATTTTTCTTGGGCTATATCTTATCCCCATGAATATAGGTTTCTTTTGGCAGCAACATTAACTGCCAGGAAAAAAATGGTACTGAAAGAAAAAGTATCTATTTTCCTATAAACCTTTTACACTCAACTGTCTCCCCCTTGGCACTCTACCAGGAAGTGGGACAGCTTGGGTTATTTAATAACCCCTGCGTAGTCTGTGCATTCCTTTGAAGTTGTGTATTTCTAATACTTTCTAAATAAAACACCAAACAAACTCATCATATAAAGTGCATCCAGTCACCACCTGAATTTTAATGTTCCATTTCTGAAGTCTCTTTTCTGCCCCACAGATTTTTAAATACATGTTCATATTGTGTGTCTAGAAAAAGACATGACTCAGTGACAGCTAAAACCACTTAAGCAGCCATTTGCCTCCGGATACAGAAAGCTTGTGCAAAGCTTGCAAAGCATTGCTCTGTGCCTACAAATGGTATAAAGCCAGGGAATTAAGTGGAATTCCCTTACCTAAAGCTTATTTAGAGAGAAGGAAGGCTAATCACATTTAAATACTTATAAATGAGAGAACTGCCTGGGTCAGATATCCCTGTCATCCAGCAACTTGTCTCAAGAAAGAAGAGGGAGAACAGGATTTAGGTGTCTATACATTTGCTATTCTCACAGACTCTGTCAGGCAGGTGCCTGAGCCAGAGGCAACATCCAGACAGCTGTGTTTAATAGTTTCTGATGGACTTGGCCTCTACTAATAGGTTCCTTTTCTGAAGCCATTTTCACCTGCTGTGACCATGACGTCCTGCAGCAATGAGTTCCACAACTCTGACCGTGCTGTAGGAAGACACTTCTGTGCAAGGCATCTGACAAAGTCACAGAAGTGACCACTATTTTTTGTAGCATAACTCTCACCTGCCTTCCCTCACAGCTTTCTCTTCTCTTCTTTTGCTTTACCTTCTGAGGTTAAGGGAATATTTGACTCCATTGGGTGAGCACTCGGTGCAGTCAGTATCAGAGTTGTGGAGACTGATTTCTACAGCACTTAAAAGATTATGTATTTTGTTTTCAGTTTGGCTTTTTTTTCTTAGTGATTCCTAATGTTCCCTTTACCTTTGAACTTGAATATCAGCTCTTCCCTGAGTGCTGGTAGCTAAGTAATGTGTTTGTGCTTAGGTAGGATCATTTCCTGCCTTGTGCATTACTTGCAGTCACTGATAGAATTTCACCTGTCATTTTCTTACCAGGTCAGCCAGTATCATGAAATTCTCACTGCAAGATGAACTCTAGACACCAAATCAAAAATTTAAATTGAAAACAAACAAACTTTATCTGATGAAGGGTGAAAATGAGAAAAAATAGTAGGATGAAAGCACACTGCTTTACAGCACCTCATCTCTAAAGAAGCTGCTATTCAGCTGTGTGCTTGGTAGCACAATTTGCAAATCCCTTTATCTCTCCAGAGATGAAATTTCCAACCCTGCAAAGGATCAATGTTCAAATACTTCCCAGGTTCTTAACAGCAATCTTAAGAGGGACTTAAACAGTGCTTAAATTTTGTATTAATGCCAAGACAGAAAACATTCAGTAAGTCCATATTTGCTCAACTAGAGACCTATGAAGGAAACTTCTGCTATATCCAAGAAAGAGGGCACCAGCTCCACAGAGGCTCTGGCTGACACCACAAACAGTTGTTTGTGGTTGCTGTAAGTGACTTTCATACCTGCAGCCTGGGAAATGGCTCGTGGAGGGACATCCTGCCACGGATAGACTGCAGGAGCCCTAGGGAGCAAAACCCTATGCTTTCAAGGAAGTGAAGTAAATACAAAAGAGTATTCACTTTTTAGCCACCCTAGGAAGAATAACAGCCAGATCAATCTTGGTTTGCATGTTAGTTAATTATTTTAAAAATTGACACTAGAAGATAAAATGTTATACATAACAGAAGCAGAAAGGAAAAATAGAAAATGTTTCTATGAGTGACCATAAAACCCAGGAACGACATGCTCTGGAAGCTGTAATGGTACTAAATTTTTAAGAGGGCTTTAGAAAGTAGAGGCTCTACATGTGGAAGTCAGGTTCTATTTAATTATTAAAGCCTCTGTGGAGTAATAAGAAAACAGATCGATCAACCAGATATTTAAGAGTGTGCAGGCACTGAAACAAAAAATATACTCAATAAAATATATTTAACCCTCTGTATGCATGTGCACACTTTATATGTATGCTCACATGCTGTAGCAAGCCCATAAGAGTGCACCTTCACAGCCTATACAGAAAGCATTTCATTTTCCAGCCTGTGCTGGCAGTGGATTTTCCTGTCATTAATGTTCAGTGCTTGGGCACTTCTGAGCAAGGAAATTAATAGTGAATGGGTCATAGCTCATCCCCAGGCATGTAAATAAATTTTATCCTTTTCATGTGTGTTTCTTACAGAAAAACGTACTTAGTTTGGCCAAGAGGAATTTAAATTTAACTACATTTGTATCTGATGATCACAGGTAAATTTTTTTTCTATCTAGTATGCAAAAGTCTTGGGAATATTAATGAGGTCTCAGAATAATGTTTGTTAATTGATCTATATTACAGCTTTAGAAGGTAAATTTGTGCACACAGTTAAATATAAAGAGACTAAAACTATGATTTGCTTAATATACAGGACTTCACTTGCAGAAGTGTTCATCCATATTGTATGAGTTTGTGTTTTATTTTCTCTGAGGCTGACAATGAAGAAGCAGGTTTCATTTTGGTCAGAGGTGAAGTGCTGTAATGTACATCTTTCTCCTTTTCCACAATACTGCTCGGTTCCTTTGAACTTGAACATTCTAAAGTTTTTTATCTCATTATGATTAATTATATAACTGTAATTCCAAACAACATATAAATGTGTATATGGGAAAGCAAAATGGCTGCTTTTGTTCAGAATTCAATTTGGCTTCTTTCCAGTAAACAAATTGAAAATTTTCAGTTTTCATTAACTTTTCCCTTTCTTTAGCTATTACTCATTTCAGCCTTTTTAATAAAAAAACTCCAGTTTCAGAACATTTTTAGTTAATTTCATTAAATCTTTTAATGTAAATCTCATTCAACTAGATCTAAATAAATTGCTGAACTAACAAAAAGACCAGATATCTAAGGAAATTGTTTCCCTGAATTTAATTAGACATACAGGCTTCCTCTGGACATCCTCCTCTCCACAAAGTACTTTCTGGAGTGACTTCACTTCCATGTATTAAATGACCAGATTATACAGGATAAGCACACAATAATAGAGTCACAGTCTTAATGACTGGAAAGTAATTGGGCAGTTGTTACTCCAGATGCTTGTATAGAAATACATATTAAAAGAAATCCAGATAAGTAATATTTAGCAATATTTCCTCTTACTTGTACCCAGAACTTTTTGCATCAGCTCAACAGCAATAAACTTTGCTAATTACCTATGTCTCCTCCATGCTGCTGGAGCAGAGGATCACAGAGCAGAGCAGTGTGGTGGCATATGTGTTCCCCTTGTGCAGGGCAGCACAGAGCAATACCCTGCGTATCAGCACGGTGTGAAGTGCACACAGTTGGCACTGGCACATCAGGCTGTGACTCGTGGCCTTTGGAGCTGGACAAGCATCCTGTTCAGCTTCTCCTTCTCTGGGGGCACCAAGTGCCGCAAGAGGAGTGGTGCAAACAGTGGGAATGGCTGCAGCTACACCCACAGCTCTGCCTGCGAACACAGGCAGCAAATGCAACAGGAGCACAGGCAGGCAGGGATGCAACAGTGACCAGACTTCAGAGTTATGGCTAAGAAGAGGTTTTTAAAAGAATTCCTCAGAATCAGCAAAAAGCCCAGAATGGGAATGAGTCCTGTAAGAGGCATGGACCAGTTCTTTCTTCTGCTGTCCACTGTGATGAAGAGCTGGTGAGGAACAGATGCCCTCTGCAACCCTGAACTGAGGATGAGGCACTTTGTGGCTGCATTAATAAATAAAACAATGCTGGAGACCAATCCCTGGCAACTTAAACAACTGGAATGGCATTGCAATGTTCTCAGTGTCAAACTGAATCATGAGACTTGTTAACAATTTAACTGTACAGATGCCTAGGCTGCAGTGCTTGTATCTGTGCCACAGCATTTTTTTTATTTACTAGAAGGAACACAGCCCTCACATAACCCTCTACAGATTTTCCTCACTGGGCACTAATTCATGGGAGTTTTGCAGCTCCAAAGTCCATTTTGTTCTTGGTTTGGGAACTGTCTCTGGTGTTTTCTGCATTCATACCTCCCTGGGTTTCCACGAATTTCTGCAGACATTCAAACCCAAGGTGCTGGCACACGTGCTCAGTCTCTTGAAAAAGAACCCTACAACAAATTACAATCCCCTCTGCACAGCAGGGACTTTCATTACCTTGCTAATCAAAGCAAGTACTGTCAAAGGACCTGTGGAAAGGAAACTTGCATGCGTACGTCAAGCTTGTTCCATTTTAAAAAATTGCTCATTGCCTAATTCATTAAACAGTAGGAAGTAGAAATTAAACGTTAAATTTAGCAGAGATGCTACTGCTAATTATTAACCACAGTCTCTCATTAAGCACTTGCCTATCATTCTAATGTACAGTATGAACAAAAGAGGAAAAATACAATCTACTAATCAAATTGAAACCTAATGATATCCAGTTGAACAAACATGTGGTCATTTTCTCAAAAGATCAATTGGTGGCTTTATCTTGCTATTGCTAATTAACTGGGGCCTCATTGTTTGGAAATAGCATGGATTTTTTCCATATCACATTTGTTACTGTCATAAATAAGGACAGAAGTGTACTTCACACTTGAACAAGAAGCAGTGCCATAGGATGTAGCTTTGTTTGCCATCTTTGTACTGTTCTATTTGATAAGGGACGATTATCTTTACAGGACAAAATCTCCCCATGTGACTCAGGTTTGACTCCTCTCATGGTCAAAATAGTTGCTTTGTGTAGACACTATATGATTTACTGCTCTATTTGCTGGGTTACAAAGCAAAACTGCACCTATTATCTGCCATACTCATCAAATATGAAAGGCAGATCAATATCCAATTGCTCTGTCCTGGTAGCAAGTTAGTAATTTAGAAATCACATATTCACAGTTGTGTTGAGGCCAGTGTTTCTCCCTGAGAATGATGAAATTGCTAAGGTAAATGCTGCCTCTGCTGAAGGCAATGTTTGCAGTTGTCACTCTTTCCAAGAAAATGCAGATTATAATGGCACATTCCTTTTCTGTGAGACTGAAATCAAGGTGAATTCAATGGATAAATTTTTTTTCTGTGGCTTTCTCAGCTTTTCTATCTAGCTTTGCAAAACTGAAGTGGGTACTGGGGAAGAGATAAACTTTGTGGAAAAGATAAACTTTGTGATCTATGTAAGATCCTGCTGTTGCCTTGACCTAACTCAAAGGATTCCTAGGAAAGCATATTCAAATCCAAGCTTGCATCTAAAAATACACAAATGACAATTGCTTTCCTCTCAAGTCCATTCCTTTCTCCTACAATTTAGGAAATCAATTAGAGATGATCCCAGTTGTGACAAACCATGCCAGAGTAAAAGCAGTAGGATTTAAATGATGTAATTGTAGAAGTTGGAAAGTTAGTTGCCGATGTGTCAAATGCTCAGCCATGGTCACCTCACAATCAAAAGCCACTGCAAGGCGCAATTAATTTGACCCATCTCAGCCTGAGAGGAACTGCCTTCTGGAAAAGGCTGGTTTTATCCACTGACTACAAGAGTGACTCTGATAATAACCTTTGACTTAGCCACCTTTTAGACAGAGAGTTAAGTAGAGATGTGTGCCACCTTATGTGCCACCTTACATCTATCATCCATGACATAAAAATAATATTACATATTGATATGGTTTTCAATATGTAAGAATTCTGGGTTTCAAGTCTGCACAATTATTTTCTAGGCTGCCTCCTTGATTAGTATTTCTGTCCTTTGACAGGAATGAATGCCCCTTGAGTCTCCTTTCCTTTTCAGCACCAGTATTTGAATCTGGGTTTCACACTGTTTGGGGGGTTTAACAGGTAACTTTAAAAAGCCCCTATCCCACATTGCTTTGTTTTGCAGTTGTGAGCACACAGCAATTCAACACTCCATACAGCTAAGGGTTATAGTTTTTCTTTGCTCCAGCAGTTCATCTTAAGACAGATCCAAAATGGCTAAAAGAGCACTTCAAGACGATCTCTTCTGAAAGAGATGGTTAATTAATCTTCTGCTTTCCTGCATTTGCTAAAATCTGCATTGCTCTTCTTGTTAATTCCTCATCTCTTAACCTGCCATTTAAGCTTGTGCCCTCGGCCTTCAAAACCAAACCTTCCTATTTCTTCATCTTGCAAACAGATCAAGGGGCTGGTTCTTTAGCTCTTTCTATCACCCTCCCAGACTTGGCCACAAGGAAGATTTTGAAAGCTTCTGTGAACTGTCAGCATTTTCCCTCATTATTGACCCTCTGTTATTAGAAAATTTCCAAGTTTATTACTATTGCAACACCTTAAATTCTCTTAGATTTTGTGACTATTGCATTAGCAATTTAGTATAAAGCTGTTCAAAAGGTAACATTCATCTTGTTAGGACATTTAAAGGACTAAAAATGAAAGAATGTGTCTTCAATTAGCTATTATAGAAAGATTTGCTGTGCATTCCCAAATTAAGCTATTCCTACCCCTTTCCTCTAACAAAGTAGGCTGTCCTAGTCTACCAGTCTGTTTCAATGTTTTAATATTTTTCTGCAACACACTGCAAAACAATGCAACCCAGTGCGCACCAGAATCTTTCCTGTAGCTTTTGTCCCCCATCTTCCTCTGCCTAGCGTTCAAATTTGCACCCCTTGTTGCCTGCTACCTTCATCTGTCATAGTTTAAGCTGTTACCACTCTTAACACTGCTGATCTCATCACAGCCTGATCATGTTAGTCGGCAATTGACTTTACCATGCTGCCCAATGCCTTGGAAAGTGGCGTATTGTCTCCAAAGTCCAAGACAGCAGGATATTTGATTGTGTTTTTCACAAAATACTATCCCAGCTATAATTACTTTGGAACAACACTGTTCAGTTCCAGTCTAACCACATTTGTGCGTAGCAGTGTTCATGTATTAGGTCTGGAAAAGACATGAATAAAAGACGTCAATGATAAGAAAACTGGATAGTTGGATTATAGAAACAAACCTAGGTATTAAAAAGCAGGACATTTACTTTTGCGGTGAGGGGTAATGTCTTCATGGCTGTCAGTGCCTCTCTGCAGTACAGACAAGATTCCAGCTCCACTTACACCATGGACCTGTCTTTCTCCTTGGCCTCAGAGGCCTTGCTTACAGTTGAACAGTACGGCCACTCGGTATGTGCACATACAGGGAGGAATTTGTCTGGACTAATGCAGGTGGTCCTCCATCTGAATCAGTCGCCTGTGCTGCCACCATCAATTGCATGTAGAAGTTTCAGGCTGTGATTCATCTGATTTATTTAGATGTCTGCATTAAGATCACATGTATCACATCTTAAAACTGCCTGTCTCTCACCACAGACTGAGAGTCACAGTGATTTAAATGTATTTAGATACAAATACCTAGAAGTAACATCCATACTACTGTTGTAAACAGTATCAGGGCCAGGTGGCAGGAGCAGGCTAGATAAATGCTCTCTCCACCTCCAAGCAAGGATGGTAATGTGTGACCTGCCCATGAGAAAAAGCCCTAGCCTGGGATGCCTCCGCAGGTATTCTCATGAGGGCCTTGAGGGAGTGCTAGTTGAATGATACCAAAACCATGTCCACAACTTTTCTAGCAAGTTAACAGTGTGGACAATCAAGTTCCCAGTCCATGGTCTGTGGCTTGGCACTCTTGATTTATATGTTCCCACAGTGCCATAGCCACTTTTTAACGGAATTGTGATACTAATTTTCTCTCTCAGCTTTAGGTGCTAAAACAGGATCAGGAAATTTTTGTAAATGTATTATTTCTCTCTTTTCTCATCTAGCAATTTTCAGGATCAACACCTTTTCACAGACTATATTGCTTTGTTGAACTGCTTAACGGCTAGACAAATCACAGTTTAGCATCACATGCCATCACCTGCACACATCTCCATCTGTTATTAAAGGTTTACTTACGTCTGGAGGGAAAGAGGTGCCCAAACACACACACACACACACACACACACACACACACACACACATACACACACAGGCAAAAGGCATTACTCTGTGATGCTGTTTCCATACAAGACCAAATAATTTACTGAGCTCCCATCCACAGCAGTTCTCCTGCCTGTTCTCCAGAACGGGAACAAGAGCTTCCCTACCCACGCTAACCTGGTGTCTGCTTACCCTGCCCACTGTACAAGGAGGAACAGCTTCAATAGAAGGGGTTCAACAGCCTCTCTTTTTCATCCAAAACAATGTAGCTCAATGCTTAGTTTCCATACATGTGACATGGGTCTGAATCTGCTCAGTCAAAGAAGGTAACAGAATAAATAAGCCCCCCATATCCTGTTTTATTGCTTTGGTTAGACTGAGCTCCATAGGGAATCTATGAAATCTGCAGAATTACTGGCTCAGGACATGGGTATGAGACAAACAACTCTGCATAGTCCTGTAGAAAATAAGGTTATTCTGGCATGCACAGAAAACTGAGTTGCCTGTGAAGCTCAAGCATCTCTGGTAGCAACCACATGGGAGTTTGAATATTTAAGTCTTTGATACCCAAGACATAATTTAAGTTGGTCTTACACTCAAAGATCTCAATCACTTGCCCAAGCGAGAAAGTCTCATTTCCTCATGGTGCTGTAAAAGGCCAACAGAAATACCCTGAATCTTAATTGTACACTCATAACTGCGGGTTCTCTGCCTTCCAGCAAGTTACTTGGCTAGGCTTTGAGGGTGGAGGTGATTTTGGGCTAGAAAATCATATGTTAAAATAGTCTTTATAATGATTTTTCATTTGTATAATTTGACGTTTTCAAGAAAGATAATTCGAACATACGAAATATCTCAGTGCAACCTGGTAGCAACGTCATAGCAGATGTTTCACTGAAATTTGTAATTAATACAGAGCTAAACACCTTTAGTCCATATTTCTATGATTAATTTTTCTCTCTATAACCCCTGCAGTAACTCTTCAGGGGACTGTAAAACCATCTGTATCATATTTTTAGAAAAATATTCCCCCAACTATTGCTAAGGAACAATTTAATTTCTCTATCCTGGATTTTAGTCTCAACTTCAAGGATTTCTTATCATCATCTGCAGCACAAGCTGCATACATTTTTATACCACTTCTTCAAATATAAATCACCTTAAAACTAACCCATAAGAATGTGACTTCTGTATGTTTACCGGACACGAACCCTAGGCAAATTTTTCTCTGTTGGGAAAAGCTCACATAAGGGAATCAATCCCTTTCTGACAGAACAGAGCAGCAAGTTCATTGCCTTTGTTAATCTGAGACCTCTCTATCCACAAGAAGTTCTCCTGTGCTGTCCTCCTGCTTGGCCTCGGGGAATTTAGCAGTGAAGAGTCAGGACTTAGCCTCTGCCCCACTAGAAACCACTCATTCTCCCATTTCTGTGGCTTATTTCAGCTGCAGCCTCAGCCTGTAGCAGCCTACAAGACTTGCACTGACCTGTCTTAGGAGGAACAGAAAGTAAGACCAGGGCATGGGGATGGAGAGAGTGGTTGCAGCCAAGCTGCCATGCTGACTCCCGCACCCAGACCCCTTTGCCCACTTGCCCCACCTAGAGAAATCTCTTCCTTGGCTCATCAGAGCATGAACAGGAGGAAGAGGTTTTGAATGACATCTCTTTATTTCCTTGTCTTCAGAGTCTGCATTAATGAGATATGCAGATCAGCAAACCAAAGTTAAATATTTTCTGACACAATTTAGGGGAGATGAATCACTGATTACTAAAGCAACTTTGAGGTCTCTCTTTGCATGGTTTATGTAAAACAACGGGAAAAATGACAGCCACACAAAGCTCTGGTGGTGCCTGTAACACCCTTGAGGAAGCAGGGGTAGATGTTTCTGCAAGTTTGTTTCACAGCCAGCAAAATCATAGAATCATTTGGGTTGGAAGGGACCTTAAGTAATTCCAAGTGCCCTGCCATGGGCAGGGAACCTTTCACTAGACCAGACTGCTCAAAGCCCCATCCAGCCTGGCCTTGAGCACTTCCAGGGATGGGGCATCTGCAAACCTTCTGGGCAACCTGTTGCAGTGCCTTATAAAAAGAGTTTCCCATACATGCACAAAGTATCTGGAGCAGTTGGTATTAGCCATAATGGGCAGGAATTAATTTGCTCACACTTCCTCTGCCTGAAGGCTCAGTACGGCATTCAACCAAGTTCTTGGTACAGTTCCTGATAGAAATTACATAAGTGAGATCAGCAGTTATCTCTCTTTCCTAACTACAAAGGCAGCCTAAGATCCTGTCATTGTTTAAATAACTGTTAGACACAGAAGTCAAGCAGACAGCTCCCATTCTAGAGGCTTCATTTTGCACATTTGTCCTCTGGACTTTTCTAATCATTCTAACAAACAGCTTTTAAAATACAGATTAAGTGTTCTTACGAAAAAGTTATTGGGTTTTGTGGAAGGAAAAGAGCCATGTGGAAATTTTGCTTTTCGTCTTGTCTCCTGGCTCTAGAAGTCGTGGATGAACTATAGCCCTGTGAAAAAAACCATATGCTTAAACCTGTAAGACTCTATTTATATTAATAAATTAAGCCAGAGGCATAGGCTTGGCCACTGGATTTTCTAGAGTGGCTACATCATTAGAATAATCCATGGCACAATTTTGTCCCAGGCCAACTAGCACTTTCCTACACAAGCCTCAGGTACAGTTTTGGAGTTAATGTAAACCAGGGATTTTTGGAGTTAATACAAGCCAGGGATCAATCAATATACACACAATATTTTTCAGAAGCTAAAGAGCTCCATAGTGCGGTAATAGCCAGATGAGGCCAATTGGTTTCAAGGCCAAAAACGGCTCCAGGTTTTGCCGAATTTACCACTGGCAGTATAACTGCAGTATATAAACAGTCTAAAGCAGTGAAGCCAAAAGATTCATATTTTCCCTTAATCATTCTGCTGTAACTGCATTGAACTTAATCCATTTGGTGGTAAAAGAAAACTGGCATTGCATGTTTAAGGCCAAAAATATAACACAAAATTAACCGTAAATTAATCCCCTTTGTGAAATCTAGACTCTGGATTTTGTCCTCACTGTTGGTGTCACTGTTTTCATATGCAGCAGCGTAAGGCAAGGCCTAGGGGCCTTTGAGGGGTTTAACTGAAATAATCTGAGCAGGTTACCATGAGAGCAAAGAGCTGGGGCGTAATGCCAGAGCTGCACAGGCTCAGAGATTCAACCACAAGTTCTAACAAGAGTGATACTTGTTCAGTTTATACCTTGCCTCCTGAAAAAGTGTACTTGCACACTGACCTTTCACTAATCACACTACCATGTGTGCCAGCTGGTATGATCATACTGTTTACTTTTCATGAGGCACCTCCAGAGGCTAGAGACATAAATTTGAAATTTAGATGGTATAAGACATACCTTTAAATCCGTCTGATCTATCTACTGTATTGCTGCCCTCTCAGTGTGATTTCAGAAGCTTTAGCAATGCAAGAGCTGTGAAAAAGACGCTTTTGCTCGGTGTACTGGAGTCTTGACATCTGAGCCACTCCAACCCAAGTACAGCAGATCTTGTGACATCTAAAATCAGTCAGCCTTTTCTCCTCTGCCCTGTTGAAGAGCAATATATTGGTGGCTGCTCACCTGAGAGCCCAATGCAGTAACTGCAAAGTTCTATGAAGCCCAAAGGTGAATATGTGCCAATAAACACAGAATCAGCATTTTGTGAACAACTGTGGCACGCAGGTCTCAAGTAGTGAAATATTCTGTAAGTTTCCTTCAAGACTGTGTTTCCATCAGTATTGGAAAAAGCCAGCAAAGTCTTTACATCTCACTCAAGTAACTCCCGTAAGCAACAAAGAACGTTGTAGTGCTAAAACTCCACATTTCACAATAGGAATACAGATCAATTTTGACTGTTCCATGTACACGAACCTTGGATGACTTAGAGTCAAGTCTTCCTCCTGAATCTCTTGGTATCCATACAGGACCCTGCTCATTAAACAAATGTCCTTCAAAAATTCAAGAAGCCACTTGTTCTAACTTTAGCAATGCAGCAAGGACATATTCTTGCATTCCCCTTCATTACCACATTGTCAGCCTCCTAAATTAATGCCCAAGATCCTATTTCCATGTCATAGACAGAGCTGACAGGAGAATTTATGGGGTTTAATTTGAAATATTGCCCTGTTCCCTGCAATTAAGTTTATTTCTCTAAGTTGGATGAGAAGAAAAATGTCTTACTCTGCTACATCCATTTCTGTTATACCTGGTGACTCTGCACGAGCATTTGCCTCATTAAATTGAATGTCCTTATACGACACTGATGATGTTAAGATTTGGAACAGAAACTTTAGGATCAGTCCTGGTAGAGAAAGAAGGTAACTGTCTGGATGTGGATGCACCATAATGCATGGAAGAAGTGGGGTGTAAGAATGGCATGTGGGGGCACCTAGATTAGCTCATCATCAAGTTCATAGCATATCTACCAACAGTTTCTGCATGTCTCACACCCAGGCTGGGTTAAAAAAGGAGAGCCTAAAATAAAGAACATCCTACATCAAGACTAAAACAAAGATTCAAGAGTTTACAGGATGATGGTAAGAAGATGAGGAACAGAAAATTCCATTTAAACATAAAAAACTTTTTACCTGAAGAGGCGGTCAAAAATGGTAGTTGTGGAGTCTTCACTCTTGGAAATATTCAAAACCACACCTGGCATGGTCTTAAGCAAACTGCTTTGGTTAACCCTGCTTTGAGCAGGGGTATTGGACTAGATAATCTTCAGAGGTCCCTTCCAACCTCCACCATTCTGTTATTCTAATAGGGATGGTTCCTTAAAACACATAAGGAGACAAATAACCATGAGCAAACTCTGAGTGAGATGCAATGGGTTAGTGAGATGAGATCAAGGTCACCATCAGCTTCTGTGGGTGCAAAAATGCTTATCCAAAACTATCAAATGGTCATCAAACTACAGAGAACCCAAGAAATTTGAGAGTACTCATTAATCAGTCCTTTGTACATTTTTCCTCCACAGTGCATATGACCACACTACCTTCCCCAGCTGATCAACTCGATCATCTCAGGTGCCTGAATATGGTGGGCGTGTGACTTGGACACACATGTCTTAGTGCTTGAGATCATGCAGGTATGAGGATGGAAGAAAATGAAATAACCTTTCCCTCCATATAACCTCTGCCTTTGAGCTTTATAATACTGTTTCTACAATGGTGCAGCATTATTTCCTACAATGATTTGATGCAGTATGTGGCAGTGTGAGTGTTTTCTTCTACAGAAGCACTATAAAATTCAGTGCACAAAATTTAATGTAACATTTCCACAGATGGGATAAATTAATACTGACCCAGCTCCTGACCTTTGTTCATTTTTAAACTGCAGCTGTCTGCTTGTCTAAAAGATATGGGCTAGTTCAGACAGGGGAAGCCAAAACACCTTTGTTTTAACCCAGGTCACCCCAGACTATCAGAATGGATCCTTCTTGCCCTAGAGTTTGCAGCTACATTAACTTAAGAGTACTCCGTTAAAAAAATACAACACATTATGTCTAATTTTGCACATATGATTTTCAATGTTAACGTTAGCAAACAATGCAAATAGTCATGTTAATGCAGTAGCTCCAAGTAATCTTATTTCTGTTAGCTTCCATCAAAATCTGAAGGACTGTAAGACTCACTCCTGTTCAACTCTTTACTCTTCTCCTCCCTTGATCTCCAATCTCCAGCACACCACACTTTTATGAACAGACTGTTTTGACAGTACCAACAGTACAATGATGAAATATGCTGCATGTCAAAGGCAAGCAGCACCATCTGCCAGCTCTTTCAGAGCACTGCAAGGAGCAGCAGGCTTACACTGAGCTTGGGCAATCCTGCAGTAGAAGTGGGTGAGAAAAGGAAAGATTATATTCCTCACACACTCCCTAATTCTCTATAATGTTCTAGAGTAGAGATATCTGTTATGTGCCATTGAGTCAGTTCATGACTCAAATTAATCAAGATTTTTTGAAATACACCAAACTACAACATATTTTTTCTGAACATTTTGATTTGTTGCAATAAAAAAGCATTCAAAGTAACATGTTAGTTTAATTTACAGGCTTTGGGGGAAAACATTTTTTAAGGTCCAAGATGGATATCCAGCAAGAGAGACCTGACCAGAAGCATTTATAGACTGTCTCTAGTCCACCCATTTCTACTCTTTCACTTCCTCCATTTGCTCAGACACATCTCCTTCCACATGTGTGAGTATCTGAATGAGTATGTCTCCCTGCACAAGAGACAATTGGCTAGAGACTTCCAAATATTCTTTTTTGAGAAACGTTTGGCTAGAGACTTTCCAAATATTCTTTTGTGAGAAACTTTAGGGAAACAAGGCTTTTTCTGGTAGTATACAAGCAGGTTAGTTATGAAAATAAGGAGGAGTTGATCCAAGCCATTCTCCCTGAAAAAAGAAAAAAAATATTTAAAAAGTCAAAACAAGATCATTCTCCAGACTTGTAGCTTCCAAAGAATAAGCACATGCCACAGCTCTGATCTCCTAGAAATACCTTTCCCTCAGACTGCTCCTCTGTACAGTAATGGGAATTAGCTTTCTGATGGATGACATGTTTTATTTAGTGACAATATCAGACTGAGTGAGGGAAAAGGAAGATAAGTTAGTCTGCAGGTTTGCAAATTCTGGCACAGAAAACATGTGGCACAGCAAGAACTGAAATCCAACAGGATCCAAACACTAACACAAGGCAAACACATGCCTTTTCAGATGCTTAATACAGAATTCACATACTTCTAAAAGCCATCAGTTGAGTCCAGACAGAGTACCAGCTGGTGTCTGGAGATAAGGTGTTTTGATTTCTAGCTTGTCACTCATTTGTCACTCAAATGAAAAACTGCAGAACTCACAAGATGACTAAACCAATATTTGAAAAATAAAGGGCATCACTCCAGAGAAAGCCAGTATTCCACATGTTAAACCAACAAGTGCAGGCAGAGGATCAGCACTGACTTAGCACCCCAGCTGATTCTAGTCATATAGTACACATCAAGCTTTTGAAATACTAAATATAACAAAGTGGCAAAAATCTGGGATGACCAGCTTCTGGCTCATCACACAACCTGCCTGGCCAGTGACAAGACAAAAGGGACCCCTGTGACTTTCATGGTGATTCTGAGTTCTGTTGCAGCCTTGCTCATGCTCAACTTCTCTTTCCATGAGAATTCTGTAAATTGCAATGTTATTAACACACAATTTACTATATTTAAATGTTTTTGTACTGGAATGACTCAAGTGAAAAGCTGTTGGCTTGCTGTTGTTACATTTCAGCATCTTTCCTGATGAATTCTGTATCTGTCACATCCTGTCTTTGTCATGCACAGAGCTACCATATAGACATGTGCCAGCACTGTAATTCTCACCATCCGTACACTCATAAAACTGAGCATGTGCTAAACAAGGCTAAATGCAAAATGGAATGCATAGGAGAAAGTCATAAGACTCTTTACATGAGAAAAGCAATTATTTTTCTGTTTTCCAATGTATATCATGTACATATTCTCATCTTCTTGATACTCATTGGCTTGATGATGAGTAACATGCACTATGTGCTTCTGGGGCTGTTTTACTTATTTTGTAAGTTCACTAAGTTTTGCAAATTCTCTGGAACTCAACACACATGTGCGCACTCACACAAGTCTATTACAAATTCTTCTTGTCAGAGATCCACCAACTAAAGTGAATTAGAGATGCTGATTTCATCCCCATATCTAAGTGGTCTCTGGCTAGTGGTTCAGTGCAGTGTTGGGTGCGAAGATACTGAGACATCCCAGAGATGCAGCTGGGGTGGAGCTGGAAAGGGACTGCCAAAGAAAGCTTGGAGCTGCAGAAAAATCTATCCCACTGTATAGCCGTAGGAAAGGCTTCCATACCTTGTCTAATGACCAGGCAAGGATTACAGTTTGGTACAGAGACAAGAGATAAACTCAAATCTACAGCTGTTAAAAGGCTGTAAGGTGTCTTTCCAAGTAAACTAAAGGCTGATGCCAGAAGTCACTTTGGGAAAGTGCCATCAGCCCTGCTCCTGGAGCTCTGCGCTTTCTCTCAACCCAACACTGAAGTAAAGCAGTGGCATTACCAGAGCTCGTATCCAAAGAATTCTGTTTGGGAAGGATCTCTGGCCTATGGCTTAGCTTATTGCTTGGGTCAGGACTAGACCTGAGAGTCACAGACCACAGTAGGAGCAGGGCTGGAAGATGACAGAAAAGACTGTAAAAAGTATCTTCTTTGGACACGGTGTAACTGGGAGAAGGTTTGGGCAACCCTATCCAAGAGACACTCTAGGATTAGGCTTATGGTTAAGTTAAGAGAAAATGCCAGCACAAAACTACAGCTGTAGGGAGGCAGGAAAGTATATTCCAAAGCAAACTAAGGGCTAATGTCCTAAATCTTCTCTAAGGAATATTGCCCAGAGGAAGCTCTTAGCTTAGTGGTAGTGTGGTTTATTCTCACCAGAACTTTCTAAACCTCACTAAAATTTTTTTATTTAATAGCGATTAAAGAGGTTGCATACAACAGCACTGGTAACATCACTAGGAGATAATGTCACAAAGGAGGCAACATGAAGCAATGTTGATTAGGTGACAATTTGTTACAACACAGTAGAAGGTGTCATCTATAGGGGTTTTTGTTTTAATAATGCTTGGGTGCATTAAAAAGCTCTTGTATGTTTGTGTGCCTATTTGGTAGCCCTAAATGCAGGTTCTACTGACAGTCCCCAAGCTCACAGTCACAGGCCACCGTTGTGGCCTGGGGTTCCCACAGAAGCGGCAACTCAGACTGAGCACTGAGCAAGAGGAGCTTATAGAAAAAGAATGAAAACTTCTTACAGAGTAATGGCCACTGCTGCTTTCTGTTGAGTAAGAACTAGTCCAGCTAGCACTGCCTCAGTGACGAATAACCTTCCCTGCTGTCTTCTCTGTCAGTGTTGCCATAAGTTGCTGTTGGACTATACGGACACAAAGCCAGTCATACCCATCTCCAAATGTTCTGCTGAGATCCCCATGAGCTAACGGCATCAGAGCTGCCACTGAAAGGAACATCCTGTGCTCAGGTCTGTGAAGGGCACATAGTCTTACACAGAGAAATGGGACAGTGGCATCTAGTGGTTATCATTGCATTAACTGATACCTGGCAGCAATAATTCTTGATTCATTAGGGCCATGCCCTCCACCAATGCTGAGACAGGGGAGTATAAAAACTGTAGGGCTATAAAAGCTAAACTATAAACTATAAAATACAAAAGCTAAAGGGCAGGGGAGATCCAGAGGTCTGTCCTTCTGCCTCCCTCTCCACTGCAGAGAAACCTCCTGGCATGAGGGGGCCACCCCCATACTTGGCCATTCTCAGTAGCTCTCCCAACAAACAGCTTTCATGAACTCATCCTTAATTTCTTCCCACTTTTCTTTCATATGCTTCCACATATTCCACAAAAAAAATCTTTGATCACATGGATATTTGTACTATACAGGTATTTGTCATCTATTTTCATCGTTTACTCATTACCCTAGGAAATAGGTAATTCCATTTCTTTCTAAACCTCCATCACCTTGATGCCCTTCTCTAAAATAATTTCAATAAATTATTAGGATTTCTTTTAGCAAAGCAGTTCCAGTTTTTTGTCATGGTGCAAATAAAGGCAAGCCTATATATTATTCAACTAATGAGGAAATTTATGTCATCTGTTAGCAACTCAGGCTGAGAAACCACAGAAAAGCGAACAAGGTTGGTGGTAACTGCCCTACACAAGCTTTTTTCCAATCACATCCCCAAAATAATCAATTCCTTAATGAAAGCTAGATAAGCATTTGAAAAAAATAAAACAGCAATATGAAATCAGGCCAAAGAATCACCCAGACTGTACCTCTGAAGAAAAAATACTGCCTGCCATAGTGTACAAATACTCTGGTGTAGTGCACTGCAATCCCAGACTGACCAAGCTGGAAGGAGCAGGACAGGGCTGTTCCATCAGGCAGGGGTGCAGGTACCACTAGAGCTGCCTGGATGTGCAGGCTTCCCCTTCCAACCAGCCTTGCTTCCACCAATCTGACACAAACAAACTAACAGAGATCTACAATACCCAATAAATATACCCCTTTACTTGCTATTTCCCCCTTCTTTTTACAGTTTCCCTTGGTGTACATACACATATACTTTTCAACTCCCTCAATATCAGCTCTCTTAGACTTGTTCTACCACTCTTCTCAAATATCTTTTAAAATCAACACTTCTGAAAGCTTCACAAAAATACAGGCAAAGCCAGGCTGGTCTTATAAGATGTGTCTATTGGAGTTTAAGGCAAACTCTTCTGCCCAGGGGTAGAAGAGAACCACTACAGCACAGAGCAGCTAACGGAGGAAAGTTTCTACATTCAATGACTTAAGTAAGGCAACACACCAGGAGCGGAAGCTGAGGGGGACTTGCAAGCTATACATGAGATGTCTGAAAACACTGATTTCTGCAGAAATACATATTTGTAACAAGATCATACAGCTTCAGCCTTTCAGGAATAGCTGGAAGTCATTTGACTGGTTTTAAACTTATTTACAGTCCCTCTAACCTAATCTGACAGGAATATTAGGTCTGTAGTGCTGGCTCTTACATTTCCAGTGGGCTGATGCTTTGACTTTCTTGAGCAGAGATGTTAAGTGGCCACACAGATGCTGCAAACATATGCAGTGCAGTGTTTAGCAGAGTTGCAGTGATTCAATACATAGAACTACACAGAGCTATTAAGCCTGCGTGGTAAAAGCTGACCTCAGCAGAAAGTCTTGCAAAGAAATAGTTTGTCATGAAAGCATTAACTATGTAGCAATGCTATGTTCACAGGGCAGATGGCAGAGATGGGCTTTCTGAGAGTTAGTCGGGAGCACTGGAGATGATTTTCAGAGTCAAAGTTAAGTCTGGGTGCTCAGGGTTATATTCAGAGTTTTAATATCTCTGGGGATGAAGGTTCCAAAATCTGTGTGCCAATGTTCAGTCACTCTCAAAGTGGAAAAGGTTTTCCCATTATGTAACCAGAACTTCCCTTGTTGGAATTTTCTTTGGTTGAAACATTTCCCCTGGTCCTTTCTCAAGACACAGCAGGAACTCAAGCTGAGGAGGCTCTGAGGAGGCGCTCCTCACCAAGGAAAACACTCTGTGCTCACAGGTATCCAGAGTGACTTCCAAGGCTTTTCTATATATACAGCACATTAGCCTATATGTCTACATTCAAGTGAAACCTATTTTTCTTAATGAAAGACTTATTCTTACTTTATTACAACAGATTTTTCTCCTTGGCACAAACAGTCAAATAAAACAAGGCAGCCATTAAACTGAAAAATGACAAGACAGTTACTGGACTCCCATAACATTAAGTATCCACTATACTTGTCTTTTCTTGACAATCCCAAGGTGACTTCCAAAGTGACAGATAGTGTGGCCTGCCATACAACTACATGACCTAGTCAGCCCTGAGACTCATGAACAGACTGTACTTCCATGTTTAGCACAGAAGTGAGGTTCACCTGGAGATACTCCTAAAGGACCCTGTGGACTGCAATACAGTCCTCTGCACCAAGCACCATGTTACTTCCTGAAAATCTCATTGGTTTAGTTGAAATGGTTTTGTGTAATTTTTTCTTTTAATGCAGAATATTCTGGTATATCTGTCAGAAGAGGCTAAGGATTTTATTTAGCTGATGAAACTGCTGTTTCTGGGCTGCCAAGTCTTGTTAGATACTTCAAGCTAGAAGGTTTGAGACTTGCTGTGCTTGCAAGTTGCTTGATCAAGTTGAAGAAAACAGGGAAATGGACCCAGAGGCAACTTGTCTTTTTCTTTTTCTTTTTTTTTTTTTTTAGCACAAGAAGAATTAATTTCTCCATTCTATTCCTATTCCCTCTTTAGAACTGCAAGCACAGGAAGCATTGTCATTATGTACTCTTCAGTACAAATTTTGGGAACTCTCTTTCGTGTTACTACTGAATTTGAAAAGTTTTTGTGCTTCTAAATTGGATGCTTGTGCTTGCACTCTCTCTGATTTTCTGGTATCTGAGACATCCCCTCCTGCATCATCCATTCCCTTGCTGCTCACAAGTTCCAATCAGCACAGAGGCATCCTTAACAAAAGAGATTGTTACTGACTGTTTTCCTGTCACCACTGAAATCTGAGGGTTCAGTCTATGGTAACTTAAGCTACTAAAAGTCAGAACTGTTGGGATCCTGCCAGTCTCTTTGCCTCTGAACCTGCTCCTTCCCTTGTGCAGATGTTTCAGGGAATTGAGATAGATGAAAATTAACTGCTGAATACAAAGCCATGAGTCGTCAGCTGGGTAACCCCACATTCCTGCTGTCACTGCTTCCAGCAGCACCAGAATGAAATGGGGCCAGACTAGTAACACTTCCACCAGCAATGGCCACTCCTCCCAAACTTTTTTCACAGGCAACAGTAAAACTGGTCTGGCAGCTATTAATAGTAGATATACTAAAAAAACAGTACTTGCTGCTATTTTGAAGGAATGGGTGCATCCTCAGATTCTAGGAGAACAGAAGCTTCACAGCTCAAGGGAAGGACCCTTAACAGGTATGCTGCCTCAAACAATATTCTAGAAAATGCCACTAGAAATCTTTGTGATGAATCTGGCAATCTCACTGTCTCATGTGGCCCAGATAAATGGCAAGTGACTTTCTGCACCAGGGTGTGTCATTGTTACAATATCTTGTTTGCTATCAAGATATAACCTAAGAAAGGAGACATTTGGAAAACGGGATACCTGCTGTTGTCATGCGTAAAGCATAAACCTCATCATACTGCTGCAGTCCACGCCGTGGCTGCATGATCAGGTCAGACTGGGTGCCTCTAAAACTACTAGCTTTTCAATGCCATTTTGAGAGCCCAGAAGTGATGACAAAATGGCTGTGAAAGAGGCCAATCCCAAATAAATTATGATACAAAGAAGTGGAATGACAGGTCCCCTTGGGAACCTGAATGACCATGATTGTAAAGAACTGGGAGAGAAAGGCCTGGATTTGAATAGGAGAATGCACCATTTAAACAACAGAAGAAGAGAGATGGCTGATTTCAGCCTTTTGGTAACTAAAACTGACTAAAATTAAATGCATGGTAATAACACAAATGAAAAGTATTCCTTCAGGCAATGCTTGCTTTAGTGGGAACTGCGCCACTGAAACACTCAGCCCCACCTCAGTTTGGAAGTCAGAAAGCAACCAGAACTCAGTAAGTCAGAATGCCTCTGTGTTACACTCCTTATACTCATCTGCCAAGGCAGCAACCAGGCAAGATCCCTGTAATACAAGATTATTTCTCACATTTATAACACTGATTATCTCAGTGTCCTGTACAAGTGTTCTTTAAACACTGCATTTCCTTTCTCTGGTAACCAATTTCAGGTTTGGTATCAGCTGGCTCCCCTGCACACATTCATGAGGTGTCACAGGCTCACACATGGAACGATGTCTGCTCAGTCAGCCTGCTGACCTCAGAAATCTGCAGTCGCTTCTAATCCTGTTCCTGCAAATATCTACATATCTTTAAATGCAGACTCAATAACTTTTCTCATTAACCTCTGCAGACAAAGTATCTTTCCACTGTTCCCCTTTGTAGCCATGAGCCACATGAGACCTTTTGCCACTAATACATCAAAGTTCATGCTGCAATGGAGAAACAGCATCTAAACCTCTGTCGAGACTCCGTTCAAGCACTGTTTCACTGAGATACTGTAAGTCCCATGCGAGCTCATTACAACCCTTAATGCATTTTGTCTGAAGGCAGCTCATTTATCACACAGCCTGTATTGCTTCCCTGTTTTCATCGTTATCACTTGACCAATATTTGTCATGGTGCAGGTTTTATCGGCACCATCTTACGTGTATTTCCAGAACACACATAAAAATGTTGAACTGTTCCTGTAGAACCGTTTCCTGCAGAAACTCACCAGGAATTTGATGAGTCAGTCAGGATCAGTCAAGACCTCCTAAAAGGTCCTTATTCGGCAATAAGTACTATAACACATGCTTCTCAGTGCTATAGAAATGTTAAACACAGCCATTCAATTTACTGTAGCAGACACCTGTGAAAAAGAAATCACACTTATCCCTATGCAGATCCTTCTATTAGCCATTCTCTCCCCTCGTCCCCAATTCTCAATTTTCTCTGCTAATTTATACGCCTGCAATGAAATGATTCTTTAATGATTTCTGGGTTTGAGAATTTTACCTGAAGCTAATGTCATGTTAATTGCTCCATAGTGCTCTGACGTCTCATGTTTAGTTTTTTCACCATACCAATGGAACATAAAAGACACTTTGGAGAAATACTCATTGGTGGTCTGCAAAGCAGGTCCCACTTGCCTTAGGAATCAGTAAAATAATAGACATGTTTTATTTTAAGGTCAAGGAAGTGCCACAAATCAGAACCTGTCTGCTGATCAGGCTGCCCTTTCACGGATGGAAATGCCAAGACGTCAGTATTTTGTAACCATACTGCTTAAAATTTTTATTCTGTGCATCTCTGGGTTCCCATTTCTGAAACAACTTGAGGGTGAAAATGGCTGTCTGTTCTTACTGTGCCAACAATTTCATTCTCTCAAAAAGCAGGACTGAACCGTACTGAAAAGTGCTATTTGTGAGCATGAAGCAGTGGGGGTGTGGATGGGGTAAAATTTAGACAACTTTATATCCAACTGCTGAAAAATTCTATTTCAATGGTACGTTAAGTTCAGCTACTATTACTACACTACAAAATTCACAGCTCACTTAATCGTGTAATCCTAGCTCTGCAAAAGCCTTTGTCTGAATCTGCGCCTAATATATAGCCCCAAGCCCTAGGGTCCACCTGCAATATGCAATCTTTGGGGGAAGGGGAGGCCGGAATACCAGCTTTTAGAATTGTTGTTTCCAGTGTTTTTGAACTGGGATGCTGATTTTTCATACAAAAGGGCCACCTATATGCTGTGCTGCTGGACCCAAACTTTCGAAGCGCCTGTCGGACGCAGGTTACTGGGGGTTTAACAGCCCTCTTATCAGCACGCACCAGTCCCCTCCCCCTGCTTGTATTTCTTCGGCCTGCAGCAAACTCAGCTGGGCTAATTTCTACAGGCGAGCTTGCGACTTGAAGAATTTTTTTAACATTTTTTTTTCAAATCTAGATGCCTGCCTTGGTTTTCACAGTGAAACCATTCAGACCGTCAGAAGACTTTTTTAGACCGTCCTTGAGACTTATTAGCACTCAGAGGCAGTAGCAAAACAGCTCAGCGACCCAACAGGACAAATCCCTGGCCTGCCTTCCTCCTCCCTGAAGGCCTGCACGGGTTCTGGCCCAGGCCCGGGCACCCGCCAGCACTGAGGCCGCTCTGGACAGGGAAACTGCTAGAAACTGCTGGAAGCAGACTGAGGGTGCTTTGCCCAGGGCACCCGCCCTCGGCACGGACACCTCCGCCACGCTCGTGTACTCGCAGCTCCGAAGCCCCAGCTCCTGCCCAGCCGCCGCCGCCGCCGCCGCC